>CM053034.1:159806093-159858077 GCA_028564925.1 Lithobates sylvaticus | reverse complement strand
TGGCACTAGCTGTGTGAAGTTGGCACCCCCATATTCGTTTGTGCCGCATTTGTGCTGATTTGTGCCGCAAAAATGAGCGTTTGTGCCGGTTCAGTTTCTGAGATATTGTGCGCTATAGTTGCTGAAACCCCGCCACTTTACACCCCATGTTGCTGAATTTTAAAAACAAACACGCTATTCGTTTGTGCCGCATTTGTGCTGGTTTGTGCTGCAAAAATAAACGTTTGTGCTGCTTTGGTTTCGGAGATATTGTGCATTATATGTTGCCAAACCACACTGACTATACACCTCGTTATTAAATCTTACATACAGATCCTATACTCAGCTTGGGTTTCCTTAATGTAATGCTCCTCCCACTGTAACAGGCACTGCACTTCATACTGTACCCTGGAAAAGGCATGACCATTGTAGAATAGATGTTCCATCCTTAGCCAATAATTGCCAGACCAACCCCATACTCCCTCCCGCCCATACCATTAAATCCCATTAATGGAGACCACACCATAAATGGAGTAAAAAATTGGCTGTAGGAGCATCTTTATTAACAAATAAACTTAAATGAACATAAACCGTAAAAAACATTTATTAACTACATTACCACCGCCGCATGTACATATACGTCGGCAGAATGGCATGGACAGGCATATGGGCGTACAGGTACGTCCCTTTGAATTTGCCGCGCCATTCGCGTGCGTGTCCGTCGCAAGCTCCGCAAGTCGGGTCGAGGGTCCCGCGGACTCGATTGCCACGGGGATACCCGCGATCGTCTCACGGAGAGGACGAACGGGAAGATGCTAAAGTAAACAAGCATCTCCCCGTTCTGCCTAGTGACAGTGTCACTGATTAGCTCTCCCTGTAATCGGGAGAGCTGATCAGTGTAGTGTAATGTTACACACAGCCCCTTAACCCTTCCCTAGCCCTCTAGTGGTTAACCCCTTCACTGCCAGTGTCATTTTTACAGTAATCAGTGCAATTTAATTGCTCCGATCGCTGTAAAAATGACAATGGTCCCAAAAATGTGTCAAAAATTGTCCGACGTGTCCGCCATAATGTTACAGTCACGATAAAAATCGCAGATCACCGCCATTGCTAGTAAAAAAAAATGCCATAAAACTATCACCTATTTTGTAAACGTTATAACTTTTGCGCAAACCAATCAATAATCGCTTATTGCGATTTTTTTTACCAGAAATATGTAGAACAATACATATCGGCCTAAACTGAGGAAAAAATATGTTTTTTTATACATTTTTGGGAAATATTTATTATAGCAAAAAGTAAAAAATAATGTGTTTTTTGTTTATAGCGCAAAAAAATAAAAAACACAGAGGTGATCAAATACCACCAAAAGAAAGCTCTATTTGTGGGAAAAAAAGGACGCCAATTTTGTTTGGGAACCACGTCGCACGACCGCACAATTGTCAGTTAAAGCGACGCAGTGCCGAATCGCAAAAAGGGGCCTGGTCCTTTGGCTGCAAATTGGTCTGGGGCTTAAGTGGTTAATAAATAATTAATAACGCAAAAATGATAAAAGATAGAACGGATATTTTAGCAGCACAAACGTAGCACTAACCAACAAGACCAGTTTCGTGCCATTTGGCTGTTGTAGGGGGGCTAGGTGATGTCATAGTCTGGAAAAAACAATTGCTAATATATTAAAAATAAAAGCAGCACAAATGTAAATTTTTACGGCACAAAACAGCACAAACATAGCACTAAAGAAACACACTTGAGTTTTTATTTGTGCTGATTGTAGGGCGGAACAGTGAGTGGGGTTTGAAAAAAATAAATAAACTGTTATAACTTAAAAACCATAACAGCACAAATAAAAATTTTAGCAGCACAAACGTAGCACTAACCAACAAGACCAGTTTCGTGTGATTTGGATGTTGTAGGGGGGCTGAATGACCTTTGATGACCTTTAATAAATCATTAATAAAGCAAAAACGACAAAAGATAGAACGGAAATTTTAGCAGCACAAAACAGCACAAACGTAGCACTAACCAACGAGACCAGTTTTGTGTCATTTGGATGTTGTAGGGGGGCTGAGTGACCTTTAGTGACCTTTAATAAATCATTAATAACGCAAAAAACGACAAAAGATAGAACAGAAATTTTAGCAGCACAAAACAGCACAAACGTAGCACTAACCAACGAGACCAGTTTTGTGTCATTTGGGTGTTGTAGGGGGGCTACGAGACCTTTGGTGACCTTTAATAAATCATTAATAATGCAAAAACGACAAAAGATAGAACAGAAATTTTAGCAGCACAAAACAGCACAAAGGTAGCACTAACCAATGAGACCACAATTGTCAGTTAAAGCGACGCAGTGCCGAATCGCAAAAAGGGGCCTGGTCCTTTGGCTGCAAATTGGTCTGGGGCTTAAGTGGTTAATAAATAATTAATAACGCAAAAATTATAAAAGATAGAACGGATATTTTAGCAGCACAAAACAGCACAAACGTAGCACTAACCAACGAGACCAGTTTCATGCCATTTGGCTGTAGGGGGGCTAGGTGATGTCATAGTCTGGAAAAAACAATTGCTAATATATTAAAAATAGCACAAATGTAAATTTTTACGGCACAAAACAGCACAAACATAGCACTAAAGAAACACACTTGAGTTCTTATTTGTGCTGATTGTAGGGCGGAACAGTGAGTGGGGTTTGAAAAAAATAAATAAACTGTTATAACTTAAAAACCATAACAGCACAAATAAAAATTTTAGCAGTACAAACGTAGCACTAACCAACGAGACCAGTTTCGTGTGATTTGGATGTTGTAGGGGGGCTGAGTGACCTTTGGTGACCTTTAATAAATCATTATTAGCGCAAAAACGACAAAAGATAGAACGGAAATTTTAGCAGCACAAAACAGCACAAACGTAGCACTAACCAACAAGAGCAGTTTTGTGTCATTTGGGTGTTGTAGGGGGGCTACGAGACCTTTGGTGACCTTTAATAAATCACTAATAACGCAAAAACGACAAAAGATAGAGCAGAAATTTTAGCAGCACAAAACAGCACAAACGTAGCACTAACCAATGAGACCAGTTCTGTGCCATTTGGCTGTTGTAGGGGGGCTAGGTGATGTCATAGTTTGGAAAAAACTATTGCTAATATCTTAAAAATAAAAGCAGCACAAATGTAAATTTTTATGGCACAAAACAGCACAAACGTAGCACTAAAGAAACACACTTGAGTTTTTATTTGTGCTGATTGTAGGGGGGCCAGCTTCGCTGAGCTAGGGTGCCAAGGTTCACCATCACTGTTATAGAGTAACTCAAGAATTTTTATTTTTTTATTTTTGGAGTTGGTACCTTGTAATAGTTTTCTTGGTTGCTTATATATTTATTAATGATATACCCAGCAATTCCTTTGCCCAGACACACAACAGGAAGTAAGAGGGAATCTCCTCAAAATTTGTGGTAATAATAACACTTTATAGAAATGTCGCCAGAGCAGCTGTGCCCAGGGCCGGGACAAGGGGTGGGCAGAAGGGGCGGCTGCCCTGGGCCCAATGCTTTATTGCAGGGATGTGGGTGCCCTGAGGGAATGGGGGAGGGTGCACAGTTTGGCATCTTTGCCCTGGGCACTGGTTGGCCTTGTCCCGGCACTGGCTGTGCCCATTGGAAGATATGCCATTTACTCTAATTTTGGTGACAACAGTAAATTCTGCATTCCCCTCCATCTTCCCCTCCCAGTGACAGTAGCCACAAGGGGAAATAGTAAGTGGAGTTCTCCCCAACGGGGATACAGAAATTAATAAACACATACTAGAGGTTTTAACCTATTCATATTCTATCCAAAACAAAAAACACTTGTGTCTTGAGTTGTAAAACATCAGCTCCAACCTGAATGGTTATGTTATGTTTTGGTCATGTTGAGTTATCAGATGGCTTGTTGTAATAATGATCGCTCTAGTGAGGGTATGTCCCAAGGAGAATTTCCAGTTCTGACCTATGTTCATAACCATTAAAGTGGCTATAAACCCCCTTACAACCACTTTAACCTACAGGTAAGCATAGATTAAGGCTTACCTGTAGGTGCAAGAAGTATCTCCCAAACCTAAAAGGTTTTAGGAGATATTTGCAGAAATAGCAGCACCGATGTCTACGGCGCATGCGCACTGAGCGTGACGTTTCTAACGGCGATCATGGCGTTAGTGGCGGCACCAGCGCGCATGCGTGGGAGTGACGTCATCGCGGCTCCGGCCAGTCACAGCGCCAGAGCCGCGATACCCGGAGGTCACTCCAGGATAGATGGCGGCGTCGGAAGAGGCAAACGAGGGCCGATGCGGGGGCTTTGATCTCAGGTAATACTAGCTCATTATGCCTTTGTCTTGAAGGGTGTATTTATTTTATTTTTTTTTCAGAGGCTTTACTTTCTCTTTAAATGTCTTTATGATGACGTCCTCTTCCCCTAACTTATTTTGCATGTATTGTATCAACTGAGCAGGAACAGGTAAGAGTATGCAATGACATTTGCTAACATCCTTGCAACATATGTAACTGGCTTGGAGAGCTCTGTGTTTTCTCAATAAATGTAGAGTTTCAACATTAATATGTTAGTTCTGTAATTCGCTCAACTTTACAATCATTATAACTGTAAAATAATAACTGCTGTCATAGTAAATGAGGACATGTTGCTCTAACTTTCACAATTTATTAGTGTTAATACAACCTTGTTTGTCTTGTGTGTGGAAACCAGCCTACAGTAATGATTGGGTAACAGGAACACAAATGAGTTACAGGACTAAGACAATAATGAGCAAAACTTGGTTAATTGCAATCAGTTTCCTGGAGCGCATTTTGAGAAATATTTGCTCACTTGCCAGGTTTGTATAGTACATGTGATTTGAAATCCACCTTAAGTCTCCGTTCACATCTGAGTGATCTGAATCGCGGCGATTCCGCCCAATGAATCGGATCGCTCAGATGGGCTAAGATTTTATATTGTCAAATATAGAGTGGGTAGCGCTGGTCCACACACCAACATAAAATCTCTATAGTGCAATTATATGAATATGTGTAATCAAGCAATTATTAAAACAAATAATATTGCACCTCCTATCCACAATATTCACTGATCATATCACATACACAATGTGCAATTATTAAGGAAAGTGCAAATGCATAAATGTGTGCAAACAAATACAATTTTGCAAAAAAAATTACATTAATTAAAGTGCTATTATGTGCAAAGAAATATATTTAACCTAATGACATTCTTCAAGTGTCAAAGTGATAGTCCACAAAGTTCCAAAAAAAAATTTAAACTATGAAAACAGTGTCCACCGAATTTCAATGTCAAAGTTGAAAATAAAAAATAATAAAACTAGGGCTGTTACTCTAAAATTTTCGTGTTCGATTAATCAATTTTTTTTAATCGATTAATCGACTAATTTCGATTAATTATAACGCACATACAGATCCAACTACTTTTAACTGATCTCCTTGCATTGCAACTCTGCATTAGTCAGTGGTAAATGTGGTATACACTATATACAATCACCCGACACTATTTAGTTTCCACAATCCATGACTTAACTTCACAGTTCACACAAATACGTTTTAAATTCAAACTGTAGCACTGACGTAAGTAATTTTTTTTCCACAGTAGCGTGACAATCCCTCCACCTCTGGTCTAACTAATCACTCTCACCTTATGGCATGGACCCCTGTGCAAACAGGTGGTCATGCAAGCGGGTATCAAAAGGGTCAACACGGACCATAAACTTCTCTCACATCTCCTTAGATCTCAGCAAGGACGCCAGGTCATGGGTAGAAAGAAAAGATCTAAGTGCTCATCGCTTAAGTATAAGATTTAATTTTTGTGTTCAAACACAAACTACTCACATAAAGATGATAAAAACACAGCATGTAAAGCCGACAATCGTGTTAGTTCCGTAGGGGAGCAGCGGGTTAGGTCATGCGTAGCTCCTCCCCCGTACGCGGTACGTTCAATCAGAACTTCAACGTCACTGGGCTCCTCCCCCCTTCCCTTCGTTAGCAGAAGGAGGCACTTGAGGGAAGGGGGGGAGTCCGCTGACGTCAATGTCCGTGACATCACCGGATCTCTGACGGAACTGCCTGAAGGCACGGAAGCCGGTGGAGAGGCGAGTACCGATCAAAAGAATTTTGATCGATCAAAAAAATTAAAGATTAATCGAGGAATTAATCTTTAATTTCCGCAGCCCTAAATAAAACATAATGGAAATCTCCTTCACAGTGAAAAATCCACCACCAAAAAGTGACTGATACCATTACTAAGAGAGCAGTGCGCTCAGAGGCCACATGGAGAGATTGAATGTGTATGCTGGTCTATAATTTGACTAGCCGATCGATCTGGTGAGTCCTTTCTAGTGAGAGTGGTGAAGAATTCACTTTTTGGCGGAGGATTTTTCACTGTACAGAGGATTTTCATTAAAGGGGTTGTAAAGGAAAACATTTTTTTTAAAATAACAAACATGTTATACTTACCTCCACTGTGCTGTTAGTTTTGCACAGAGTGGCCCCAAACCTGGTCTTCTGGGGTCCCTCGGAGGCTGTCTCGGCTCCCCCCCGCAAGTGCTTCTCACCTAAATGCGAGCTCCCTCGCATGATGAGAAGCACTTGTGGGCGCTCTCCCGTGATACAGCCGGTGGCTATAGCCACTCGCTGTATCACTCGGCCCTGCCCCCCGGCGCGCCGCGTCATTGGATGTGATTGACAGCAGCGCGAGCCAATGGCTGCGCTGCTTTCAATCCATCCATTCAATGGCCAGGGTGAGCGGCGAAGAGGATGTCGGGGGGCGAGCGCGGGACTTTCGAGTGGTCAGGTAAGTAAAACGGGGGGCTGGGGGGGGGGGGGCGGTATAGTCAGATGTTTACCTTTACAACCCCTTTAATTTTTATTTTCAACTTTGAGATTGAAGCTGTAATATTATTTGTTTTAATAATTGCTTGATTACACATATTCATATAAAAGAGATTTTATGTTGGTATGTGAAACAGCGCTACCCACTACAGCTGGTGGGCGGATCTGAGTCCGCGCTACAGGGAACGTGATGGCGTCATGCTGACAATCCCCCTTGGCAATTCCCAGGAGATCCGAAGGAGCCGCTGGAGTGTTCGGGCTGGACGTATGCCTGCAAACAACCAGAGAGACCTCCACTATACATTATCAACAGCTCTGTACCAGTGATTTGGACAGACGGACGGAGGCTATTCCTTGGGTCATCAACAGTTTTGACTTCGCCTTAATATATGTGCAGTGACAGAGGTGGCTATCGGCAGAGTGGAGAGCGGTGAGCTGTATTGTTTCCTAACCCCCATCATGCTATATTATAATGGCCTCATAAATTCCTAGATGGGATCCCCAAATCATGTGTGGTATTCATCTACTTTTTACTTTTACTTTTTCTTTATATGTTATCACTCATTTGGTAATTGGCACTTATTTTGGTTTTGGCACTTGTTTAGCTAGGCCATTGATCTAATTGTTCTAGCGCTACACTTTATTTTTATTCACTGGTGAAAAGGATGTGACTACAATGAATGGGGCCTGGAGCCAGCATGGCTGGAGTCAGGCTTTAAAGTGTTTCCAATGCCTAGCATGTGGCTATAATAGTTTCAATTTACCACTGGAACCTTTAGTAATTTACATTCTATATTTGTGTAGCGCCCACCACTTTAGGTGGGTGCTAGTAGGTAAAGACAGGTTAAATTGCCAGTGCCTTACTGTTCTTTTGTACAGGCCTGGAGGTTTGGTTTGGGTGGAGTTGTAGGTTAGAGGGGGGTGTGACCACCTGTTCATCACCCTGGAAAAACCCTCCCTTACTTCTCCAGAGAAGTGTCTGGAAAGGAGGCGGGTCAGGGCCTGAAGGACAGGCAGTGTGTATGGCCCTTGTCCAATCATTAATTTTTTTGGGCAGGGGCGGGGTTCATATATATAGACTGGGGTCACATGTTCCCTGGGGGAGATGGGACGAGCGTTAATCCACAAAGGCAGCAAGATGTGATCTTAAGGAACAGGGCTGGAAGGCCTGGGGAATTCAGAGACCACAGAGCTGGAAAGCCACGGAACTTCGCCGGAAGGCCTGGGGGTTTAGAGACTCCAGAGCTGGAAGGTTTCACCGTTCAAGAAGCAGGAAGTAGCTGCAAACTAACCTGAGTAGACCGGGGTCTTCTGGACTTTCCTGAGCTGGCCCGGGATAAAATGGCAGGAGATGAGAAGGCAGGTGAGGCCTGGGACTTCCAGCATTTCAGTAATACCGCATGCTTTTCAGAGGGGCATGGGCCAGTTCATTAAGGGAAAGGTTCTATCTACTCGTGCAGCACACTCTAGAGCCAACTTATATCTTTCCTGCACCATTCACATAACATGGACTGCCAAATCAGGAATAAAAAGTTATTGTTTGAACTGTTGAACTTTGTCAGTAAATTACTACAGCGGGGTGGAAGAAGCAGGGGTTAAACCAGCATGTACTGTAATGAACTACCCAGCAGCTCCCAAGGGAGTAGTGCGCTTCATTTGTCAAAGCTCACAATGAGTTGATTGATAATACCACAAAATAACAACTGATTCCAAATAATGTACAATTCTCACTGTCATTATATATGCTTATAACTCACCTTTACAGAGAACACAAGAGCAGCAAACCCCAGGCAGCAGCAATTCATGTACAAGGTGCTGAAGATGGACCATAGGATGTGATCTTTAATCATAGCATTGTCTTCAACAATGGTCACCACAGTAGTTGTTGCAGGATAATAACCAGCAGCATTGTGGACTGGCACTACACCTGTGTGTGGTTCAAAGCCGTAGTTAACTTGACTGGTATGCATTCCTTCTCCAGAGTTAAGCCCCATACACACGGTCGGACTTTTTCATCAATTTGGTCCGATCGGACAGGTTGTTGAAAAATCAGACCGTGTGTATGCACCATCGGACAGTGTTCGTCGTTTTGTCCGTCGGACAAAGTCTTATCTCCTGCTGGAAAGATTTCCCGTCAACCCGGTCCGATCACACCAAATCCGAGCGTGTGTACGCTTGTCCGACGGACAAAGTGCTACGCATGCTCAGAAGAAATTCTGTGACGGAAGCGCTCGGTCAGGTAAAACTACCTTTCCTAATCGACACAGCACATTCGTCACGCTGCAATGTTAAAATGTCTTTAATGCAGCGCATTCTCTTTTTCTTTACAATGCAACAAGAATGACATGTTTTAGCTGCTCCTATTCACCCGCACTTCTCACAAACTTACTTCTTTATTACTTTGCAGCATTTATACACTACATGTTTATTTTTACTCTGAACGGAAAAGAATCTTTGTTATTTTTTTACCATGATTTGTATTTTTTTTTTTTTTTTTTGGGGAATAAATATTTGAATGTTTTTTTTTTTTTTTTTTTTTTTTGGAGGGGGGTTGTGTGTCTCAAATTACCAAAAACACATTATTTACATTTGTATTTCTTGCTTAAATTTACTAGGAGGTTGTTTGTTGTTGTTGCCCCTTGTTAATTCTACTTTAGGATTAGTGAAATGTACCAGCCTACTCAAAGAAAAACTGTCATTGTAGCAAAGTAAAACACAATAGTCAATGATTATTTCAAATCAAAAAAACCTTTATTTAGGTCACACCAACAAACCAAAGAGGAACGCAGCCATGGTGAAACTTGGGGAATTTGCAAAGTCTTGGCCCCCCACGGCAACCATCATTGTCCAAGCGTAGAAAATTGGGGGCCTGAGGAGTACGTATATTAAGGGGAGTGCAATCTGGTCGTGAAGTCCAAAGTATCCGGAACTGCAGCAGATGCCATCTAGGTCCCCAGGCTCTGGTACTACAAGAGGCTCCATCTTCTCTCACACCAGACTGATTGCAGGTCGTCACTCTCAGGTCTTCCTTCCACGCTTCCTTCCACGCTGTGGCTGTCGTGCTGGTGGGGTGGCAGAAGGAGGAGGAGGAGGAGGAGGAGGCGGAGCATGGTAACTATGGCAAACATGTGTGACTGGGGTCATCTCCCCAGCCCTACCCTTATTTAGGACATGGAGGATGAGCCCCTCACACATGTTGCGTTGCCCCACCTCCATACCCATCATTTTTGTGACAACCACCGAGCCAAAGGTCTCCTCGTCGGCGGGTGTGGCATGTAGGGAGTCTGAAGCCTCTCTGATCATCCGGAGCGCTGACTGTGCCGCATAACCCCCCCTTCTCGCCCTTTTGTACGGAGGGCGGAGGGGAGGGGTTTGGGTGTCAGTCAGGCTCCGAGGCCTAGCCCCCTCTTGGCTGCCACTACCCAGCTGGTGGCTGCCACTAACCCCTGCCTCCTCCTGACTGCCACCTTCCACAGCCACCTCCTGGCTGAGGTCTTCCTGTGTAGGAAAAAGGGACATAGTTTCAGTTATTTGTTTATTAAACACACACAATTCTCATCTAGTGACTGGTGCAAAATGTTTACAAATAGAAAACCATACAATTCTCAGCCCAGCAGTTTAGATTCTGGCCCCAAATGTCTCCCACACCACTGTCTGTTGATATGTCAAACACGTTAGGAACTAAGCAATTGGCGATCCTGAATTAAGTGAACATCATTCATTATTCCCATAAATGGTAACAAAACTACTATACCTGGAACAAGCTGGGCTCCTCCACCTCTTCCAGACTGGAAGGCCCAGGTTGCTCCTCGGAAGCCTCATCAGGGGTGGGCTGTGCGCAAGGAAGCGTGGAAGGAGGAGTTGAGGTTGGCTCCGTGACATCAGCCTGGTCCTTCAGAAAATGGAGACTCTGATAGTACCAGAGCTTGGGGACATAGACCTCATCTGCTGAAGTTGCAGTTTCCTCAGACTTCACGACCTTCTTCCTCTCCCTGATATACGCACTCCTCAGGCTGCCAATTTTCTTTCTAATATCATCAACAGTTGCCGTGGGGAACCTTGGCTTGACAAATTCCACAAGTTCCTCCAGGGCTGAGTGCCTCTTTGGTTTGTTGGTGTAATGTGGGTGTATACCCTGCCACAATATGGGAAAATCCCTGTATTTGGCAATGAAGAGGGGGAGAAAACTCATGTCGTTGAATCCCTTCATATCAATCTCTGCAAGACACAACAACACACCAAACCCTATAAATTATGTCAGGCTAAACTCTCCTAATCTTCTCCATAAAGAAGCCTCAAGTTCAAATCAGTCTAGGCTAGTTATGTACCAACGTTAAATTGTACCTTCGTTTGTAGCGATCGTCTCGTGTGAGTTTTCTCTCCCCTCGTCTCCCAGATCGTGGCTACGACACAGGCGTGTGACGTTTTATATACACTGCGCATGCTTCAAACTCCGCCCGCCCCTGACGATCTTTCTCGTCTATTCCCCACCCCTTCTCTTTACGGCGTAGTGGGGAGAGCACATGGCGGGGACACAGCAGGTGCGCCACAAATATCCCACCAACGAGGAGGAGGACGAGGAAAGTCCGGAGGCAGAAACGTCCCGATCCCGGAACCTGAAATTCAAGGCCTCCAATATGTCATTTGGAGAAATGTTGGAGATGGTGGACATATTAAAGAGGAGCGACTATGATGGGAAGTATGGGCCTTACCTCAACCCCAATGTCCGCAAGGCCAAGATCATGTCTAAAGTTGTGAGAAGGCTGTACAATAATTTTGGGGTACAACGATCCAAGGAGCAACTCAGGAAACGCTGGTCAGACCTGAAACTGAGGGAGGCCGATCAGTACAGAAAGATCAAGAGAATTCTTCAAAAAAGTAAGTAGTTGTGTTTTGTGTTTGATTTCTTGCTTGCATACTGCTCCATTGTGTTTTGATTTTTACCAAGTTGTACATTCCAAAATGGCCACTTTCAGGTTCGTCTGTGCATTCGATCGTACTCAGCCTCGATCTTTCTGCCACTGTCATGGTCGTGTGTGTGTGCATTCGATCGTACGCAACCTCGATCGTTCGGCCACTTATAATACGATGTTTGGTGTTTTTTTGGGGAAAGGAAGTTTGTTCTCACTAGAAATGTCATCAAGAATGTAAAGCCAATTTATTCAATGTAAAGGAGAGGTCACTCAGTAGCTGTTTACCCATCTGGACTCTAGAGCACTAGTGCTGGGACACCCAAACCCCCTTTTTATTATGCTTTTCCACACATGTGCTCCAGTGGATACTAGAGGGGGGTCTCCATCACACAAACTTCTACCAAAAAGCTAGTCAGTTTAGCACCTTTACAAAGTGACTTCATTCATGTAGTTGACATTTGTAACTGGCCAAACTAAAATAGTGTCCGTCACTTTCAAGCAATGTTTGTCATTTCCTATTTCTGCCCTCAATAGCTTGTGTTGCTAAATCTTCCTTTTGGACATTCTCATAGGGGAGCGAAAACTTGGGCCGTCTGAGGAAACCCCCAAACCAACACCTACCAAAAAAGGGGAAAGAGCAGAAGCAGAGGAGGAGGAGGAGGAGGAAGGAGAGATCATCGAACTTGGAGAAATTGTCACCACAACAGGTGAGTGTGGGAGAACACAGCTACTGGTAAGCTAATCCATGTATGGCTGCCTCATTTCCAACACCCCATTTTTGTTTGTTTGTGGTTTTTAGGTGACGTGGATGTTGTGGAAGAAAAATCGCACTTTACCACAGAGAGTGCCCACGTACTCATCGGAGAGATAATGGTCTGCAATAGAGATCTAGATTACATAAAGCAAAACATCAATGATGTTCAACAAAAATTGAAGAACATCATTGATATTTTAGGAAAAATATGAAAACGCACCAAGTAATTAACACACATTTGTGCCAGCTTCAGAACACATTTGCAACTTAAAAACTGTCTGAAATTTGGAACATGCACACATTGTGTCCACATGTGCTAGCTCCCACCATGGTGGATGAATGGCAACGTTTTTTGGGGGTGCAAACACTTTACGAACTACGAAAGTGGTTGTGGTGAAGGGGTTGCACCCCCAAAAAACGTCCATTCATCCCCATGATGGAAAATGGCACTTTTGAAGCTTCTAGGCATGTGTTTTACCATCTAATGACCATTTTCAGTCCCAAATTGTGTGCATGTTCCAAATTTCCACTTTTCGGGGGTGACCCCCCCATGTGATGAAGGCAAGATCAAACACACTTTGAACATATAGTCATGTCTGATCTTGTCTTCACTTTACAAAGTTGAACTTTCCAAGTTCCTAGGTTCTGTTTTGCTCCATGCCTGGTTTTACCAATTGCGGAATGTTTGTAAACAATGTTGTAAATAACCAAGATGTTGTCAGTTTTGGCGTGAAGATTGTAAACGCACTTGGGAATGTTTTCCTAGTAAACTTTTATTTTTCTAAATGTGTGGCTTCCTTATTTAAAAAACACAATGCATTATGTATGTAAAATGAAAAGGATATGGGGGGCAATGGGTGTTATTTACTAAAGGCAAATCCACTTTGCACTCCAATTTTCTTTCCCGGGGAACTTTTTCAATGCACTTGTAGAGCATAGCGGATTTGACTTATGTAAATGACACCCACAGTGCTTTGTACGAAAACACGGAGCACAGCATTTTGGAGAATACACACATGTCAGACCTGGTGATGAAAAGGAGTATTTTGGGTGTCAGTTATGCAGTACAAACCTTCTCTAGACCAAAGATTAGGTAGCAAACACACAACATGAGAATAATCTTTTTGGAAGAAGAGACTGTTACCTCCTTTTGCCCAGAAAGTGCATTCCCACTGTCGAAGGCAAAGGGAAAAAAATGTCAAAGTAAAATAAGCTAAAAAGAAGACTGAAATGACATGAAATCATAGGTTGGTTAAAATATCAGATTTCTTAAAAAATGCCTCTCACACATCGTCAGGCAGAGCAATGGCCCCCCTACCCACAAAGTACTGCATATATTGGTCCCGGACCACACGGGCATTTAGAGGGGGCAAGCCTGGACGTGCCACTCGAAGGGCTGTGAGTTCGGCATTTGGAGGGCCCTCCACATCTGGGCCAACGGGCACCACATAGTTCCTGTTATGTCTTTTGAGGAAGTTGTGCAATATGCAACAGGCAAGAACTATGTGGTTCAGTTTGTATTCCGCCAAGTTAAATGCCGTCAGGAACAGGCGGAAGCGGCTGGCCAGGATGCCAAAAGCGTTCTCCACAACTCTTCTGGCTCTGGACAGCCTGTAGTTGAAGACCCTCTGGTCCGGGGTGAGGGTCCTCATCGGGAACGGCCTCATCACATGGGGAGTCAACGCAAACGCTTCATCTGCGACAAAGACGAAGGGGAGTCCTTCGGCATTCTCCTCTGGAGGTGGCAAGCACAGACTGCCACTTTGGAGACGCCAGTAGAACTCCGTGTGCGTAATGGCCCCACCATCCGATATCCGGCCGTTCATCCCCACGTCCACATACATAAACTCGTATGTTGCCGACACCACCGCCAACATCACTACACTATTAAACCCTTTATAATTATAATAGTAGGACCCCGAGTTGGGCGGTGGGACGATGCGGACGTGTTTCCCATCAATTGCCCCTCCGCAGTTAGGAAAGTCCCAACGGCTGGCAAAGTGGGAGGCCACAGTCTGCCATTCCTGTGGCGTGGAAGGGAACTGTGGAGTGAAACAAGAAAAAAAAAATTAGTCACTTTGCACCTAAACATTGCAAGCAGATTAGACAATCAACATCTTGGAACAAGAGCATTGTCTAAAATTGGAGGCTGGAAAGTATTTGCACAGAAAAGTAGAGGCTCCCCTTCACAGATTACTCACCCCCCCATCAATCCCCCCACTTCTGATGGGCCATTGGCAATAACTAGGGGTTTGGGGGGGGGGGGGGGGGGGTGGTGGACAGCTAACCCTCTGCACTTCATTGATTGGCAAATGGCTCAATAATGTGGGATTTTTTGGCCAGACCCTCTGTACTTAACACTTTTGGCAGGCCACAGTAAATATAAAATAACATTTAAACCCCCCCCCCCCCCCCCCAAAAAAGGCAGGCACAGTGTGACATTATTAAATTACCAAGCAAGCTAATAGGAGGGAAAGAAGACAAAAAAATAGGAAATGGAATGTATGGAGGCAGTCCCTTGCACTACATGCTTTGCTGAATTCATCCCTAAAGATGCGCACTATAAAGAGGTAGGTATATAGTGTGTATGGACCTTGGGAAAGCCAGCAGATAAAGGATTGGTACCATCTGACAGAGCAGTTGGGGGAGGGGGTTCCTAATGAGTTTGCCCCCCCCCCCCACCAAAAGAACAAAAAAAGGGGGCTCTACATGAAGTAAACCACACAGCAAACATTTGTGCATATTTTAGGGGGTGTTTTGGGGCAAACAATACTATGCAGCAGACAAAAGACATTGCTTAAGTGACTAGGCCATAGGTGTCTATTGGGGCAGAAGAGCATGCTGGTGAGGTAAGTGAAGGGAAAAATGCATGAAGGAGAAAAGGGGCACAGCATATTAGAACATATTGCAATCATGGTAATTAGGGAAGGAGGTCAAAAATACAAGTCATTAGCAAACAGAGCATACATAGAAGGGAATAGTAAAGTAGAAATGTTACCTTAATATAGTCCTCCTGCAGGACCTGAATGATGGCAGAACAGGTCTCTGGAATAATGATTCCCAGGGCCTGGGGAGAGATACCTGAAGAGAACTTCAAATCCTGAAGACTTCTCCCTGTCGCCAAGTACCTCAACGTGGCAACAAGCCTCTGCTCCGGAGTAATGGCTTGTCTCATGCAGGTATCCTGCCGGCTGATAAAGGGGGTCAGCAAAGCCAAAAGACGGTGAAAATCGGGGTCCGTCATCCTGAGAAAGTTCCTGAAATCATCAGGATTATTCTCCCGGATCTCACGAAGCAAAGGCATGTGCGAGAACTGGTCACGCTGAAGCAACCAATTCTTGGTCCACATACTCCTCGTCACTCTGTTCATGGACGGGTCTTGGGTCAAAGCTAAAAGCCCGACACCAATTCCGCGTACAGCACGAACTCGGCGACGAGTACGCACGGGAAACATCGCTCAGAAGGTCACAAAAGGTCGGCTGGTCAGAACGGACAAACAGAAAGCACCGATAAACAGCAAGGCCTGAAAGAACGAAGTGAATACCAGCAACGAGCAGACAATAAGCAGTGCAAATCAAAGCGTCCTATATCAAGATATAGGCCGCAATGACCAACAAATGCGAACTGACTACACGCACTAATAAACAGATACGCACGACAAGCACAAACTGAAGAGCAGTAACGATCTGAGTCAGAAAACTGAGAAGCGCGAATCTTAAGTCACCAAACTTCCACTAACTCTCGATAAACACGGGATCAGCAGAAGGAGCCCAACGGGTGCCTGACGTGGTGCTGAACTTCCCTTTTGTAATCTCGTGGACGACGACTTACGTCACGACGTTCTTCCGGACCGGATATTCCGACAACGTAGTCCGACCGTGTGTACGCAACGCCAACATCGGACAAAGTACGTCGGACAAAGTCCGACTGACCTGGTCCGCGGATTGTCCGAGCGTGTGTATGGGGCTTTAGAGGAATTAGGTGGCTTCTCAGCATCCATTCTGTATGAATTGGTAGAAACACTTACTTGGAACCTGATGAAACAACACTGAAAAGTTACAGGGGGAGTTTCTAGGGCACTAAAGGAAGGATATTTCAAAAAATCACATCCTAATTCCTATTTTCTTTTTCCTTCTTAACTATGCTTTTTTTTTCAGGTACTGACTGGTGCGCATCTCATTTCAGGCTTCTTTCACAATTAAGAAAGTGTTGCAAAATTAAATTGACCTGAAGAAATGTGTTCTCCTTTGACTCTTTTACTGTTGAATGAATTTTTCACATTTTTGCACACATTAAAATGTGCAGTTTTGGATATAAAATGCACTTAATAGCTCCAAAACAATATATGTTTTCTCTAAAATACACTCAGTCAATAAGGACCTAACACTGTGGTAAAAAGCGCTGTAAAACAAACAAAATAAAAATACTTAACAAAACAAATATGTGTATCTGTCCACAAATCATCTAGATATAAAATCCTTTTCAATTAGTTCCCAAAGTAAAATCCACCCACCTGCATCCAAATACTGTATATAAAATCATCTTGTGCCTCCACCCATAATTGGAAAGTGGATCACCAATACATATGTGACCTCCAAACCACTGAAATGCCAAGAAATCTCTTAATAACCTTATGTCCAGCAAGAGAAATTGCCTATCCGATGTTACTGACATGGGCGTAAGAACTCTGCAATAATCCAAGCACAGGAAATGAATATTGATATAAAGACACAAGCAGAAATCAGTTATATCCCTCCCATTGTTTTGTTACTTGTTATTGTTTGTTTTTGTAGACATACTTTAAGACCACTAGGGTTCCAATTATGAACCTTCACAAAATAAAAGCCTAATATATGCTAAATGAAACCTTTTCTAATATTCCATATATGTTCAGATACATGTATTGATAGAGTTCTAACAGTATGTTTCATATTGCTGGAGTGCCTTTACTGGAGGCTACACAGGCAATCCAACAGAAAAATAATATGAGTAGTTTGACAAAAAATATGTTCACTGTAAAGTTTTTACTATTAATCCTAGAGCTAAATGGTAATTTTTTTTTCTCTATATGATGAGTTATTCATATGACCACTTCCTTTAACCACTTGCCTACTGGGCGTTTTCACCCCCTTCCTGCCCAGGCCAACATTCTGCTTTCAGCACTGTCACACTTTGAATGACAATTGCGCGGTCATTAAAGCCTGTGAAAAAAATTATATTTGAGCTTGGTTTGGATCAGCAATACTAGACTTTATTTTACCCTTCAATGTACCGTACCAGGCTTTTTATTACATTATATAGTTTTAGGCCTCTGTATGAGGATCAGTCCCAAGACTTCGGCCTTACATAATATATGCCAGTGCTTTTTTTTTTTTAAGACAGTAATTTAAAAAAAAAAGGTTTGGGAAGTGTATTTGGAAGCCTTGCTTCTAACATGCATTTCTCTGTGTTCTCCTGGCACCTTTCTGTTTAATGCTAAAAACAGGCTTCTTCTATAAAGAATGGGGAATCAAAAGTCTTCTAAGGGACATGAGGCACCCACCAACTGACCAGAGGCTAATGAATCCCTCGTGAGGGATTTCGTCAGCAGCCCTAACTCAGGGAAAGTTGCACAATGTCTGAAAGATGGCCCCAAGGAGAGGGCCTGCCTCTCTCTCTTACCAGGAGCTTGCAGTACTTGGCTTCTCCAGACACTCAGCACAACCACCCTTACCTACTCACACTGAACTCCCACTGATCACTGGGTTCACCTACCCATGTGATCTGGCTCCCCGCCAGGCCCAGCAGCCTGTACAGAACTGGGGGAGGAAATGGCATTCTCCTGCCATGTGATTCCAGCCCAGGCTGCTGCTAGCAGCAGAGATCCATCACCTTCCCTACTACACGGGTAGCGACTGTTGCCACGGCACATAAGGACTACTTCTCTGGAAATTTCAGGTGAAGATTCGATCCATGGTGAAAATCCGATCATTCTGAACGTGGTGACGTTCGTTGCGTACGACGGAACTACGTAGAGGCTATTAGCCAATAGGTTTGGTGTCCTAATTTGATCTGAGCATGCGTGGCACTTTGTCCGTCAGAATTCTCTACACACGATCGGAAAAAGTCTGATCGGATTTTGTTGTCGGAAAATTTGAGAGCAGGATCCGATAGAGCCCACACATGGTCAGATTTGGCCGACAACCATGTCCGATCAGACATTTTCCGTCGGAATTTCCGACCGTGTGTACAGGGCATTAGACTCTGCTGTCCATCACCAGATATGGAAGACTTTGACGAGCTTCTATGCTTCTGAACTCTTGAAAAGGAAAATTTGGTGTTCTTTTGTTAGTCCAACACATAGTTTTTATATTTTTTGGACTTTGGATATTTTTTGATTTTTCAGCCCTACAGCCGAATGAGATTTTCTGTGTAAGCAAATCAGACATAGAATGTAGGTAACAAAAACAAAAACAACCTGTGCTTAGTGGAAACATAGTAATGCTCTAAATTATTTGAATAGGAGAAATGCACTCACGGTATTGTACACATCAATACTAACAGATTTAAGGTAATAAATGGGTTGCCGTGTCACTTGTATACCAAAATCATATCAACCCAATATAAACCATATTTTTGTAAAGTGCATCAGTGCAGAAGATTACAATTCATATTTCTTCAATGGTATATTAAAATAAAATGCAATCATGCAAAAATAAAGTGCAAAGGAAATTAATTATCTAAAAAGTTTTTTAAAAAACAATCCAGAAAAAAAAGTCCATATACTCATAGTCCAAATGTGCCAAATGAGTGATTCCTTAAATCTTCCAGTGGCAATTACCCAGTGCTCCCCTTTCAGATCAACAAATACAGCCTCCTACCATAATATTTGACCTAATATAGGTCAATAATCGCCTTAGTGAGCTTTACCTCTCACTTTAGGTTAGTCTAGCTCTGCATTTTCGACTGCCCTTTGATGGTAATTGGTATGAAGTACCACATAGACTTCTCCCCAGCAGTATTCAGACCAGATAAATGGCATGGCAACATGAAGAGGAAAGTCTCATTGTGCAACATCCAATACAAATGACGAATGTTTATTTAAGATTCTACTTACAGCAGCAAGGATAAAACAAGCATTGGAATATACAATCCGTCCTAGGCTCCATGGGTGTGCTGACATCACTTTTATTTCCTATGCCTTGCCTGACGTACGTTTTGTCATAACAGACGTCTTCTATGAGGCAGTGGGTGCTCACATAACTCTCTTTTAAACATTTTGGTTTTGGCACTAGAGAGCATAAGCCTGAGGTCCATTACTTATATATGGCGGCCATATTAAAGGAGCCCATCCCTAATCTAATGGCTGAAACCACACAACCTACTTGCAATAAACACAAACAGTCAATACAGATTCAATATCACAGTATGGATTTTACCTCGTTCCTTTAATTCCAATAAAATTTAAAAATGTAAAAATAAAAAAAAAAGAATATAAAATGTGGATGTCAGAATTTCACAAGGAACACAACATACCAATTTAATGTCACATTATAATACTAACAAGAATCCATAGTTTAAATATGGCGACCATATTATTGGAGTCCACTTTGGATAAACTAATTGATATCTAGTTATTGGTAGATACATTTTAGATTCCCCATTTTTAATTTAAAGTAAATTTAACCAGGGGTGGAAGAACACATTAATTACTATTTTGTTTACAATAACTCAGTATTGTCCTTCTATTGTTAACATGTTCCCTTTGTGTAAAGTGGAGGCATTATTATGTGAAATTTGTGAGCCAGGGGGTGGAGTGATAGGGTAATTGCATATTGCATATTTCATATTTCCTTATTATTGTTTGCTCAAAATATCTAATAATGAATTCTAATCCTGGCTAAGGGGCCATACAAGACATATGTCAAGTGAATGGTCACTCTAGCCGATTTCATGCTAAAGAAATTACATTACAAACTGACCAGGTCCTTAAAAAGTAATTTTGCGCCCAAGGGGAGTTGGCTGGGGGTTGGCCATTCCTTACACACAAGCCCTCTATACTACAGTTATAACTTGGAACATTCAGTCTCACATCAGAGCTGCCATTAGGCATGTGTCCTGGTAATCGGCCATGCCATAATGGGGGGACGTAATATAATAATATAACCAATATAACCATAATGGTCTGTGGCGAATCAGCATCTGTAATTAAGTATTCTTGTTATATTTTCTAATATTATCTATATCGGCCATTACCTTTTTTATATGTTATACTTAAAAGTATTTGTGTAATCTCTCTTTGCACATATCAAATACAAGCCCAAAACTGTAAACTATCACTTATTCGTGATATAATATCTGCTTTAGAGCTCAACAAGAAATGAGAAGAAATCTCTACAAGGTGAAGGTCATTCCTATCCTAAAATCAGGAACAGTTGTCCCCACTGGGGTATTTTCCTTCATCTCTTCAGACATTCAGACTTTTTGTCTGAATGTCAATGGTCACCAGGGAAATTAGAGATCATTCATATGCCCCTTGTCCAATCACAGAATGTTTTGTATTCTTTGAAAAGAATACAAGATGTTTCTGAATGGAAGAGCTTTTTCAAGAAACAAGGACCTTATTTTTTGCCCATCCCATTTTTGCCCACAATTCAGCTTTCAATACCTATACTCTAACCATTAGCTCAAGTAAACACTTATGAATTATGGATTAACTCCAAAAAGTCAAAATTAAAAAATGATTGGTCCAATACTAATATTGACCTAAGCCAATTTGTACCATACCCCATGCCAATTATTTTTGGAGCTGCAGTCATGATGCTGAAAACCTTTACTCAGGTGTATAAAATGATTCATTGGAATCTCTCAGAGTTCACGTGGCCTTTTTTGGAAAAACTCTTATTACTGCCCCCAAATGCAAATATTCTAAACAGCAAACCTAGTCTTCCTATGCTAATTAATATAATTAAGAAAAAGGCATAATACTTGTAACTGTCTACCATGGCAAGTGGCCAGAACAAGGAACTAATATGCAGAGATATAGGGAGATATGAGATGACTATAGCCTTTAATTGACAGCATTAAGCTGAATATCACAACCTCGTTACAAAAAAAAAAAAACAGTTGTTTCAAGGCAATCAAACTTTTATTTTGGGAGTAATAAAAAGGTATATAGAGTAAATAGAAAGCATGAGAGGGAGGGTTACAGCTTCAGGAATGGCTCAGTTTTATGTACGTGTGTTAACATAGTTGACAGTCCAGACTCCAGTTGACATTAAGATGATCATGAGAATAAACCATAGTGAGGTTATAGTAATAGTAGCGATGTTCAGGCTACGGGCCGTGTCACTGTAACTCTTGGCACCAACTCTGTCTCCCAGAAACTTCCGATCTCTGGACTGTAAAAAAAAAAAATTAAAGACATATTAAAGCCTAAGGGTGCATTCAAACAAAAGTCAGCACATGGGAAATGATTTACTATTAATTTGACGAGTCTCTGGTACTGTGAGATCCTTCTTTCCTTGAAATCTTCCTCCTCTGCAACCCCCATCACCCCCCCCTACACCACACCACCAATGCTGTTATCTTGTGGTGCAGCAGTGGTTAATAGAACTGCTGGAGCTGTGACAGGCACTCGTCAAGAGTGCCCAGCTATGCTGGCCCCTTCTACCCACATTCTACATTTACAGAAGCTGCACTATAGTATGTATAGCTGTACTATACTGTGACACATGATGTATAAATAAAGGACAAGCAGATGACTTAAAGGTGCCCACCTCCAAATTCATAGATCGCATTTCATTCATAGAAGTACAGCATCTATGAATGGAGGGGGGGGGGAGCAGGCATAGTTGTAACCTACCCCAGGCAGTTGTGGATACACCTTGTCACCAAATTCAGGGGGTATTGGACAGGAGGTGTAAGGGAAATGTTATAAATGTTGATCCGCAATTCTTGGAGGTATCCACAGACATTTGATAACTGTTGTCTAAAGTATTTTATATGCCTATTCAGATTGCCAGTGTGTGTTTCCGGTGGTGGGGTTGGCGGACAGACCGAGGTCCAGGTTATTTACGAGGAAAACAAAAGTTATCAGTTGGTGAAAATGATCTGGGCAATCAAACTTCCCCAAATAGATGGGTATTTCATCCATAACCAGGCAGATATGCTAACAAGAATTTAGAATAACTTAATCACTAACCTGTTTAAGCATTTTTGATAATTCTGGTGTAGGGGCTAGGATTAAGCAAGTTTAGTTTTGGCTCACTGTAACCAGTGTGGATATATTGACTATTCTAATCTGTTCAGTGTTTCACTTGCTGAAGGTTTGGCTGCTCTCTCTGGAGAACTGTGGATTGTTCTGGAACAAAGGTGAGGAGCAAGGAAAATGAGCAGCGTGAATATATACAGTTGTGCTCATAGGTTTACATACCCCGGCAGAATTTATGATTTCTTGGCCATTTTTGCAGAGAATATGAATGATAACACAAAATCATTTCTTTCACTCATGGTTAGTGTTTGACTGAAGCCATTTATTATCAAATCAACTGTGTTTACGCTTTTTAAATCATAATGGCAACAGAAACTACCCAAATGACCCTGATCAAAAGTTTACATACACTGGTCATTTTGGCCTGATAACATGCACACAAGTTGACACAAAGGGGTTTGAATGGCTATCAAAGGAAACCATCCTCACCTGTGATCTGTTTGCTTGTAATTAGTGTGTGTGTTTAAAAGGTCAATGAATCTCTGGACTCCTGACAGACCCTTGCATCTTTCATCCAGTGCTGCACTGACATTTATGGATTCTGAGTCTTGGGGAAATCAAAAGAATTGTCAAAGGATCTGCGGGAAAAGGTAGTTGAACTGTATAAAACAGGAAAAGGATATAAAAAGATATCCAAGGAATTGAGAATGCCAATCAGCAGTGTTCAAACTCTAATCAAAAGTGGAAAATGAGGGGTTCTGTTGAAACCAAACCACGGCCAGGTAGACCAACTAAAATTTAATAGTAATAATAATATAAGTGCCACGAAAATTGTTCGGGGTGCAAAGAAAAACCCAACTTCAGGTGAAATACAGGACTCTCTGAAAACATGTGGTGTGGGTGTTTCAAGATGCACAATAAGGAAGCACTTGAAGAAAGATGGGCTGCATGGTCGAGTCGTCAGAAGAAAGCCATTACTACGCAAATGCCACAAAGTATCCCGATTACAATATGCCAAACAGCACAGAGACATTCCTCAAACCTTCTGGCACAAAGTCATTTGGAGTGATGAGACCAAAATTGATTTTTTTTGGCCACAACCATAAACAGGACATTTGGAGTCAAAAAGGCCTATGATGAAAGGTACGGAGGTGGATCGCTGATGTTTTGGGGATTAGTGAGCTACAAAGGCACAGGAACATTTACATTCATCAGCCAGAAAGCTGCGCGTGGGATGTACTTGGACATTCCAACATGACAATGATCCAAAACACAAGGCCATGTTGACCTGTCATTGGCTACAGCAGAATAAAGTGAAGGTTCTGGAGTGGCCCATCTCAGTCTCCTGACCTCAATATCATTGAGCCACTCTGGGGAGATCTCAAATGTGCAGTTCATGCAAGACAGCCCAAGAATTTACAGGAACTGGAGGCTTTTTGCCAAGAGGAATGGGCAGCTTTACCATCTGAGAAGATAAAGAGCCTCATCCACAAATACCACAAAAGACTTCAAGCTGTCATTGATGTTAAAGGGGGCAATACACTGTATGTAAAACTTTTGATCAGGGTCATATTGGTAGTTTCTGTTGCCATTATGATTTAAAAATAGTAAACACAGTTGATTGATAATAAATGGCTTCAGCCAAACACTAACCATGAGTGAAAGAAACGTTTTTGTGTTTTCATTCATATTCTCTGAAAAATGCCCAAGAAATTATAAATTCTGCCAGGGTATGTAAACCTATGAGCATATATATATATATATATATATATACATATATACACATATACATACATACATACAATGCTGTGAAAAAGTATTTGCCCCCTTTCTGATATTTTTTTTTTTTTGCATATTTGTCATTAATGACAAATAGTCTTAAATGACTCAAATCAAACAAATTTTATTATTACACAAAGATAACCCGAGTAAATACAAAATGCAGTTTTTAAATGATGGTTTCATTTATTAAGGCAAAAAAGCTGTCCAAACCTGCCTGGCTTTATGTGAAAAAGTAATTGCCCCCTAAACCTAATAACTGGTTGTGCCACCCTTGGCGGCAACAACTGCAATCAAGTGTTTGCGATAACTGACAATGAGTCATTCATGTTGCTGTGGAGCAATTTTGGCTCACTCTTCTTTGCAGAATTGTTTTAATTCAGCCACATTGGAGGGTTTTCCAGCATGAACGGCCTGTGTTAGGTCATGATACAGCATCTCAATTGGATTTAAGTCTGGGCTTTGACTAGGCCACTCCAAAACCTAAATTTTGCTTTGTTTGAACAATTTGGAGGTGGACTTGCTGTTGTTTCGGATCATTGTCCTGCTGCATAACCCAAGTGCACTTGAGCTTGAGGTCACAAACTGATGGCCGGACATTCTCCTTTAGGATTTTCTGGTAGAGCTCAGAATTCATGGTTCCATCAATTATGGTAAGTCGTCCAGGTCCTGAAGCTGCAAAGCAGCCCCAGAACATTACGCTACCACCACATCTGACTGTTGGTATGATGTTCTTGTTATGAAATGCTGTATTCATTTTATGCCAGATGTAACTGGACGCACACCAATATTTGCCTAAAAGTCTTGGGAATAATCAAGATGTTTTTTGGTAAATGTGAGATGAGCCTTTGTGTTCTTTTTGGTCAGCAGTGGCTTTGGCCTTGGAACTCTCTCATGGATGCCATTTTTGCCCAGTCCCTTTCTTATTGTTGAATCATGAACACTGATCTTACCTGAGGCAAGTGAGGCCTGCAGTTCTTTAGATGTTGTTCTGGGTTTTTTTATGACCTCCTGGATGAGTCGTCGTCATGCTCTTGGAGTAATTTTTGTAGGCCGGCCACTCCTGGGAAGGTTCACCACTGTTCCAAGTTATCTCCATTTGTGGATAATGGCTCTCCCGTGGTTCACTGGAGTTCCAAAGCCTTAGAAATGGCTTTGAAACCCTTCCTAGACATGCATGTTTGTTTCTAATCTGTTCTTGATTTTTTTTAGATTGTGGCATGATGTGTGTCTTTTTGTGATCTGTTAGCGTGCTTCACTTTGTCAGACAGCTTTTATTTATGTGATTTCTTGATTCAACAGGTCTGGCAGTAATCAGGCCTGGATGTGGCAAGTAAAATTAACTCAGCTTTCAAAAAAATTGTGGTTAATCACAGTTCATTCATGATTCAGCATGGGAGGGGGCAATTACTTTTTCACATAGGGCCAGGCAGGTTTTAACAGCTTTTTTCCCTTAATACATTAAATAATAATTTAAAAACTGCATCTTGGATTTACTTAGGTTATCTTTGTGTAATATTAAAATTTGTTTGATGATCTGAATCATTTAAGTGTGAGAAATATGCAAAAAAAAAAATAAAAATCAGGAAAGGGGCAAATACTTTTTCACAGCACTATATATATATATAAATATACACACACACACACACACACACATATACTCACACATACACACACACACATTTTTCCCATTAACTTTGTGGTCTGACTATAGATCTGTGTTTATCCTAAGCATGTTTGAAGCCTTTTACTGTTGACTGTCTCACTACCTCTGCTGGCAGTTTATTCCAAGCATCAACAACCCAAACAGTTAGTTTGAGAACACGGGGACATGACCTCAAAGTAACTGTAGGGAGGTTCAAAACAAAAGTTCTAAAGTGTTGACTGACACTGCGCAACACTATCCCCAGTAATTATGTTTTTTTTGCTATTTTCCCCCAGAAATAACTGAATAGTGCCTTTTGTTGTGGAGAATATACTGCTTAAAAACCAACCAAGGCTTTAAAAAAAAAAATATCTAAAATACTGCCTATAGTAGTTAAAATGAAAAAATGGGCCAGCCTGGCTGCAGTTGGACTTTAGAGAGTGTTCCATGCCTATGCAAAGTATATTGGATAGAGGCATACAGCATGTGGCAATAAAAGGTTCAGTTTGCCACTGGCACCTTTAACAGTCATTTACATTCTATATTTATCAAAACTCACAATGAGTTGTTGGATACCACAAAACAACATTTGATTCCAAATAACGTACAATTCTCACAGTCACTATTATACGACTATATCTCACCTTCACAGAGTACACAAGAGCAACAAACCCCAGGCAGCAGCAATTCATGTAAATGGTGCTGAAGATGGACCATAGGATGTGATCTTTAATCATAGCATTGTCTTCAACGATGGTCACCACAGTAGTCGTTGCAGGGTAATGTCCAGTAACATTGTAGGCTGGCACTACTCCTGTATGTGGGTTATAGCCATAGTTAACTTGACTGGTATGCATTCCTTCTCCAGGGTTAAAGGAACTAGGTGGCTTCTCAGCATCCATTCTGTATGAAGAGGTAAAGACGTTTACTTGGAACCTGATGAAACTGCACTGGAAAGTTACAGGGGAGGGGGGATTATATGGTGCGAAAGGAAGGATATTTCAAAAGATCACATTTTAATTCCTATTTTCTTTTTCCTTCTTCTAAACTCCTACACTTTTTCAGGTACTGATTGGTGCGCATCTCGTTTCAGGCATCTTTCACAATCAAGAAAGTGTTGCAAAATTAAACAGACCTGAAGAAATGTGTTCTCCTTTAACTCTTTCGCTGTTAAACCAATTTTTTTATTTTTGCACACAATAAAATGTGCAGTTTTGGACTAAAATGTACTTAAAAGCTCCACAACAATATATGTTTTCTATAAAATACACCATAAGTCAATAAGGACCAAACAGTGTGATAAAAGTAAAACAAACAATATAAAAACACATAACAAAACAAATGTGTTTATCTGTCCACAAATCATCTAAAAATAAAAATCTCTTTCAATTAAGTCCTAAAGTGAAATCCACCCACCTGAATCCAAATACTGTATATAAAATCATCTTGTGCCTCCATACATGATTGGAAAGTGGATCAGCAGAAGCATGTGACCTCCAAACCACTGAAATGCCAAGAAATCTCTTATTCATTTTATGTCCAGCAAGAGTGGTAATTGCTTATCCTATGTTACTGACATGGGCTAACAATTCAGTAATAATCCATGCACAGGAACAGGAAGTTAACATTGATATGAAGACACAAGCAGAAAGCAGTTATATCCCTCCAGGTGTTTTGTTACTCAGTCAATACCACATACTTTAAGATAACTAATGTAGCGGCCATAACCCCTTGAGGGGCAGCCTTGACTTTTGGGCTTACCAGTTACCTCCTCGTGGCTTGTCGATGAATGTCCAGGGGTTCGCAGGGTTAGTACCCAACAACCTTGGATGCCGACACATAAAAGTCCCTTTCAAGGTTTTTATTCTGCAGTGGTAACATCCAACATAACACAGTCTCAAATAGGAATAGAGGGCAAGGGTGAAGAAACTCAGGCACCTTGAACTGCTGACATTTACTTTAAAGTGTCCCTCCAATTCTGAGACGCTTTGAATCCTCCTTCAGTTACTGGGCCTCGGGCTAACCGGCTCCGAGACTCGGGAACAGACGGATCCCTGCCCCAGACCATGCGGGTCTATGGGGCTAGTCAAACTGACCATGTTTGTGGGACGGTAGGTGCTCCTAGACCCGGGACCCCTCGCGAGGCTACCCCGGTCCAGAACCAGGAAGGAAGACTGCAGCCGAACCCCGAATACGTGACTTCAGCACCTTAAGTACCCTTCCCCAGACTACACAGTGGGGCCAGATGCGCCCACTGATTGGCTCTGGGAAAGATTGATACCTAAGACGTCCAACCAGGCCTGGTTCTCAACCTGTCATGGGTACCTTACTGCACCTATGACCAGGCAGAACCCTAGTACAGCCCAGCAAACTGATGCCAAAGTAAACCCGTACAGTTAACCCTCAGAACCCCATTACTGTTCTGAGGGAAAAAACGAAATTTCCACTTATAGCGCACACTTGTGAAAGTGTGACCGCTACAATAGGGTTCTGTAGTATATTGTGTCTAATGTGTGTATGTATGTGTGTATACATGTGTGTGTGTATATATATATATATATATATATATATATATATATATATGTATATATGTTATATATATATTTATTATATGTAGTGTTTTTATTTAGGCATTCTAAAGACAAGTTTATTCTAGGCAGACCGCTTTGGTAGCCGTTATCTAATTGCGCATATTAAAAGAGGGTTTGTTGGTCAAAGGACAAATGGCCAGACCAGAATTACTCCACATATGAAAGGGAACAGATAATGATTATCTTAATCTAATCAGTATTCACACATATCAAAGGGGGAATATGCAAGAATGTAAATTGGGGCAGCTTTATAATTACAACTATTCACAGCGTGGGGTTGTCTCCGGTCACTCTGAAAGACCGGGGCAGATCAAAGCATTTAATGGAAACGCCTAATCAAATTGCTCAGACATTCAGTGTGTGTGGGGGGGATATAACAGGACGTTCAATCTGTTTAGAAGTGTGTGTTCTTACGAAGGCACCCAAGAGTCACATGGTTCCATGGGGCTCTAAATATTACTAGCACTGTCGTGATATGAACTCTGTTGGATTTTTGTCATCTGTAAGACTGTTCTGTTTGGAAGTCAATAAAATTGTCTCTCTCTGGGAGAATCGGGTTTTGCTGCGGAGACAATACTTTTAATAACTATATTCCATCTACGAGGAAGGAACGAATATATTAGATCACTACAGGTTCCAATTATGAATCTTCACAAAATAAAAGTCTAATGAATGCTTAATGAAACCTTTCCTAATGATCCAAATATGTTCAGATATACATATTGATAGAGTTGTAATAGTACCGCTCTATACTGCTGGAGTGCCTTTTACTGGAGGATACACAGGCAATCCAGCAGGAAAATAATATGAGTGATTTGACAAAAAATACAATGTTCACTGTAATGGTTTGCCCAGTAATCCTAGTAAATGGTATTTTTTTTTCTAGGTGATGGGTTATTCATATGACCACTTGCATAAAATCCTTTAACCACTTGCCTACTGGGCGCTTTTACCCCCTTTCTGCATAGGCCAATTTTCAGCTTTCAGCGCCGTCACACTTTGAATGACAATTGCACATTCATGCAACACTGTTCCCACAAATATAACTTTCTTTTGGTGGCATTTGTTCACCACTGGGTTTTTTTATTTTTTGCCAAACAAATCAAAAAACACAGAAATTAAAAAACAAAAACAAATACATTTTCATAGTTAGTTACAACATTTTGAAAACAGGTAATTTTTCTCCTTCACTGATGGGCACTGATAGGCTGCACTGATGAGTTGGCACTGGTGGGAACTGTTGAGGAGGCACTTATAGGTGGCACTGATGGGCAAGGGTAGGTGGCACTGATAGGTGACACTGATGAAGAGGCACTGATGGGCACTGATTGGCAGGACTGAGGAGCACTGTTTGGAAGCACTGTTGGGCACTGATTGGAAGCACTGGTGGGCCGTGTTGGGACTGCACTGATAATCAGAACACTGATAATCAGTGCCCTGATTATCAGTGCCGATGTCCCTTTAACACGAGCCGGTAATCGTCTCTCTTATTCTCTGTCAGCGTGAGGAAAGAAAAGCTTCTTGTGTTTACATCTTATGATCATCTGACATTGGCTGACAGCTGATCACATGGTAAAGGACTTGTGATTGGAACGAGTGCGATCACAGGAGGACGTAAATATACGCCCTCCCAGCAAAGTAAGCCCATGCTGAAGCCATCATTCAGCTATAGCATGGGCAGCATGCGGTTAAAAAGTATTAAAGCCTGTGAAAAAGAATAGTACTTGATCTTGGTTTGGATCAGCAATACTAGATGTTATTTTAACGTTTAATGTACCACTTCATCGTGGATTGGTGGATCAGCACCACTTTTACCATTAAATGTACCAGGCTTTTTATTATATAGTTTTAGGCCTCTGTATGAGGATCGGGCCCAAACTTTGTCCTTACATAATATATGCCAGTGCTTTTTTTTTTAACAGTCATTTAAAAAAATTTTGATGCCTTGCTTCTAACATGTATTTCTCTGTGTCCTCCTGGCACCCCTCTGTTTAATGCAAAAAACAGGCTCCTTCTACAAAGAATGGGGAATCAAAAGTCTTCTAAGTGACATGAGGCACCCACCAACTGACCGGAGGCCAATGAATCCCTCGTGAGGGATTTCTTCAGTAGAAAGATGCCACCGCTGGAGGAATAGCATATCTGCACACGCTGTAAACACCTAGTGCCAGGAGAGGCACATATACATGTGAGTGCAACTTTTACACCCTATTGCTTTTTTATCATCAATAAACATGTAGCCGAGTCCCGGGTCCCCTTTGGTCTAATGAGAACCTCCAGAGTTAGGGATAGCTGACATCCTTCTATGTAGAGTGGGTTACGAGGCATTGTGGGTGTGATGCAAGGTAGATTCATGGGCGCCAGATACTTCTTAAATGCAAAGAGATTTATTGTCTCCTAACCTTCTTAGCGGTATTCCCGAGTGTGGCTCGGGGTGAAGGAGATCAGCTAAAAATAGTTGGATCTGTATGTGCGTTATAATTAATCAAAATTAGTTGATTAATCGATTAAAAAAAAATCGATTAATCGAACACGAAAATTTTAATCAGTAACAGCCCTAGTTATTTTATGCTACATGCTTGTTCCTGTGTTCCAGTGGGTGGACTAAAAGAGCACAGTGTGCACTACCATTGAGAGGAGAGGGTGTGCATTGCATGCTGGGAGTAACTGAACGGACATGTGATTGGATTACATCACTTTGAATGCTTCAAGCTTCTCAGCCTTCAGTTAGTCCTAAATGAAATACAGAACACTGGTGTTTACACTGGCAGCAAATGTTATCTGGCCTTGTAGGCAATGATAAAAATGTTCTCTATAGAGTACAGTGCCAATCATTGGCTGCAGCCGCTCATCAGTGTATTCTGACAGCGACAGGTGCAGTTCCACCACACCCCAAAGGTGCTCTATTGGATTGAGTGTGGAGGCCATTGGGAGTACAGCGACCTCATTGTCCAGTGGTGAGATGATTGGAGCTTTGTGACATGGTGCATTATCCTGCTGGAAGGAGCCATCAGAAGATGGGGACACTGTAGTCATAAAGGGATGGACATGGTCAGCAACAATACTCAGGTAGGCCGTGGTGTTTAAATGATGCTCAATTAGTACTAAGGGGCCCAAAGTGTGCCAAGAAAATATGCCCCACCCCATTACACCACCATCAGACCGAACCATTGAAGGCAGGATGGATCCATGCTTTCATGTTATTTATGTCAAATTCTTACCCTACCATCTGAATGTCACAGCTGAAATCGAGATTCGCCAGACCAGGCAACGTTTTTTCAATCTTCTATTGTCCAATTTTGGTGATCCTGTGTGAATTGTAGCCTCAGTTTCCTGTTCTTATCTGACAGGGGTGGCACCCAGTGTGGTCTTCTGCTGCTGTAACCCATCTGCTTCAAGGTTCAATGTGTTGTGCATTCAGAGATGGTATTCTGCATACCTTGGTTGTAACGAGTGGTTATTTGCGCTACTGTTGCCTTTCTATCTTCTCAAACCAGTCTGCCCCGTCCCCTCTGATCTCAACAAGGCATTTTAGTCTATACAACTGCCACGCACTGGATATTTTCTCTTTTTCGGACCATTCTGTGTAAACCCTAGAGATGGTTGTGCATGAAAATCCCAGTAGATTAGCAGTTTTTGAAATACTCAGACCAGCCCATCTGGCACCAACAACCATGCCACGTTCAAAGTCACTTAACTCCTCTTTCTTCCCCATTCTGATGCTCAGTTTGAACTTCAGCAAGTCGTCTTCGCCACGTCTATATGCCTAAGTGCATTGAGTTGCTGCCATGGTAGTGGCTGATTTCTAGATTGTAAGCTCTAACGAATTAGAATGAACGAGTTGAATTGTATTGTCTGCCCTCATGTTGTAAAGCACTGTGCAAACTGTTGACGCTATATAAATCCTGTATAATAATAATAATTAGCAATTTGTGTTACCAAGCAGTTGAACAGGTGTACCTAATAAAGTGGCCGGTGAGTGTATGTATAACAGTGTTGTTGCAGAGATATAGGGGTTGATTTACTAAAGGCAAATGGACTGTGCACTTTGCAAAGTGCAGTGTCCCTCTGCAAGTGCAGTTGTTCCAGAGCTTGGTAAATGAGGTAAGACTTAACTTTGCAAACAGTACCCAATCATGTGCAAGGCAAATAAAAAAAAAATGTAATTTTGCTTGCACATGATTGGATGATGGAGGTCAGCAACGTTTTTGCTCATTTACTAACAGTGATGTAAGTAACTGAGTTAAAATAAACAGAGTTACTTAACGCAGTTACTTTAGAGGGTAACGAGTAATCTAACTCAGTGGTCCCCAACCTTTTTGGCACCAGGGACCGGCTGGGTGGAAGAAATTTGTGCCAAGGCCCGGCGAGGGGGGGGGGGGGGGATGTACGCACACGCAGGGGGGGTAAGCGAATTTTGTGGGCAATTTATCGGGGCAATAGCTGGTGTTCTGCTGTTGGTACTTCAATCATCACGGCACCATGGTTGGTATGGTGTCAGAATGATTGAAGCACATTATTTTCTTATATTACATTGTAATATAGATGAAATAGTTCAACTCACCATAATGCAGAATCAGTGGGAGCCCTGAGTGTGTCACTTTCCACATCGCCTGCGACCAGATGAGGAATGTCACTTGCCATGCTGCCTGCCACCAGATGAGGAATGCCACTTGCCACGCTTGCCTGCCACGAGATGAGGAATGCCACTTGCCGCGTCACCTGCCTGTGCCACCAGATAAGGAATGCCACTTGCCACGTCACCTGCCTGTGCCACCAGATGAGGAATGCCACTTGCCACGCTGCCTACCACCAGTTGAGGAATGCCACTTGCCATGCTGCCTGCCACGAGTTGAGGAATGCCAGTTGCCACATCACCTGCCTGTGCCACCAGATAAGGAATGCCCCATCACCTGCCAGTGCCACCAGATGAGGATTGTCACTGCATTGGTGACACTGGTTCAGTGGTATTTCTTGAGTGAGGGCGGAAGAGCGGTGATGCGGAGCGGGCAGTGATGGATGATATCATCTCTCTGCTCCCCGCCGCACCGCTGACATGCCGCATGCTGTGAGGGCGGAAAAGCGGTGATGCTAGGCGGGCGGAGAGAGATGTCATCTCCGCTCGCAGCCTGCTTCTCTTATTCGCCCGCCCCCTTTCCTCTCTGATCCACCAGTGCCTTACATCCCGCCGCGGCCCGGCTGCAAAGACGCTACGGCCCGGTAGTGGGCTGCGGCCCGGGGGTTGATGACCCCTGATCTAACTGATTACTTTTCCCCTCATGGTAACGCAGTTCCCATTACTTGGGCGGCGTTACTGCAATTACATCTACCGCCACTAGATGGCAGTAGTGTAATTCCAGTGTCCTGCCGAAAAAGTTCCCCTGCCGGATAAGGACCCCCTGTACTGCGCAGGCGCAGCGCTTGCGCAGTACGAAGGACTACGGAGCGTACGAAAATTGCCGAACCTAAACAGCTCTGAGTGAACTCTACACCGCGCAGGCGCAGTTAACATGTAATTGTACGAGGCGATGCCGCACGCTCCCGATGCTCGTGCTACTCTGCAAGGGGCGTCTATCGTGTAACTAAGGGGCGGGTCTAGTATTACTGTAACCAAGGGGCGCATTTATTATTGTTATATATCGAGCTCTGCCCATTAATTTAACATTCGCCCTCTTCTGTAGCCATCCGCCCCTTACACAATATAATAATAATAGACCCGCCCCTTGCTTACACGCTATAACAGATCTGCCCCTTGGTTAGAGTAATAATAGAGCAGCCCATTGGTTACACGATATATAATAATAAATGCGCCCCTTGCTTACAGTAATACTAGACCCGCCCCTTAGTTACACGTATAGAATATTAAAAAAAAGTCACAGATACTTTGTTGCGTAACTAATTACTTTTCCGATGTAGTAACTGAGTTACTAACGCAATTACTTTTTGGGAGAAGTAATTTGTAACTTAACTAATTACTTTATTAAAGTAAGATGACCAACACTGTTTACTAAGCTCTGGAGCAACTGCACTTAGAGTGCACTGTCTTTTTCCTTAGTAAATCAACCCCAAAGGTTCTTGCCCAGGAAATCGGGTGTTAATGAGGAATCCTACCATTCAGAGGTGAAGGCATTCTCCGAGCAAGAGGTCAATGTTCCTTGAAAAAGTGTGCACATACACGCAAAATAAAATGGCCAAAATGTTTATATTTTAACCTTGTAATCATCGCTGTCTGAATTTGTAAATAGCTTTTGCTTATTAATACCACAGAGTTAGTTGGTTGCAGACAGGTACGTCCTGTCCCTTCTAACTATGCAAGAAACCCTGATTAGAGGACTATGATGTTATATAAAGTGGAGTTTCCAGGAAGTAGACACAGAACTGAGGCATGTGACCTTATATACGCAAGAGCTGCATGTATATCACACAGGCTAGAAGCAGAGACTATTAGGCAAGTATTCCTATGTTCTAACAGTTTAACTGGAGCTGTACATAGCTTCTTGAGTGTGTATCTAAATCCTTGTGACAGATGTATCTCTGTCCTAATGTTATTATCTCACATGCACAGTGCCAGATAGCTAGGTTTGTAGCACTGTATAAGGGTGGTGGTCACCTTTCATTATATTAGTAGGTGAACCTATATATTGCAATTGAGTTTATATGCAGCTACTGTTATTTTAGTTAACTCTGTCCCTTCTAGTTTTGGATTAGCCAGATTAGACATCTGACAGACACTTCTGGTAGTTAGAGGTCCAGTTGCATGACAGATTAGAAACTACAAGGGATAAGGATGCAGAGTAGATAGGCTGACTCTGAGTTCCAGTGCCACACCATGGTTTCTGCTGGTGAGAATCTGTGTTCCAGGCTGGATGGACAACACTAGGAGGATCTTCCCATCACCCCTGATTTTGTCTTCAGGTCTCTGACACAAAGACAAACCCTGCATTGTGATCATCCTTAGGGGCCCCTTCAACTGAACCTTGGTGCAATATTCATCTGGAGGCATCTTTATTATTGCTGTACTGTATAAACCTGGGAATATGTGCACAATTCTACCAAGACTCTTGTTGGGCCTTTGCAATAATACCCGTTTGTACATTGGATGTATGCTAGAGCAAGTATTTTCTCCTTAAAGTGGAACTTCACACTGTCAATCAATTGACTATTTTAAATACTTATGCTGCTAGCCTTAGTAAATAGATAGCAAAGCATATTACAGTAGTACCTTGGATTACAAGCATAATCCGTTCCAGAAGAATGCTTGTAAACCAAAGCACTCATATATCAAAGCGAGTTTGCCCATAGGAATCAATGGAATCAATTAGTTCCACAGTGACTGCTGGTGTATGCAGTACCGCATGTGGCCAGAGGTGCGGGGGCACCGGAGACACTGGAAGACGCTCGGAGACACTCCCTGTCTCTGAGCGTCTCTGAGTGTCACCGGCATCATCGGCGCCCCCGCACCTCTGGCCACTGCACACCCCAGCGGCTTTAATCCTGCTCGTTTTGCGAGACAACGCTTGCAAATCGAGTCAGTATTTTTTGGTAAAAATAGCTCATATTGCGAAACTCATAAACCGCGTTACTCGCAATCCGAGGTTTTACTGTAAATTTAATTGTTCAAAATTTTCTTTTTTTTTTAACATTTCTTCAGTTACTACCTGGTTTCCAGGCCTAGGCAAATAATGTCATACATCTCAGGAGTCTTCAGGAGGGGAGGAGGGGTTTTCTCAGCTAAGCACACTCTCCTGCCTGAATGCCTGAGCTAGGGTCAGATGGATTCCAAAAAGTAAATGCCACATGAATCATCTGCCCTTACATAAGATCGCCACAGCCAGAAATGCTAGGGGGGATTTTTCAAAGTGATTTCTTAACAAAATAAAGCATGAAGACAGGGATGAATGGAAAGGGGGGGGGGGGTACTGACTCACATATTGAGCAATTAACCCCTGTAGTGTGGGGAGGTGTGGTGTGTGTGTGTGGGGGGGGGGGGGGGGGTACTGCAAGGGTGGATTTTCTCTCTTTATTATTTTATTTCATGGAGTTGGAACATGTTATACTTACCTGCTCTATGCATTTGGTTTTGCCTAAAGCAGCCCAGATCCTCCTCTTCTCGGGTCCCTATTTGCTGTTTCGAGTTCCTTACAACATACTTTGCTTATTACCATATGCATTACAGAATTGCTGTTTTGCCATGTTTGTGGTGCTTTAAAATACAGACTATTTGTTAGTGTACAAACTTTTCTACACTGCATATTAGCACATTTTCAAAATACCTTCACATGACTCCATACCCATTACTTCCTACTTAGTCATTTGTTATGTGTTTATGAAACACAACTGTAATATGTAGTGATGTTGCAACATGTAGATTGCAACTGCAGATTTTACATTTTGCTACCATTCTGTACTAGAAGGAATATCTCTCATTCTCATCCCTGTCCCTTCATGGGCTTACTTAACGTTTTTTCTATACTAGAAGAAAATGCTCACACCCAGAGTGCAGACAGCTGATAACATATCAGGAAGATGTCATAGGTGCAGCAAGTACAAAACAACCCCGTTCATATTGACTGGGGCTTTTCAAATTGTGCAACTTCATGAAATTGCACGATTTCAAAGCTGCATCTCAGTGCGACTTCGGGTGCAACTTTAAAGACCTCTGTGTGGCTTCATACACAGATGTCTATTCAAGTTGCACCCAAAATCGGCAAAAGTAATACTGTACTAATGTACTACTTTTTCAAATTAGTGCGGCACCGCAAAGTCGAACAGTGCCATTGCCGACAATGGGACGGGACTTGTCATGCGATTTGACCTGTCAATGTGAACGGGAGCTAAACTAGCTTATTTAAAGTGGATCTAAAGTCAAGAAATGTTTTACCTTAAAGCGGTTCGGCACACATTTCATTTAGTAAATCTCTTTGCCTTCCAAATCAGGCAAAGAGTACTAAATGAAATGTGTTTTTTTTTTTTTTTTCACTTACCTTGTAATCGATGACTTCCTGTCTTCTGTCTCTGCGGCGGTGGGCGGGGTCTGTGCGGGGATCCTCGTCATGCCGCACTGTCTCCTGGGATCTGGTGTCATTGATCCCAGGAGTCTGTGCGGGCATCTTCCGAAATCTCGCGAGATTTCGGCCACATCTTCCGAAATCTCGCGAGATTTTGGCAGATGTGCCGACATCTCGCGAGATTTCAGAGAACGTGAGCTGCACTTTGCCATTACTGCGCATGCGCGAGCTCGGCGCACTAACGGCGGTGCATGCTGGGCCATCTAAAGTGCCTGTGGGGTTTCACATGCCCACAGGCAAGATGGCCCCCAGCAGAAAAGAAGCATATAAAGAATTTTATCGGAGGAAAACCGGCTGCGATCGAGATGGAAGATGGAACAGGTGAGTCCCCCAATTTAGCTATATGGCCTTGGCATATTCCCCAAAAAAAAAAAAAAAAGCAGTGCAGAACCGCTTTAATGCATTCCCTGCATTGAGGTAAAAAAAAATGTCCCAGTAGTTGTATTGCCCCCAACACCTCTCTAAACACTTACTTAGGACTGGGTCCTTTCTCAATCATCCAGCGCTGTACCCCTCTACAGGGCCCTCTTTTCCTCTTCTCACATGACACAGAGGCAGAAGTGAGAGCCATTGGCTCCTGCTGCTGTCAATCAAATCCTGTGAGGCGGGTGCAGGGGGCAGGGCCGAGTAGAGTCTATGGCCAAGCCTCTAAATTCCTCCTCTTCTGCGAGTGCCCCTGTAGTAAGTCAGCTTCCATGGGGGCACTTGCAGAGATGGAGGAATTGGGAGTGCTGGTGGGAGGCTCCAGAAAAGGAGGTAAGAAACCGCTCTGTGCAACACCATATAAGTATAACTTATACAAGGAACCCTGCAAAATTATTTTCAGTTCTCGGGAACTCTTACAAAAATGTAGCACTGCCCCCTCGGGGGGTTGCTTAATAATGCATGTTCTCTTATGCCATACTCATACTACATGGTGAAATGTTGAAGTAATTACTATATTAATTATCTAAATAGTTTATATACTAATAGTGTGGTAGATCCGGGCACCACAACATTTTTTCATGTTCTCTTATGCCGCCATGACCCTGTAAACTTCCCAGCCCCTCTGACACTCTAGGTTCAGACATGTTGTGTATGCCTTTAAATGACACACAGACACAAAGAAAATAGTTTCAGCTCTCTCTGTCTTTACTTATTTGAGATGAGAGGTTTAAACAAGAATTATTCAGCCAAATCCTGGGTTCAGCCAAGACCAGGTTGAAATAACACTTGCAGCAATAACAATTAGCAATGACACGTGAATGACAACAATATACACAATCACTATGGGATATTGTAGGAAAGCTATCAATGGATATAAGCTAATGTGCCTACTTTAAAGGGGAACCCCAGGTTGACCTATAATACCTTTATCCTAATGAGAGATAGTATACTATATTGACCAGTAAAGTGTCCCCTTCAGGGGTGTTGCTAGGTCTACAAAATATCTGAGGCTAGAGCCCATAACAGCGTAGTAAAGAAAGTCATACGCTCGGGCATACACATGTATATACAGTAATATACGTTTGTGTGTGTAAAATCAGGGTCCCCAGAGAGCCTCCCCCTTGCATCAGGGTCCCCAGAGAGCCCCCCACTTACATCAGGGTCCCCAGAGAACCTCCCCTCCCCTTGGGGACCCCTGCAGAAACTCTGGGCTATGGGCCCCAGATTCGGGGCTATAGCCCCAAAAGCCACCCCCTAGCGACGCCACTGGTCTCCGTACTAACAACACTGTCCTAAAATCAAGGCATTGCAATGTCTTCACCGGCAACATTATAGGTCATAGAACAAAGATTCCTGACTGCAGCAAAGTGATGATGAACAATGCAAGATAGTAAATCCCAGTTGATAGCAATACGATTTGTAATCTAAGCGAATGTCACATGTGCACTGTGTTGAAAGTGTAGTATTGAGCACGGCAATGGGATCTGTGGCACAAGCCCCCTCACCAACCCTGATAGACCTTGAAGCCTCCCGATGGGACCAATAAACGATTCTTCCTTCCTCAGAGGGCAGAGACAGGGATCAGTCTGCTACTTCAGTGGACCAGTTCCGCACTATTCAGCGCTGCTGCAGAGGCTGGAGTGGTGGGCTGTGTGTCACGTGCTAGGCCGCAATCTTCTTATACATCGGCGGAGTGGTGCTCACGCAGTGCGATCCAGGAAGCAAGAGAGCGTGGGCCTGGCCCGCAGATCCCTTTATAGTCTCTCCCACAATTCCCCTGCAGAGCAGATGGTCTGCTGGGAGATGCAGTTCACAGTCACTTCTACAAGATCAGCAATGCCTATCCAGCAGACTAAATCTCCCACAATGCCTTTCTCTGTGCTTCAGTAGATGATGTCAATGATTCAGTTCCAGCACTAAGGGGACATATGAGCAAGGCTAGAATAGTAATAGACATTCTGCAAAAGTCAGATAACCATATTCTGCTCCCGGCTACAAAAATAATTACACCTACAGCTCATGGTAAATTAGCGTAATTAATATGTTTTATAACATTTTCAGGCCCGATCACACCATTTTAGTGCATTAGCGTACGCTTCTTAACATAACTTATTACGCTCATTAACATGCACTGCATTGAATGGTGCCATTCAGTAAGAATGGCAACACATCACAAAAATGCACATAGCGCTTGTTGTGGTAAAGCATGTGTTACTACATTGCAATCATGTGAAGGAGCCCTTTAAGAAATTTTATGGGGGAAAACTAATATATTTGACACGCAGGACAGATTATTTTTTTTACCACTCTACAAGAAAATAATTTGTAGTAATTATCTTGAAATAAAAGAAATAAGATCAGAAAATAAATGCAGACTGTAAAGATCATGTACCTAATGTTGGTAGTCAGTGTGGAAGCGGCCCCTTACATTCGTGGTTAGTGGAAAATTGTTCCCTCGAAAGGTGGTCAGTGCTGAAGAGAGATCAGGAGACAGAAAAATATCTGTTGCTCCTGCCAGAAATCTAGTGAGCTCCTAACTTCTTATTTTAGCTGCCTTTGCTGCAATCTCAAGCAGTGTTATCAGCCTGACTACAGAACACCTCCCCCTTATGTTATGGAGATAAAGAGAGGGTGGTATTTTCAGTAGTCCATCACAAGTTTACTGAGCAGGGCTGACAACATTGCTTGGTATTTTAGTGCAGCATGTTGTCATCTCAAACAGGTGAATCTCAGGTAGATCAACAAACATTTTCAACATGGGGAAATGTATTGCAGGGCTCAGCCCACCCCACAACAAAACTTATTGGCCAATGTCTCCATCTGTGTGACAAGCATAGTGGCTGAGGGAGCTCAGTAACACTGAACCTGTGACTTTATCAGAGTCAGCATTGCTTAGCTGCACTGAGGACATAGGGGTTTATTTATTAAATGCAAATCCACTTTGCACTGCAAGTGCACTTGGAAGTGCGGTCACTGTAGATCTGAGGGGGACATGCAAGGGAAAAAAAAACACAGCATTTTTGCTTGTACATGATTGGATGATAAAATCAGCAGAGCTTCTGCTCATTTCAGATCTTCCCCTCAGATCTACAGCGACTGCACTTCCAAGTGTACTTGTAGTGCAAAGTGGATTTGCAAGGAGAGGCAGAACGGGGAGATACCTATATAAACAAGGCATTTCCCCTGCAGAGATCCACAGATTCGGTCCACAGAACAACTATTAGACGTGCACTCCACAAATCTGGTCTTTATGAAGAGTGGCAAGAAGAAAGCCATTGTTGAAAGAAAGCCATAAGAAGTCCCGTTTGCAGTTTGTGAGAAGCCATGTGGGGGACACAGCAAACATGTAGAAGAAGGTGCTCTGGTCAGATGAGACCAAAATTAAACTTTTTGGCCTAAAAGCAAAACGCTGTGTGTGGCGGAAAACTAACACTGCACATCACCCTGAACACACCAGCTTTTCTTCAGCAGGGACAGGGAAGCTGGTCAAAGTTGATGGGAAGATGAATGGAGCCAAATAAAATCTGTTATGCCGCGTACACACAACAAAATCCCATGGTTTCTTTTTCCGACGTATGTTGGCTCAAACTTGTCTTGCATACACACGGTCGCACAAAGTTGGTCGGAAATTCCGAACGTCAAGAACGCGATGACGTACAACGAGCCAAGAAAAATTAAAGTTCAATAGCCAGTGATGCTCTCCTGCTTGATTCCGAGCATGCGTGGCACTTTGTGAGAGTCGGAATTGTCTACACACGATCGGTATTTACACAAACGGATTTTGTTGTCGAAAATTTGAGAACCAAATCTGTGCAATGGAAATTCCAATGGAAACTGTCCGATGGAGCCTACACACGGTCAGAATTTCCGACAACAAGCTCCGATTGCACATTTGCCGTCGGAAAGTCCAACCGTGTGTACGCGGCATTAGTCTGCAAAATACTTGGGACTGGGGTGGAGGTTCACCTTCCAGCAGGACAACGACCCTAAACACACACACCCAAAGCTACAATGGAATGGTTTAGATCAAATCATATTAATGTGTTATGCCGCGTACACACGAAGGGACTATCCCGCGGGATTATCCGCTGGACCGAAGTCCAACGGATAATCCCCTCGTGTGTGGGCGCCGGCGGACTTTTGGCCAAAGTACGGCGGACTAAAGTTTTAAGTTTTGTTTTAAAATTATCCGCTGGACTTGGCAGTCCGGCAGACAATCCCGCCGTGTGTAGTATGGTCCGGCGTACCAAAAAGGACGCATGCTCAGTAGCAAGTATTTTTCTAGTATTTTTCGGTTTCTAGTCCCGTCGTACGTGCTGTACGTCATCGCGTGAACCGTCGGACTTTTTGCGTGATCGTGTGTGGTCAAGTCCGTTCGCTTTTTTAGTCCAGCGGACCCAGCTGCAAAGTCCAGCGGATTGTCCGCTGGACTTAGGCCCGCCGGCAAAAGTCCGTACGTGTGTACGCGGCATTAGAATGACCCAGTCAAAGTCCAGACCTAAAACCAATTGAGAATCTGTGGCAAAACTTGAAAATTGCTGTTCACAGATGCTCTCCATCCAATCTGACAGAGCTTGAGCTATTTTGCAAAGAATGGGCAAAAATGTCATTCTCTAGATGTGCAAAGCTGGTAGAGACATCACCAAAAAAGACTTGCAGCTGTAATTGCAGTGAAAGGTGGTTCTACAAAGTATTGACTCAGGGGGGCTGAATACAAATTCACACCACACTTTTTACATATTTAGCTGTAAAAATGTAATGTTGAAAACCCATTTATCATTTTCCTTCCACTTCACAATTATGTGCCACTTTGTGTTGGTCTATCACATAAAAAACCCCAATAAAATACATTTACGTTTTTGATTATAACCTGACAAAATGTGAAAATGTCAAAGGGTGTGAATACTTTTTCAAGGCACTGTACCTTGAAGGGGTCTTCATTCACAGATCAACGTGTTGGATAGATGAAAAGGCTGCAGGCAGCAAGAGCACAGTTAAAGATTAAGCCAAAGGCATAGGTTACATTTTGGAAGCTTTATTTCAATTTATTTATACCAAATATACTATTTATTCAAGCTCATGCAGTAAATAATACAAGAGGTAAATTGATAAGCCCATAGCAGTCATAATCCATCTTGTACTGATCCGACGTCAGAAACATTTATTCTGATTGGTTCCTACACTTTCTTCTTACACTCTTCTACAATCACATTGTTGCTTCACTCAACCCTTTTATTTTCCAAAAAAGCTCCTTATTGCATCCTTCAGTCGAACAAAATTATAAATGATGACAGACACTGTGATCAAGACCCAGAGTATAGTCAGTACTGTGGAGAAGATATTTAAATAGCGGGCGGAGGTGCTGTATTGCCTGGCTTGACTTAGCTTTCCATTCAACTTCTGGTCCCGAGACTGAAGGGAAAAAAAGAACAAAAATAATGAGCAATCACCAGTACCTTGTATTGCAGTAGATAAATATGTATATAGTACGTGTTTTGTACACATTTAGAGCTTGCAGCACCTGAATTGATTTGCATTAGTTTCATTAAAGAGAAGTCCCCCCCAGCAAAATAATTTAAGTCAGCAGCTACATATATTAGGACACTTACCTGTCCTGGAATCCAGCGATGTCTACACCCCAGCCGATGGTTCCATCGGCTCTCGGGTGCTGCCGCCGCGGCATTCGTGCTAAAGGAACCCAGCAGTGAAGCCTTTCAGCTTCACAGTCGGTTCCCAACTGTGCTGAGCTTTCTGAATGGTCCAGTGGCAGGGGAAGGAGAAGGGGTGGGCGAACTTCCGAGTGGTCTCGGAGCGACAAGATCTCTCAGCAATGGGGACGGGTACCTGTCAAAAAAACGTGTACCTGCCTATACTTACCTGCTCTGTGCAATTGTGTTGCACAGAGCAGCCCCGATCCTCTTCTTCTAGGCCTCCCTGCCGGTAGGGATGAGCCCGCGGTTCAAGTCGAACATAAGTTCGTGTCGAACATTAGTTTGTTCTAAAACGAACCGGTTCATGGGAAATTTGAGTGCTGCGGAACACCCCATAATGCACTGCAAGATCGCAGTGCATTGTTATATGATCATTGGCCAAAGCATGCACCTGACCTGCATGCTTTGGCCAATCGCAGCGCACTCTACTAAGAGCCATAATAGGCCAAAGGCAGGGTGCCTTTGGCAAATCATGGCTCAGGGGGGACTAAGTCCACGCCCCACACTATATAAGGCTGCTGCTTACACAACCGCTGTATAGTGTAATGAATGAAGAGAGATCAGGCAGCTTAGTTAGTGGTGTGCAGGCAGTGTATTTGAGATATCTATACATCTTACACACACACACACCCTAGTATATACTCTGCATTTAGTTTGGATATTCAGTGTAGAATCTATATTCAGGCAGTGCAGTATCTATAATATAGTGTATTGAAGTGGTCAAGGGGGACCCCGCACCAGAAAAAAAAAAAAAAAAAAAAAAAAAAAAAATGGTGGGGCCCCCTAAATCCATCCCAGACCCTTATCCGAGCATGCAACCTGGCAGGCCGCAAGAAAAGGGGCGGGGGGGGGGGGGGGCAGAGGCAGCTCTCTAATTAGGCAAATTAGGCGGCCACCTAAGGCCTCACACTCAAAGGGGCATCGCGGCCACCTAATTTGCCTGTGATCAATACTAATGTCGGCGCCAGCGGCTCTGCCTCTCCCGCCCCCGCCGGGACTCCATGGCCCAGGGGCACTGCCTGAGGGCCCCTTGGGCCAATCATGAAGCATCCCGGTCTGGTGGCAGCAGGTGCGGGGAGCGGGACAGCAAAGACCTCTAGGTGCCAGCACCCAACTCCAGGTGCAATCTCAGCAAGGTGTGCGGGATGCGGGTAGACATAGTTTACACAGCTGCTGAGGTAGCTGGGCTGCTCCTTCAGTCCGCGCCGCTCACCCGTGACCCAACCGTCAATTCAGTTCAGCAGTCAGGGACAGAAACTACAAAGCAGTGCAGCCCCATGACTGTGAAGCGGAATGAATCCGATCTTCTGATGCTGCCTAGCCATCCGGAGAGAAAGTGAAGTGCTTGACCATGCAGCCCTCCTGTGCTCCTGGATTTTTGTAGTCGTCGACCGCCTATCCAAGATGGCACATTTCATTCCCATGAAGGGTACCCCCTCAGCCCCGGAAACCGCACGGGTATTCATTAAGGAGATTGTTCGGCTTCATGGGGTACCAGCCAATATAGTCTCTGATCGAGGGGTGCAGTTCACCTCTCGATTCTGGAGGTCCCTCTGCCAGGCTCTGAGTATGGAGCTCGCCCTCTCATCTGCATACCACCCTCAGTCCAATGGGCAGACGGAACAAACAAACCAGACTCTAGAGCAGTACCTGCGCTGCTTATCCTCATTTGCCCAGGATGACTGGATCTCCCTGCTGCCCTTGGCCGAGTTTGCCTACAACTATGCCACCGACTCTGCTACCAAACAAACCCCCTTTTTTGCGAACTACGGGTTCCACCCTGCGTTCCTACCAAACTCTCTTCCTGACTGTACCTTGCCAGCGGTTCAAGAAAAGATTGACTTCTTCTCGACTCATAACAAACTCCTTCAAGAGACCATGACCAGAACCCAGGAGTATAACAAGGCAACCTTTGACAAGAAGAGGCGGGGAGAACTGGTACTTGCCCCTGGTGAGCTGGTGTGGTTGTCCACCACCAACCTGAAGTTGGCTTGGCCCTCACGGAAATTGGGCCCCAAATTCCTAGGCCCCTTTCCGGTCAAAAGGAGGATTAACGAGGTGGCCTACGAGTTGGAACTTCCAGAATCACTAAAAGTGCACCCCGTATTTCAGGTATCTTTATTGAAACCCTCCACTGCCAACCCATTTCCTAGTAGAAGGTCTGTCCCTCCTGATCCGGTCTTGGTGGACGGCGAAGAGGAGTTCGAGGTGGAGGCCATCCTAAACTTCAGGAGAAGGCAGAACCAAAACCAATTCTTAATCAAATGGAAGGGGTACGGTCCTGAAGAGAATTCCTGGGAGCCCCGAGGCGAACATCCACGCTAAGAGTCTAGTTCAATCCTTTAAAAGGGCCCATCCTGATAAATTTGCCCGAAGGGGCATCCGGAGGCTGCCCCTTAGAGGGGGGCAATGTCATGAAGACCCTGCCAGTAATCGGCACACTGGAGTCCCTGGTACCCGTTTGCGGGTACCATTGCGCGTGTGTGCACACACCCGCGCATGAGAGCACGCGCGGGAGGACGGGTGCGCGCTCCTGCTGGCGCCAGTGAGCCTATTTAGGTCCCCGCTGTCTGCTCTATAGCGTTCTGTGCCCTGATACCTGATCGGAAGTTCCTACCTGTGTTTGACCTGGCTAACTTTTGACCCTCCTACTTTGCACCTGTACCCGACCTTGGCTTGTCTGTGATCACCCTCCTGCCTTACCCACCTGTACTGCATTGCCAGCCTGATACCTGACCCGGCCTGTTTGACGTTCCAGTCTGCTGTGCTGATCCAGTCTGCTGTGCTGATCCAGTCTGCTGTGCTGATCCAGTCTGCTGTGCTGATCCAGTCTGCTGTGCTGATCCAGTCTGCTGTGCTGATCCAGTCTGCTGTACTTACCTTGTCCGCTGAGCTGATCCAGGGATCTCTCGTTACCGGTCCTAGCAGGCACCCGTGCCCCTCCTGACTCTTGGTCCCCTCTGTCACCTTACCAGGGTACCGGGAGTGGGAGCCGCAAGGGAGGCCCTCCTCCGCTAAACCAGACTCATCACCACCAGGTGCGTGACACATCCGTTGAAACAGACAACAGGACTTGGCCCTGCCCTCCACTCCCGTGCTGGAGTTGCTGTGTTCATGCACATTGCTGGATCGGATCGGGCTCAGGTAAGAAAAAAGGGGGGTCTGGGGGGAGCAGCCCCCCTTTTTCTTACCTGAGCCCAATTCGATCCAGCAATGTGAACAGACACAGATGGTAAAGTCTAGTTTTTAACAAAAATAAAAAACAAACATGTTATACTTACAGCCTCTGTGGTTTTGCACAGGGCAGCCCGGATCCTCCTCTTATCGGGTCTCTCTTTACTGCTCCTGGCCCCTCCCTCCTGTCGAGTGCCCCCCACAACAAGCAGCTTGCTATGGAGGCACCCGAGCCGAGTTGCAGCTCCCTGTGTCCATTCGGCTTTCATTAAAAAATTACCTGATGATCCTGCCATGAAGTGCTGTCTTCAAGATTTACCTATATGGGGATGACAACTGTCTCCCAAATGTGCTCTCATGTTGTCTCCCCGTTACATATTGTCCTGGTTGAGTCTACAAGCAGACAAGCAGAAACATACATACATCTCTCCCAACTTTTTAAGAATGGGAACGAGGGACACCTATTAGCAAAAGTGCGTAGGCAGAGGACACACCTCCCGCCACTCCCCCATGAAAGGAGAATTGTACAAAAAAAATGATTACTTAACCACTTGCTTACTGGACACTTATCAGCTTTTAGCGCTCTCACACTTTGAATGACAATTACGCAGTCATGCAACACTATAATAATTTTTTTCACACAAGTAGAGATTTATTTTGGTGGTATTTAATCACCATTGGGGTTTTTGATTTTTGCTAAACAAAAAAAAAAAACTGAAAATTGGCAAAAAACAAAAACGTTTTTTCCATATTTTGTTATAACATTTTGCATACAGGTAATTTTTCTCCTTCACTGATGTGCGCTGATGAGGCTGCACTGAGGGGCACTGATGAGGCAGCTCTGGTGGACACTGATAAGGAGGCACTGTTGAGGCTGCACTGATGGGTGTCACTGATGGGCACTATTAGGCAGCACTGATAGGCAGCACTGATAGGTGGAACTTGCAGCACATTCGGGCGCTAAGAGGACCGCACATGGTGTGAACAAGGCCTAAATCAGAGAAGGGCATACAGGCTATCAGGCACATACAGTATCTCACAAGAGTACACCCCTCACATTTTAGTAAATAATTTTATTATATCTTTCCATGTGACAACACTGAAGAAATGACACTTTGCTACAATGTAAAGTAGGGAGTGTACAGCTTGTAAATTTACTGTCCCCTCAAAATAACTCAACAACACACAGCCATTAATGTCTAAACTGCTGGCAAGAAAATTGAATACACCCCTAGGTAAAAATGTCCAAATTGGGGCCAAAGTTTCAATTTTTTTTGCGTGGCCACCATTATTTTCCAGCACTGCCATAACCCTCTTGGGCTTTCAGTTCACCAGAGCTTCACAGGTTGCCATTGGAGTCCTCTTCCACTCCTCCATGACGACATCACAGAGCTGGTGGACCTTGCACTCCTCTACCTTCCGTTTGAGGATGCCCCACAGGTGCTCAATAGGGTTTAGGTCTGGAACATGCTTGGCCAGTCCATCACCTTTACCCTCAGCTTCTTTAGCAAGGCAGTGTTTGTCTTGGAGGTGTGTTTGGGGGCGTTATCAGGTTGGAATACTGCCCTGTGGCCCAGTCTCCGAAGGTTGGGGGTCATGCTCTGCTTTCAGTATGTCACAGTACATGTTGGCATTCATGGTTCCCTCAATGAACTGTAGCTCCCAAGTGCCGGGAGCACTCATGCAGCCCCAGACCATGACACTCCCACCACCATGCTTGACTGTAGGCAAGACACACTTGTCTTTGTACTCCTCACCTGGTTGCCGCCACACACGCTTGACACCATCTGAACTAAATAAGTTTATCTTGGTCTTATTAGACCGCAGGACATGGTTCCAATAATCCATGTCCTTAGTCTGCTTGTCTTCAGCAAACTGTTTGCGGGCTTTCTTGTGCATCATCTTTAGAAGAGGGACGACAGCCATGCAGACCAATTTGATGCAGTGTGCAGCGTATGGTCTGAGCACTGACAGCCTGACCCCCCACCCCTTCAACCTCTGCAGTAATGCTGGCAGCACTCATACGTCTATTTCCCAAAGACAACCTCTGGATATGACGCTGAGCACGTGCACTCAACTCCTTTGGTAGACCACGGTGAGGCCTGTTCTGGGTGGAACCTGTCCTGTTAAACCGCTCTGCGGTCTTGGCCACTGTGCTGCAGCTCAGTTTCAAGGTCTTGGCAATCTTCTTATAGCCTAGGCCATCTTTATGTAGAGCAAAAATTCTTTTTTTCAGATCCTCAGAGAGTTCTTTGCCATGAGGTGCCATGTTGAACTTCAAGTGACCAGTATGAGAGGGTGAGAGTGATAACACACCTGCTCCCCATTCACACCTGAGACCTTGTAACACTAAAGAGTCACATAACACTGGTGAGCAAAAGTGGCTAATTGGGCCCAATTTGGACATTTTCACTTAGGGGTGTACTCACTTTTGTTGCCAGCGGTTTAGACATTAATGGCTGTGTGTTGAGTTATTTTGAGGGGACAGCACATTTACACTGTTATACAAGCTGTACACTCACCAATTTACATTGTAGCAACGTGTAATTTCTTCAGTGTTGTCACATGAAAAGATATAATAAAATATTTACAAAAATGTGAGGGGTGTACTCTTTTGTGAGATACTGTATATGTACAGTGCCTTGAAAAACTATTCATACCCCTTGAAATTTCCACATTTTGTCATGTTACAACCAAAAACGTAAAAGTATTTTACTGGGATTTTATGTGATAGACCAACACTAAAGTGGCACATAATTGTGAAGTGGAAGGAAAATGATAAATGGTTTTAAAAATTATTTTTTTTACAAATAAATATGTGAAAAGTGTGGGTGCATTTGTATTCAGCCCCCCTGAGTCAATACTTTGTAGAACCACCTTTTGCTGCAATTACAGCTGCAAGTCTTTTTGGGGATGTCTCTACCAGCTTTGCACATCTATAGAATGACATTTTTGCCCATTCTTCTTTGCAAAATAGCTCAAGCTCTGTCAGATTGGATGGAGAGCGTCTGTGAACAGCAATTTTCAAGTCTTGCCACAGATTCTCAATTGGATTTAGGTCTGGACTTTGACTGGGCCATTCTAATACCTGAATATGCTTTGAGCTAAACCATTCCATTGTAGCTCTGGCTGTATGTTTAGGGTCGTTGTCCTGCTGGAAGGTGAACCTCCACCCCAGTCTCAAGTCTTTTGCAGACTCTAACAGGTTTTCTTCTAAGATTGCCCTGTATTTGGCTCCATCCATCTTCCATTAACTCTGACCAGCTTCCCTGTCCCTGCTGAAGAAAAGCATCCCCACAACATGATGCTGCCACCACCATGTTTCACAGTGGGGATAGTGTGTTCAGGGTGATGTGCAGTGTTAGTTTTCTGCCACACATAGCGTTTTGCTTTTAGACCCAAAAGTAACATTTTGGTCTTATCTGACCAGAGCACCTTCTTCCACATGTTTGCTGTGTCCCCCACATGGCTTATCGCAAACTGCAAACGGGACTTCTTATTGCTTTCTTTCAACAATGGATTTCTTCTTGCCACTCTTCCATAAAGGCCAGATTTGTGGAGTGCACGACTAATAGTTGTCCTGTGGACAGATTCTCCCACCTGAGCTGTGGATCTCTGCAGCTCCTCCAGAATTACCATGGGCCTCTTGGCTGCTTCTCTGATTAATGTTCTCCTTACCCGGTATGTCAGTTTAGGTGGATGGCCATGTCTTGGTAGGTTTGCAGTTGTGCCATACTCTTTCCATTTTCGGATGATGGATTGAACAGTGCTCTGTGAGATGTTCATAGCTTGGGATATTTTATATAACCTAACCCTGCTTTAAACTTCTCCACAACTTTATCCCTGACCTGTCTGGTGTGTTCCTCGGCCTTCATGATGCTGTTTGTTCACTAAGGTTCTCTAACAAACCTCTGAGGGCTTCACAGAACAGCTGTATTTATACTGAGATTAAATTACACACAGGTGGACTCTATTTACTAATTAGGTGAATTCTGAAGGCAATTGGTTCAACTAGGGGTTCCACTAGGGGTATCAGAGTAAAGGGGGCTGAATACAAATGCACGCCATACTTTTCACATATTTGTTTGTAAAAAATTTAAAAATTTTCAAAACCATTTATCATTTTCCTTCCACTTCACAATTATGTGCCACTTTGTGTTGGTCTATCACATAAAATCCCAATAAACATACATTTACGTTTTTGGTTGTAACATGACAAAAATGTGGAAAATTTCAAGGGGTATGAATACTTTTTCAAGGCACTGCATCCAATTCGCATGACAGTAGACTGATCGGCTCTCAATGGAGCCGGTTCACACATTTCTGGGGCAGCTGCAGAGTGAATTGCACAGGAGTCCTGTGTGTCTTTGGTTCCATTTCAGGTCCACATTCAGGCAAAAATTGGGGCCTGATTCGTTCCTTAAAATTTATGTATAGCTTTTATAGTTGTCTCTTTAAGGGGTAGATTTCTCCCCAGTTGTTCCTGTGGATGTGACAGGTAAAATCTCCTACCATAAATACAGACAGCATTAAAAACCTAGAGTGGGTAAGAGTTAAAAACTCCGTCAAGTTCCTTCTTCCCTAACTGGTGGCAAAAATTATTATTTTTTTTAATACCACTCTACAGAAATGCAGCTACAACCACTTCCGGACCGCCGCACGCCGATATACGTCCTTAATTTGAAGGCGGATATTGTTCTTATGGCAGCAGCTAGCTGCCATAACCCCAGTATTCTCCTGTTTGGCCGGCGGTCCGGGTTCCAATAATAGTGGTCTCTGCAGAGGATTCGCCGCAAGATCACTTTTATCGGAAACCGGACCGCCGGCCAAACAAGATAATACCGGGGTTATGCCAGCTAGCTGCTGCCAT
>CM053034.1:159551748-159805603 GCA_028564925.1 Lithobates sylvaticus | reverse complement strand
AACACATCCTACAATATGTCCCACACTGCGAATTGGTGCTAAGATTTGCTGTAACCCTAAATACTCCTCGAGACAATCACCTTTGTTTCCCATTTTGGGAAACCCTAGCTTTTTACCAGGCATGGAGGCAGGAGCATTTAACAGCCTCATAGAGAAAGTCTGTTTTCAGGCATCACATTTCTTGCATTCGGAGACTTGGCCTACAATTGACTCCTTGACACAACCGGGGGGGGTCCTTTGAAATAAACCTCTGGCAGGCATTGCAGTTACGCCACTTTTTAAGATCTCTGGGATCACCAACAAATTTCCAACACCAATTAACCATATTTGAAGCATATTATGAAGACAAGGAACCAATCCCTCGGTTGATTTCAAACATGTATGCGCTTCTAAATAGCCCCCCGGAAGATTTTGTGATGCCAAGCATTAATAAGTGGTAAAGGGATCTTAATAAGACTTTCACTCCAACTCAACGCAAGAATATTATTTATCTCTCATTTAATTCATCGATCTGTACACAAACTCAGGAATCCAATTACAAACTCCTGACGCAGTGGTACTACACACTGTCAAGGCTCCATAAATTGTCTATGGAGGCCTCAGACCGATATTGGCGATGTGGAGAGGAGACAGGGACTCTACTGCATATATTCTGGTCATGTTCAAAGATTAGACAATATTGGTTAGAGATCCAGAGGATTTCCCAAAAATTTACAGAATTTCTAATACCAGATGATCCCGCTTTTTTCTTGCTTCATTGCTCACAAATCCCGGTGCAGACTTATAAAAAGTCTGTGCTGTGTCATCTGATTAATGCTGCCAAAGCCTGTGTCACCTTGCATTGGAGAGATTCTAGGCCACCTTCTATCGCAATTGTTTTTTTTTTGTGTTCGTTTTGGGGGAACCAGGGTATTTTGTAAAGGATAAAACAAGGAGGAGGATTAGAGAACCTAGGGAAATGTGAGGTACTGGAGTTAAGTATCTTTCAAGCCCTTAGACACGATGTGAGTGGAGGATAAAGGTATAGGTTTACATATAGGGGTAAACACCGTGGAACACTAAAGCCCCATACACACGCGCGGATTATCCGAGGACCAGGTCCGTCGGACCATGTCCGTCATACTTTGTCTGATGTTGGTTTTGCGTACACACGGTCAGACAAAGTTGTCGGAAAATCCGATCATTCTGAACGTGGTGACGTTTGTTGCCTACGACGGGACTACGTAGAGGCTAGTAGCCAATAGCTTTGGTCTTGTAATGTGATCTGAGCATGCGTAGCACTTTGTCCGGTCGGACAACCGTACACACGATCGGATTTGGTGTGATCGGACCGTGTTGTCGGCAAATCTATCCAGCAGGAGATAGGACTTTGTCCGTCGGACAATCCGACGTACACTGTCCGATGGTGCATACACACGGTCTGATTTTTCAACAACATTGTCCGATCGGACAGAATCCATGCAAAAATCCGACCGTGTGTATGGGGCTTAAGTCAGCTTGAATGTTATAATGATGGAAAAAAATGTATATGTATCTGATGGAATGTGAAGTGACAATGTATTCTCTATTACTCTTTTCTTGGATAAATAAAAGATAAATGCTAAAAAAAAAATAAAAAAAAAGAATCGCGTATCTATATGTGATTTTGCACTTCCGCCTGCAGGGGGTGCGTGTGCCATACGCAGGCCACTTTTACTGTAAGGCCCCTTTCACACCGGGGCGTTTTTCATGCAGTACAGCGCTAAAAATAGCGCCTGTTCACCGCCTGAAAAAATCCGGCCCCTTTAACTCCAGTGTGAAAGCCGGCGTGCTTTCACACTGGAGCGGTGCGCTAGCAGGATGGCAAAAAAAGTCCTGCTAGCAGCATCTTTGGAGCGGTATAGGAGCGGTGTGTTCACCGCTCCTATACCGCTCCTTCCCATTGATTTGAATGGGAAACCGCGGCAATACCGCCGCAAAGCGCCGCTACGGCGGTTCTCTGTGGGGGTGTTTAACCCTTTTTCGGCCGCTCGCGGGGGGTAAAACCGCACCGCGAGCGGCTGAATACCACAGTTAAAACGACGGTAAAGCAGCGCTAAATATAGCGCTGCTTTACCGTCACCGCGGCTCCCCGCCCCAGTGTGAAAGGGGCCTAAATGTCTGCCGGCACCCACCGATTGTTGGTAATACACACAGAACTGAGATCTGCCTAAACAAGGTAGATCTCAGTTCTGACCGGGGACAAGGAATGGTTTTTGTATTCCTGCAAAGCAGGGAACAAAATCCATCTCTTGCCTTAGTAAAAGCACCTAACACAGTACACAAAATTGCTGGATAGGCACATAGTTAACCCTTTGATCACCCTAGATGTTTAACCCATTCACAGAAAATGTCAGTACAGTGACAGTGCATATTTTTTTAGCACTGATCACTGTATTCGTGTCACTGGTTCCTGCAAAGTGTCAGTTATTGACCAATTGTCCACCGCAATATAGCAGGCCTGCTATAAGTCACTGGTTGCCACCATTACTAGTAAGAAAAAAAAATATTCCATAAATGTATCCAATAGTTTGTAGATGCTATAATGTTCACGTAAACCAAACAATATACACTTATTGGGATTTTTTTTTTTACCAAAAACATGTAGCAGAGTACATATTGGCCTAAATTTTATGAAGAAATTCAATTCTTTTTTTTGCTGCACTGAAGTGTTATCAGCCCTGTCCAGTTCAGTACTGTGAACTACAGAACACCCCCCCCCCCCATCCAGTTAGGGGGAGGAGGAGCTGTTCTGTACACCTAACAAACTTCTTGTCCTAAGGTGCCAAAGGCTATACTACATGGCTATAGTATAACAAGTGAGCATTGTCACCTTAGGACAGAAAGTGTGTTACTGGCTGGATCACCAGGTACAAATAAATAAAAGAGATCCTGAAAAAAGAAAATGAAAGCAGCCAACACATCTAAGGACTGGTAAGCTGCAATATATTTTTGTTTCTGAGTTTAGATACACTTTGGGGCACATTTATAAAGCAGTGAATGCATTCAGTGCAGGTTGATGCTTCTGGGGCATGTTTTAAAGGTCAGTAATTGATTCACCTGCAGTGAATGTTACAATCACTGCTATATAACTATGCCCGATTAACATATTTTATTCAGTTTCTATTAACATAGGGCCCAGTGTTCTGATGCAACTTTTATTCTCCTTTGGTAGCAAAAAAAATTGATGTTGTCAAGAAGATTTATAAATACCTGATACTATAGAGCAGTGATGGCGAACCTTGTTTTGGAACTACATTTCCCATGATGCTTAGCTACACTGCAGAGTGCATGAGCATCATGGGAAATGTAGTTCCAAAACATCTGGGGTGCCAAGGTTCGCCAACACTGTTATAGAGTAACTCAAGAATTTTTATTTTTGGAGTTGGTACCTTGTAATAGTTTTCATTGTTGCTTATATATTTATTAATGATATACCCAGCAATTACTTTGCCCAGAGACAAAGCAGGAAGAAAGAGGGAATCTCCTCAAATTTAGTGGGAATACCACGTTATAGAGATGTCGCCAGAGCAGCTGTGCCCAGGGCCGGGACAAGGGGTGGGCAGGAAGGGCGGCTGCCCTGGGTGCAATGGTTTATTGCAGGGATGTGGGTGCCCTGAGGGAAGGGGGGGAGGGGGCGCAGTTTGGCATCTTTGCCCTGGGCACTGGTTGGCCTTGTCCCAGCACTGGCTGTGCCCATTGGAAAATATGCCATTTACTAAAATTTTGGTGACAACAGTAAATTCTGCATTCCCCTCCATCTTCCCCTCCCAGTGACAGTAGCCACCAGGGGAAATAGTGAGTGGAGTTCTCCCCAACGGGGATACAGAAATTAATAAACACATACTAGAGGTTTTAACCTATTAATATTCTATCCAAAATAAAAAACACTTTTGGCTTGAGTTGTAAAACATCAGCTCCAACCTGAATGGTTATGTTATGTTTTGGTCATGTTGAGTTATCAGATGGCTTGTTGTAATAATGATCGCTCTAGTGATGGTATGTCCCAAGGAGAATTCCCAGTTCTGACCTATGTTCATAACCATTACCACTTCGCATCCAGGCCAATTCTGACATTTCTCTCCTACATGTAAAATTCATAATTTTTTTTGCTAGAAAAATTACATAGAGCCCCCAAACATTATATATTTTTTTTTAGCAAAGACCCTAGAGAATACAATGACAGTCGTTGCAACTTTTTATCTCGCACGGTATTTGCGCAGCAATTTTTCAAACACGTTTTTTTCAGAAAAAAACAATTTCATGCTTAAAAAAAAACAAAACAGTAAAGTTAGCCCAATTTTTTTTGCATAATGTGAAAGATGAAGATACGCCGAGTAAATAGATACCCAACAGTGTGGACAGTGTGAACTACAAGACTGACTTAGCAGAATTAGACTAAGTTGGTGAAGTCAAGTTTTTCCCAGGAAATTGGTTGGATCTGGCTGGATACCTTTGCATGGAGTGGACGATGTGGTGATTCTCCTCTTCCCCATTTTGAGTGATCTCCCTCGGGTGGATTGACCTTGTCAGCTCTTGCCTATTGGACTACCACAGACCTTATTTGCAGTGCCTTAAACATACTACCATCTGGTAAGCCTCCTATTTAATAGGTGGTCGGGATGAAGCACTATTCTCTGCATGTCACAGTGTGAAATCATAGAACTGTCACCGAGGTGTTTTTTTGAACAATTTCTACCTGTGGGCCATACAGTTATTTCATTTTCTGATGTTAAGACCTATCTGAACTGGACTCTTACAATCATTGTTTGGATTATTTCTCACCAACCATTATATTCCTACATGTTATTTGATGGGTTACATCATGGTTTTAATTGATTCTTATGTTTATTAATTTAATTTAATTCATTTTTTAATATTGGCGCAGCTTTACGTATTTTCCAGATACCCAACATGTCACGCTTCAAAATTGCACGCGCTCGTGGAATGGCGCCAAACTTTGGTATTTAAAAATCCCCATAGGCGACGCTTTAAAAATTTATACTGGTTACATGTTTTGAGTTACAGAGGAGGTCTAGGGCTAGAATTATTGCTCTCGCTCTAACGTTCGCGGCGATACCTCACATGTGTGGTTTGAACACCGTTTTCATATGTGGGCGGGGCTTATGTATGCGTTCACTTCTGCGTACGAGCTCACGGGGACAGGGGCGCTTTAAAAAAAAAATTTTTTTATTATTGTTAATTTGACTTTTATTTTTTGAGTTTGACAGTTTAAAAAAAATAATTAAATAATTGATTACTTTTATTCCTATTACAAGGAATGTAAACATCCCTTGTAATAGGAATATTACATGATCGGACCTATTTACAGTGATATATGGGGTCAATAAGACCCCACATCTTGCCTCTAGGCTGGGAAGCCTAAAATTAAAAAAAAAAAAAAAAAACGATCACCGCTTCCCAGCGGAGGCGGCACTGTTATTTGAATGCAGAGGCCGGGCGTGACGTCATAACATCGTGCCCGGCCTCCGAACGATTATAGAGAAATCTCTATGGTCATCATCCAGGGGCCGGCGGATCCTGTGTCCGACTCACCGATGGAAGCGGTGAGTCGGTAGAAGCACCGGAGGGCGACAGGAGGGGGGGGCGTCCCCTCCCGCCACCCATAAGAACGATCAAGCGGGAGGGAATCGCCGGCTGAAAACGGCAATATCTGAATGATGTCTGTAGCTACAGGCATCATTCAGATATACCCCCGGAAAGTAGAGGCCGTCATATGTGGGCTTGCGGATGCAAAGTGGTTAAAGTGGTTGGAAACCCCTTACAACCACTTTATTAACCTACAGGTAAGCCTAGATTAAGGCGTACCTGTAGGTGCAAGAAGTATCTCCCAAACCTAAAAGGTTTATGAGATATTTGCAGAAATAGCAGCACCGATGTCTACGGCGCATGCGCACTGAGCGTGCCGTTTCTAACGGCGATCATGCCGTTAGTGGCGGCATCAGCGCGCATGCGCGGGAGTGATGTCATCGCGGCTCCGGCCAGTCACAGCGCCAGAGCCGCGATACCCGGAAGTCACTCCAGGATAGATGGCGGCATCAGAGGAGGCGAACGAGGGCCGATGCGGGGCTTCGATCTCAGGTAAGTAATTCATAATGAGCTAGTATGCTATGCATACTAGCTCATTATGCCTTTGTCTTGCAGGGTGTATTTATTTTTTATTTTTTTCAGAGGCTTTACTTCCTCTTTAAATGTCTTTATGATGACGTCCTCTTCCCCTAACTTATTTTGCATGTATTGTATCAACTGAGCAGGAACAGGTAAGAGTATGCAATGACATTTGCTAACATCCTTGCAACATATGTAACTGGCTTGGAGAGCTCTGTGTTTTCTCAATAAATGTAGAGTTTCAACATTAATATGTTAGTTCTGTAATTCTCTCAACTTTACAATCATTATAACTGTAAAATAATAACTGCTGTCAAAGTAAATGAGGACATGTTGCTCTAACTTTCACAATTTATTAGTGTTAATACAACCTTGTTTGTCTTGTGTGTGGAAACCAGCCTACAGTAATGATTGGGTAACAGGAACACAAATGAGTTACAGGACTAAGACAATAATGAATAAACTTGGTTAATTGCAATCAGTTTCCTGGAGCGCATTTTGAGAAATATTTGCTCACTTGCCAGGTGTGTATAGTACATGTGATTTGAAATCCACCTTAAGGTGTCCTTTTATGAAGCAGTGATCAGCGGAGATCCTGAGGATCACCACTGATCACAGCCCATAAACAGTTTATAAACCAGAGATAATCGGGGGGAGAAGTGTTTGAACTTGTTCTCCCGCCGATTATCTCTGCACATGGAGAATCCTCATAGAATGACACAGTAAGGGCCAGTGTATGAAGCTGCGATCTCAGCGATTCACTGGCGATCTGTGTCAGAATTCACACTCCCCGATTCACCAACTCAGAGGAGGTGAAGCGGGGAGTGAAGAGAGAATCCCGGGGGATCTGAGGAGGAAAGAGGAAGATTATTAACTTCCTTATGCCTCGTTCAGACCCCCCAACACTGTAACCATGTCCCCCTGTCATATATATGTGTATACATGTATATATATATAATGTGTATATGTATATATATATATAATGTGTGTATATACATGTATATATGTGTGTGTGTGTGTATATACATGTATATATAATGTGTGTGTGTGTATACATGTATATATAATGTAGGGGGGACTCTTTATTTTATTAACATTAATCACACTGGTGTCTGTACATGTATTGAGCTGTGATAATTTATCACCGCTTAATAAATGGACATCTCAGTGTTTCAGTGAATTTCTGGTGCTGTAATCTCGTAAAGTCTCACGAGATTCCAGTATCAGGGGCCGTTCTCCACTGTTTGAAGCGTTTGTAGATCACTTCACTCCTCCATGGGTGAAGCGATCTACTATGCTTCATGAACAGGCACACAGAGGAGAAAGATCTCCTCTGTGAATGCCGGAGAATGAAGCAGTGAATAGATTTCACTGCTTCATAAAAGGACACCTAAGTCTCCGTTCACATCAGAGTGATCCGAATTGCGGAGATTCCGCCCAACGATTCGGATCGCTCAGATGGGCTAAGATTTTATATTGTCAAATATAGAGTGGGTAGCGCTGGTCCACAAACCAACATAAAATCTCTATAGTGCAATTACATGAATATGTGTAATCAAGCAATTATTAAAACAAATAATATTGCACCTCCTATCCACAATATTCACTGATCATCACATACACAATGTGCAATTATTAAGGAAAGTGCAAATGCATAAATGTGTGCAAACAAATACAATTTTGCAAAAAAAAATTACATTAATTAAAGTGCTATTATGTGCAAAGAAATATATTTAACCTAATGACATTCTTCAAGTGTCAAAGTGATAGTCCACAAAGTTCCAAAGAATTTTTTTAAACTATGAAAACAGTGTCCACCGAATTGCAATCTCAAAGTTGAAAATTAAAAATAATAAAACATAATGGAAACCCCCTTCACAGTGAAAAATCCACCACCAAAAAGTGACTGATACCGTTACTAAGAGAGGAGTGCACTCAGAGACCACTTGGAGAGATTGAATGTGTATGCTGGTCTATAATTTGACTAGCCGATCGATCTGGTGAGTCCGATCTAGTGAGAGTGGTGAAGAATTCACTTTTTGGCGGAGGATTTTTCACTGTACAGAGGATTTTCATTAAAGGGGTTGTAAAGGAAACTTTTTTTTTTTTAAATAACAAACATGTTATACTTACCTCCACTGTGCAGCTCGTTTTGCACAGAGTGGCCCTGAACCTGGTCTTCTGGGGTTCCCTCGGCGGCTGTCTCGGCTCCCCCCCGCAAGTGCTTCTCACCTAAATGCGAGCTCCCTCGCATGATGAGAAGCACTTGTGGGCGCTCTCCCGTGATACAGCCGGTGGCTGTATCACTCGGCCCCGCCCCCGGCGCGCCGCGTCATTGGATGTGATTGACAGCAGCGCGAGCCAATGGCTGCGCTGCTTTCAATCCATCCATTCAATGGCCAGCGTGAGCGGCGAAGAGGATGTCGGGGGCGAGCGCGGGACTTTCGAGTGGTCAGGTAAGTAAAACAGGGGGCTGGGGGGGGGGGCGGTATAGTCAGATGTTTTTTTCACCTTAATGCATAGAATGCATTAAGGTGAAAAAAAATTTACCTTTACAACCCCTTTCATTTTTATTTTCAACTTTGAGATTGAAGCTGTAATATTATTTGTTTTAATATCTGCTTGATTACACATATTCATATAATAGAGATTTTATGTTGGTGTGTGAAACAGCGCTACCCACTACAGCTGGTGGGCGGATCTGAGTCCGCGCTACAGGGAACGTGATGGCGTCATGCTGACCATCCCCCTTGGCAATTCCCAGGAGATCCGAAGGAGCCGCTGGAGTGTTCGGGCTGGACGTATGCCTGCAAACAACCAGAGAGACCTCCACTATACATTATCAACAGCTCTGTACCAGTGATTTGGACAGACGGAGGCTATTCCTTGGGTCATCAACAGTTTGGACTTCGCCTTAATATATGTGCAGTGGCAGAGGTGGCTATCGGCAGAGTGGAGAGCGGTGAGCTGTATTGTTTCCTAACCCCCATCATGCTATATTATAATGGCCTCATAAATTCCTAGATGGGATCCCCAAATCATGTGTGGTATTCATCTACTTTTTACTTTTACTTTTTTAATTTACTTTTTCTTTATATGTTATCATTCATTTGGTAATTGGCACTTATTTTGGTTTTGGCACTTGTTTTTTTTTTTTTAACAGAGGAGTTTTTGGCACTTGTTTAGCTAGGCCTTTGATCTAATTGTTCTAGCGCTACACTTTATTTTTATTCACTGGTGAAAAGGATGTGACTACAAGGAATGGGGCCTGGAGCCAGCATGGCTGGAGTCAGGCTTTAAAGTGTTTCCAATGCCTAGCATGTGGCTATAATAGTTTCAATTTACCACTGGAACCTTTAGTAATTTACATTCTATATTTGTGTAGCGCCCACCAATTTAGGTGGGTGCTAGTATGTAAAGACAGGTTAAATTGCCAGTGCCTTACTGTTCTTTTGTACAGGCCTGGCGGTTTGGTTTGGGTTAGGGTGGAGTTGTAGATTAGAGGGGGGTGTGACCACCTGTTCATCACCCTGGAAAAACCCTCCCTTACTTCTCCAGAGAAGTGTCTGGAAAGGAGGCGGGTCAGGGCCTGAAGGACGGGCAGTGTGTATGGCCCTTGTCCAATCATTAATTTGTTTGGGCAGGGTTCATATATATAGACTGGGGTCACATGTTCCCTGGGGGAGATGGGACGAGCGTTAATCCACAAAGGCAGCAAGATGTGATCTTAAGGAACAGGGCTGAAAGGCCTGGGGGATTCAGAGGCCCCAGAGCTGGAAAGCCACGGAACTTCGCCGGAAGGCCTGGGGGTTCAGAGACTCCAGAGCTGGAAGGTTTCACCGTTCAAGAAGCAGGAAGTAGCTGCAAACCGACCTGAGTAGACCGGGGTCTCCTGGACTTTCCTGAGCTGGCCTGGGAAGAAATGGCAGGAGATGAGAAGGCAGGTGAGGCCTGGGACTTCCAGCATTTCAGTAGTACCGCATGCTTTTCAGAGGGGCATGGGCCAGTTCATTAACCGCTTCCCGACCGGCCACTGCATATATACGTCAGCAGAATGGCACGGGCAGGCAGAATCACGTACCTGTACGTGATCGTGCATGTGCCTGCCCGTGGGTCGCGCGCGCCGCTAGCGGCGCGCTCGCGACCCGGTCGGGAGCTCCGTGACCCCGGCCGCGGGACCAGCGGACCCGATCGCCGCTGGTATCCCGCGATCGGGTTACGGAGCTGAAGAACGGGGAGAGGTCTATGTAAACAAACCTCTCCCCGCGCTTCCTACACTGACTGTCAGTGATCGGCGGTTCCCTGTCATCGGGAACGCCGATCAATGACGTCAGACGTACAGCCACGCCCCCCTACTGTAAAAAAAAACACAAACACGTCACACTGACTCCTCCCCGCCCCCTAGTGGTTAACCCCCTAACTACAACTGTAATTTACATAGGAATCAGTGCTATTTAAATAGCATTGATTGCTGTATAAATGACAAATGTCCCAAAAATGTGTCAAAAATGTCCGATGTGTCCGCCAAAATGTCGCAGTCACAATAAAAATCGCTGATCGCCGCCATTACTAATAAAAAAAAAAATATTAATAAAAATGCTATAAAACTATCCCCTATTTTGTAAACGCTATAACTTTTGCGCAAACTAATCAATAATCGCTAATTGCGATTTTTTTTACCAAAAATATGTAGAAGAATACGTATCGGCCTAAACTGAGGAAAAAAAATGTTTTTTTATATATTTTTTGGGGATATTTATTATAGCAAAAAGTAAAAAATATTGCATTTTTTTCAAAATTGTCGCTCTATTTTTGTTTATAGCGCAAAAAATAAAAACCGCAGGGGCGATCAAATACCACCAAAAGAAAGCTCTATTTGTGGGAAAAAAAGGACGCCAATTTTGTTTTGGAGCCACGTCGCATGACCGCGCAATTGTTAGTTAAAGCGACGCAGTGCCGAATTGCAAAAAGGGGCCTGGTCCTTTAGCTGCAAATTGGTCCGGGGCTGAAGTGGTTAAGGGAAAGGTTCTATCTACTCGTGCAGCACACTCAAGAGCCAACTTATATCTTTCCTGCACCATTCACATAACATGGACTGCCAAATCAGGAATAAAAAGTTATTGTTTGAACTGTTGAACTTTGTCAGTAAATTACTACAGCGGGGTGGAAGAAGCAGGGGTTAAACCAGCATGTACTGTAATGAACTACCCAGCAGCTCCCAAGGGAGTTGTGTGCTTCATTTGTCAAAGCTCACAATGAGTTGATTGATAATACCACAAAATAACAACTGATTCCAAATAATGTACAATTCTCACTGTCATTATATATGCCTATATCTCACCTTCACAGAGAACACAAGAGCAGCAAACCCCAGGCAGCAGCAATTCATGTACAAGGTGCTGAAGATGGACCATAGGATGTGATCTTTAATCATAGCATTGTCTTCAACAATGGTCACCACAGTAGTTGTTGCAGGGTAATAACCAGCAGCATTGTGGACTGGCACTACACCTGTGTGTGGTTCATAGCCGTAGTTAACTTGACTGGTATGCATTCCTTCTCCAGAGTAAAGCCCCATACACACGGTCGGATTTTCCGATGGATTCTGTCCTATCGGACAATGTTGTCGGAAATTCCGACCGTGTGTAGGCACCATCGGACATTTTCCATCGGATTGTCCGACGGACAAAGTTGTATCTCCTGCTCTAAAAATTTTCCGACAACAAAGTCCGATCACACCAATTCCGATCGTGTGTAGCGAATTCCGACGGAGAAAGTGCCACGCATGCTCAGATCACATTATAAGGCCAAAGCTATTGGCAAATAGCCTCTACGTAGTCCCGTCGTAGGCAACAAACGTCACCACGTTCAGAATGATCGGATTTTCCGACAACTTTGTCCGACCGTGTGTATGCAACACCAGTGTCGGACTAAATCCGTCGCACCAAATCCGATGGATTTGGTGGTCGGATTTTTACGACCGTGTGTATGGGGCTTTAGAGGAATTAGGTGGCTTCTCAGCATCCATTCTGTATGAATAGGTAGAAACACTTACTTGGAACCTGATGAAACAACACTGAACAGTTACAGGGGGAGTTTATATGGCACTAAAAGAAGGATATTTCAAAAAATCACATCCTAATTCCTATTTTCTTTTTCCTTCTTAACTATGCTTTTTTTTTCAGGTACTGACTGGTGCGCATCTCGTTTCAGGCACCTTTCACAATTAAGAAAGTGTTGCAAAATTAAATTGACCTGAAGAAATGTGTTCTCCTTTGACTCTTTTACTGTTGAACGAATTTTTCACATTTTTGCACACATTAAAATGTGCAGTTTTGGATATAAAATGCACTTAATAGCTCCAAAACAATATATGTTTTCTCTAAAATACACTCAGTCAATAAGGACCTAACACTGTGGTAAAAAGCGCTGTAAAACAAACAAAATAAAAATACTTAACAAAACAAATATGTGTATCTGTCCACAAATCATCTAGATATAAAATCCTTTTCAATTAGTTCCCAAAGTAAAATCCACCCACCTGTATCCAAATACTGTATATAAAATCATCTTGTGCCTCCACCCATAATTGGAAAGTGGATCACCAATACATATGTGACCTCCAAACCACTGAAATGCCAAGAAATCTCTTAATAACCTTATGTCCAGCAAGAGAAATTGCCTATCCGATGTTACTGACATGGGCGTAAGAACTCTGCAATAATCCAAGCACAGGAAATGAATATTGATATAAAGACACAAGCAGAAAGCAGTTATATCCCTCCCATTGTTTTGTTACTCAGACATACTTTAAGACCACTAGGGTTCCAATTATGAACCTTCACAAAATAAAAGCCTAATCTATGCTAAATGAAACCTTTTCTAATGTTCCATATATGTTCAGATACATGTATTGATAGAGTTCTAACAGTACGTTTCATATTGCTGGAGTGCCTTTACTGAAGGCTACACAGGCAATCCAACAGAAAAATAATATGAGTAGTTTGACAAAAAATATGTTCACTGTAAAGTTTTTACTATTAATCCTAGAGCTAAATGGTAATTTTTTTTTCTCTATATGATGAGTTATTCATATGACCACTTCCTTTAACCACTTGCCTACTGGGCGTTTTCACCCCCTTCCTGCCCAGGCCAACATTCTGCTTTCAGCACTGTCACACTTTGAATGACAATTGCGCGGTCATTAAAGCCTGTGAAAAAAATTATATTTGAGCTTGGTTTGGATCAGCAATACTAGACTTTATTTTACCCTTCAATGTACCAGGCTTTTTATTACATTATATAGTTTTAGGCCTCTGTATGAGGATCAGTCCCAAGACTTCGGCCTTACATAATATATGCCAGTGCTTTTTTTTTTAAGACAGTAATTAAAAAAAAAAAGGTTTGGGAAGTGTATTTGGAAGCCTTGCTTCTAACATGCATTTCTCTGTGTTCTCTTGGCACCTTTCTGTTTAATGCTAAAAACAGGCTTCTTCTATAAAGAATGGGGAATCAAAAGTCTTCTAAGGGACATGAGGCACCCACCAACTGACCAGAGGCTAATGAATCCCTCGTGAGGGATTTCGTCAGCAGCCCTAACTCAGGGAAAGTTGCACAATGTCTGAAAGATGGCCCCAAGGAGAGGGCCTGCCTCTCTCTCTTACCAGGAGCTTGCAGGACTTGGCTTCTCCAGACACTCAGCACAACCACCCTTACCTACTCACACTGAACTCCCACTGATCACTGGGTTCACCTCCCCATGTGACCTGGCTCCCCGCCAGGCCCAGCAGCCTGTACAGAACTGGGGGAGGAAATGGCATTCTCCTGTCATGTGACTCCAGCCCAGGCTGCTGCTAGCAGCAGAGATCCATCACCTTCCCTACTACACGGGTAGCGACTGTTGCCACGGCACATAAGGACTACTTCTCTGGAAATTTCAGGTGAAGATTCGATCCTTGGTGAAAATCCGATCATTCTGAACGTGGTGACGTTCGTTGCGTACGACGGAACTACGTAGAGGTTATTAGCCAATAGGTTTGGTGTCCTAATTTGATCTGAGCATGCGTGGCACTTTGTCCGTCAGAATTCTCTACACACGATCGGAAAAAGTCTGATCGGATTTTGTTGTCGGAAAATTTGAGAGCAGGATCTCAATTTTTTTCCGTCGGAAATTCCGACGGAAAAAGTCCGATAGAGCCCACACACGGTCAGATTTGGCCGACAACATGGTCCGATCAGACATTTTCCGTCGGAATTTCCGACCGTGTGTACGGGGCATTAGACTCTGCTGTCCATCACCAGATATGGAAGACTTTGACGAGCTTCTATGCTTCTGAACTATTGAAAAGGAAAATTTGGTGTTCTTTTGTTAGTCCAACACATCGTTTTTATATTTTTTGGACTTTGGATATTTTTTGATTTTTCAGCCCTATAGCCGAATGAGATTTTCTGTGTAAGCAAATCAGACATAGAATGTAGGTAACAAAAACAAAAACAACCTGTGCTTAGTGGAAACATAGTAATGCTCTAAATTATTTGAATAGGAAAGATGCACTCACGGTATTGTACACATCAATACTAACAGATTTAAGGTAATAAATGGGTTGCCGTGTCACTTGTATACCAAAATCATATCAACCCAATATAAACCATATTTTTGTAAAGTGCATCAGTGCAGAAGATTACAATTCATATTTCTTCAATGGTATATTAAAATAAAATGCAATCATGCAAAAATAAAGTGCAAAGGAAATTAATTATCTAAAAAGTTTTTTAAAAAACAATCCAGAAAAAAGAGTCCATATACTCACAGTCCAAATGTGCCAAATGAGTGATTCCTTAAATCTTCCAGTGGCAATTACCCAGTGCTCCCCTTTCAGATCAACAAATACAGCCTCCTACCTAATCGCCTTAGTGAGCTTTACCTCTCACTTTAGGTTAGGCTAGCTCTGCATTTTCGACTGCCCTTTGATGGTAATTGGTATGAAGTACCACATAGACTTCTCCCCAGCAGTATCCAGACCAGATAAATGGCATGGCAACATGAAGAGGAAAGTCTCATTGTGCAACATCCAATACAAATGACGAATGTTTATTTAAGATTCTACTTACAGCAGCAAGGATAAAACAAGCATTGGAATATACAATCCGTCCTACGCTCCATGGGTGTGCTGACATCACTTTTATTTCCTATGCCTTGCCTGACGTACGTTTTGTCATAACAGACGTCTTCTATGAGGCAGTGGGTGCTCACATAACTCTCTTTTAAACATTTTGGTTTTGGCACTAGAGGGCATAAGCCTGAGGTCCATTACTTATATATGGCGGCCATATTAAAGGAGCCCATCCCTGATCTAATGGCTGAAACCACACAACCTACTTGCAATAAACACAAACAGTCAATACAGATTCAATATCACAGTATGGATTTTACCTCGTTCCTTTAATTCCAATAAAATTTTAAGATGTAAAAAAAAAATAAAAAGAATGTAAAATGTGGATGTCAGAATTTCACAAGGAACACAACATACCAATTTAATGTCACATTATAATACTAACAAGAATCCATAGTGGCGACCATATTATTGGAGTCTACTTTGGATAAACTAATTGATATCTAGTTATTGGTAGATACATTTTAGATTCCCCATTTTTAATTTAAAGTAAATTTAACCAGGGGTGGAAGAACACATTAATTACTATTTTGTTTACAATAACTCAGTATTGTCCCTCTATTGTTAACATGTTGCCTTTGTGTAAAGTGGAGGCATTATTATGTGAAATTTGTGAGCCAGGGGGTGGAGTCATAGGGTAATTGCATATTGCATATTTCATATTTCCTTATTATTGTTTGCTCAAAATATCTAATAATGAATTCTAATCCTGGCTAAGGGGCCATACAAGACATATGTCAAGTGAATGGTCACTGTAGCCGATTTCATGCTAAAGAAATTACATTACAAACTGACCAGGTCCTTAAAAAGTAATTTTGCGCCCAAGGGGAGTTGGCTGGGGGTTGGCCATTCCTTGCACACAAGCCCTCTATACCAGGGGTCATCAACCCCCGGGCCGTGGCCCACTACCGGGCCGTAGCGTCTTTGCAGCCGGGCCGCGGCGGGATGTAAGGCACCGGTGGATCAGAGAGGAAAGGGGGCGGGCGAATAAGAGAAGCGGGCTGCGAGCGGAGATGACATCTCTCTCCGCCCGCCAAGCATCACCGCTTTTCCGCTCACAGCATGCGGAATGTCAGCGGTGCGGCGGGGAGCAGAGAGAGAATATCATCTCTCCCTGCCCGCCTAGCATCACCGCTCTTCCGCCCTCACAGCCTACAGAATGTCGGAGGTGCGGCGGGGAGCAGAGAGATGACATCATCTCTCAGTGCACGCTCCGCATCACCGCTCTTCCGCCCTCACTCAAGAAATACCACTGAACCAGTGTCACCAATGCAGTGACAATCCTCATCTGGTGGCACTGGCAGGTGATGGGGCATTCCTTATCTGGTGGCACAGGCAGGTGATGTGGCAACTGGCATTCCTCAACTGGTGGCAGGCAGCATGGCAAGTGGCATTCCTTAACTGGTGGTAGGCAGCGTGGCAAGTGGCATTCCTCATCTGGTGGCACAGGCAGGTGACGTGGCAAGTGGCATTCCTCATCTGGTGGCACAGGCAGGTGACGCGGCAAGTGGCATTCCTCATCTGGTGGCAGGCAAGCGTGGCAAGTGGCATTTCTCATCTGGTGGCAGGCAGCGTGGCAAGTGGCATTCCTCATCTGGTGGCAGGCAGCATGGCAAGTGACATTCCTCATCTGGTGGCACAGGCAGGTGACATGGCAAGTGGCATTCCTCATCTGGTCGCAGGCGATGTGGAAAGTGACACACTCAGGGCTCCCACTGATTCTGCATTATGGTGAGTTGAACTATTTCATCTATATTACAATGTAATATAAGAAAATAATGCGCTTCAATCATTCTGACACCATACCAACCATGGTGCCGTGATGATTGAAGTACCAACAGCAGAACACCATCTATTGCCCACAAAATTCGCTTACCCCCCCCTGCGTGTGCGTACACCCCCTCCCCCCTCGCCGGGCCTTGGCACAAATTTCTTCCACCCAGCCGGTCCCTGGTGCCAAAAAGGTTGGGGACCACTGCTCTATACTACAGTTGTAACTTGGAACATTCAGTCTCACATCAGAGCTGCCATTAGGCATGTGTCCTGGTCATCGGCCATGCCGTAATGGGGGGAATCTGTGGCGTAACAGCATCTGTAATTAAGTATTCTTGTTATATTTTCTAATATTATCTATATCGGTCATTACCTTTTTTAAATGTTATACTTAAAAGTATTTGTGTAATCTCTCTTTGCACATATCAAATACAAGCCCAAAACTGTAAACTATCACTTATCCGTGATACAATATCTGCTTTAGAGCTCAACAAGAAATGAGAAGAAATCTCTACAAGGTGAAGGTCATTCCTATCCTAAAATCAGGAACAGTTGTCCCCACTGGGGTATTTTCCTTCATCTCTTCAGACATTCAGACTTTTTGTCTGAATGTCAATGGTCACCAGGGAAATGAGAGATCATTCATATGCCCCTTGTCCAATCACAGAATGTTTTGTATTCTTTGAAAAGAATACAAGATGTTTCTGAATGGAAGAGCTTTTTCAAGAAACAAGGACCTTATTTTTTGCCCATCCAATTTTTGCCCACAATTCAGCTTTCAATACCTATACTCTAACCATTAGCTCAAGTAAACACTTATGAATTATGGATTAACTCCAAAATGTCAAAATTAAAAAATGATTGGTCCAATACTAATATTGACCTAAGCCAATTTGTACCATACCCCATGCCAATTATTTTTGGAGCTGCAGTCATGATGCTGAAAACCTTTACTCAGGTGTATAAAATGATTCATTGGAATCTCTCAGAGTTCACGTGGCCTTTTTTGGAAAAACTCTTATTACTGCCCCCAACTGCAAATATTCTAAACAGCCAACCTAGTCTTCCCATGCTAATTAATATAATTAAGAAAAAAGCATAATACTTGTAACTGTCTACCATGGCAAGTGGCCAGAACAAGGAACTAATATGCAGAGATATAGGGAGATATGAGATGACTATAGCCTTTAATTGACAGCATTAAGCTGAATATCACAACCTCGTTACAAAAAAAAAACCCAGTTGTTTCAAGGCAATCAAACTTTTATTTTGGGAGTAATAAAAAGATATATAGAGTAAATAGAAAGCATGAGAGGGAGGGTTACAGCTTCAGAAATGGCTCAGTTTTATGTACGTGTGTTAACATAGTTGACAGTCCAGACTCCAGTTGACATTAAGATGATCATGAGAATAAACCATAGTGAGGTTATAGTAATAGTAGCGATGTTCAGGCTACGGGCCGTGTCACTGTAACTCTTGGCACCAACTCTATCTCCCAGAAACTTCCGATCTCTGGACTGTAAAAAAAAAATTAAAGACATATTAAAGCCTAAGGGTGCATTCAAACAAAAATAAGCACATGGAAAATTATTTACTATTACTATTAATTTAATTTGAGTCTCTGGTACTGTGAGCTCCTGCTTTCCTTGAAATGTTCCTCCTCTGCAAAACCCACCCCCCCCCCCCCCCTACTCCACACCACCAATGCTGTCCACCAATGCTGTTATCTTGTGGTGCAGCAGGGGTTAATAGAACTGCTGGAGCTGTGACAGGCACTCGTCAAGAGTGCCCAGCTATGCTGGCCCCTTCTACCCACATTCTACATTTACAGAAGCTGCACTATAGTATGTATAGCTGTACTATACTGTGACATATGATGTATGAATAAGGGACAAGCAGATGACTTAAAGGTGCCCACCTCCAAATTCATAGATCGCATTTCATATATAGAAGTACAGCATCTATGAATGGAGGGGGGGGGGGAGCAGGCATAGTTGGAACCTACCCCAGGCAATTGTGGATACACCTTGTCACCAAATTCAGGGGGTATTGGACAGGAGGTATAAGGGAAATGTTATAAATGTTGATCAGCAATTCTTGGAGGTATCCACAGACATTTGATAACTGTTGTCTAAAGTATTTTATATGCCTATTCAGATTGCCAGTGTGTGTTTCCGGTGGTGGGGTTGGCGGACAGACCGAGGTCCAGGTTATTTACGAGGAAAACAAAAGTTATCAGTTGGTGAAAATGATCTGGGCAATCAAACTTCCCCAAATAGATGGATATTTCATCCATAACCAGGCAGATATGCTAACAAGAATTTATAATAACTTAAAGAGGAAGTAAACCCTCTTTTACAACTTTAGCTTACAGGTAAGCCTATATTAAGGCTTACCTGTAGCTAACAGGGATATCTCCTAAACCTGCACGGTTTAGGAGATATACCTGTATTTGCATGTGCCGACGTCATGCGGCACATGCGCACTAGCGACAACTGAAGCAACGGCACTATATGCCGATGCTTCAGTTGTTATATGCCGCTCTCATGCGCATGCGCGTGACATCATCGCGGCTCCGGCAAATCACAGCGTCGGAGCCGCGATACCCGGAAGTCACTCCGGGAGAAGATGTCGGCGGTCGGAGGGGGAGAAGAGGACCGACGCCGAGGCTTCGATCTCAGGTAAGTGATACATAATTAGCTAGTATGCATACTAGCTAATTATGCCTTTGTCTTGCAGGGTTTTTTTTTTTTTTTTTTTTTTTTTTAAGAGGGTTTATTTCCTCTTTAATCACTAACCTGTATAAGCATTTTTGATAATTCTGGTGTAAGTTCTAGGATTAAGCAAGTTTAGTTTTGGCTCACTGTAACCAGTGTGGATATATTGACTATTCTAATCTGTTCAGTGTTTCACTTGCTGAAGGTTTGGCTGCTCTCTCTGGAGAACTGTGGGTTGTTCTGGAACAAAGGTGAGGAGCAAGGAAAATGAGCAGCGTGAATATTTATAACCCAATCCCTGATAGTGTGGCCTGGGTGGCTGCTGAGAGTCTGTATAAATACTATGGGACACAGAGAAAAGTAATCAATACTATATACAGTTGTGCTCATAGGTTTACATGCCCTGGCAGAATTTATGATTTCTTGGCCATTTTGCAGAGAATATGAATGATAACACAAAATCACTTCTTTCACTCATGGTTAGTGTTGGCTGAAGCCATTTATTGCAAATCAACTGTGTTTACGCTTTTTAAATCATAATGGCAACAGAAACTACCCAAATGACCATGATCAAAAGTTTATATACCCTGGTGAATTTGGCCTGATAACATGCACGGAAGTTAACACAAAGGGGTTTGAATGGCTATTAAAGGTAACCATCCTAACCTGTGATCTGTTTGCTTGTAATTAGTGTGTGTGTTTAAAAGGTCAAGGACCTGGAATCTCTGGACTCCTGACAGACCCTTGCATCTTTCATCCAGTGGTACACTGAAGTTTCTGGATTCTGAGTCATGGGGAAAGCAAAAGAATTGTCAAAGGATCTGCGGGAAAAGGTAGTAAAAGTTGAACTGTATAAAACAGGAAAGGGATATAAAAAGATATCCAAGGAATTGAGAATGCCAATCAGCAGTGTTCAAACTCAAATCAAGAAGTGGAAAATGAGGGGTTCTGTTGAAACCAAACCACGGTTAGGTAGACCAACTAGAATATGTTATTATTATTATTAATAATAATAATAATAATAATAATATAAGTGCCAGGAAAATTGTTCAGGATGCAAAGAAAAACCCACAAATAACTTCAGGTGAAATACAGGACTCTCTGAAAACATGTGTTGTGGCTGTTTCAAGATGCACAATAAGGAAAGATGGGCTGCATGGTTGAGTCACCAGAAGAAAGCCATTACTACTCAAATGCCACAAAGTATCCCGATTACAATATGCCAAACAGCACAGAGAAATTCCTCAAACCTGGATCACTAATGTTTTGGGGATGTGTGAGATACAAAGGCACAGGAAATTTGGCCAAAATTGTTGGCAAGATGAATGCAGTATGTTATAAAAAAATACTGGAGGAACATTTGCATTCACCAGCCAGAAAGCTGCGCATGGGATGTACTTGGACATGCCAACATGACAATGATCCAAAACACAAGGCCATGTCAACCTGTCATTGGCTACAGCAGAATAAAGTGAAGGTTCTGGAGTGGCCATCTCAGTCTCCTGATCTCAATATCATTGAGCCACTCTGGGGAGATCTCAAACGTGCAGGTCATGCAAGACAACCCAAGAATTTACAGGAACTAGAGGCTTTTTGCCAAGAGGAATGGGCAGCTTTACCATCTGAGAAGAAAAAAACCCTTATCCACAAATACCACAAAAGACTTCAAGCTGTCATTTATGTTAAAGGGGGCAATACTGTATTAAGAACTGGGGTATGTAAACTTTTGATCAGGGTCATTTGGGTAGTTTCTGTTGCCATTATGATTTAAAAAAAAAAGTAAACACAGTTGATTGATAATAAATGGCTTCAGCCAAACACTAACCATGAGTGAAAGAAAAGTTTTTGTGTTATCATTCATATTCTCTGAAAAATGCCCAAGAAATTATACATTTTGCCAGGGTATGTAAACCTATGAGCTTATATATATATATATATATATATATATATATATATATATATATATATATATATTATATATATATATATATATATATACACACATACATACATACAATGCTGTGAAAAAGTATTTGCCCCCTTTCTGATATTTTTTTTCTTTTGCATATTTGTCACACTTAAATGACTCAAATCAAACAAATTTTATTATTACACAAAGATGACCCAAGTAAATACAAAATGCAGTTTTTAAATGATGGTTTCATTTATTAAGGCAAAAAAGCTGTCCAAACCTGCCTGGCTTTATGTGAAAAAGTAATTACCCCCTAAACCTAATAACTGGTTGTGCCACCCTTGGTGGCAACAACTGCAATCAAGCGTTTGCGATAACTGACAATGAGTCTTTCATGTTGCTGTGGAGCAATTTTGGCTCACTCTTCTTTGCAGAATTGTTTTAATTCAGCGACATTGGAGGGTTTTTCAGCATGTGGCAACGGCCTGTGTAAGGTCATGATACAGCATCTCAATTGAATTTAAGTCCGGGCTTTGACTAGGCCACTCCAAAACCTAAATTTTGCTTTGTTTGAACAATTTGGAGGTGGACTTGCTGTTGTGTATTGTCGTGCTGCATAACCCAAGTGCACTTGAGCTTGAGGTCACAAACTGATCGGACATTCTCCTTTAGGATTTTCTGGTTGAGCTCAGAATTCATGGTTCCATCAATTATGGTAAGTCGTCCAGGTCCTGAAGCTGCAAAGCAGCCCCAGACCATTACGCTACCACCACATCTGACTTTTGGTATGATGTTCTTGTTATGAAATGCTGTATTCATTTTATGCCAGATGTAACGGGACGCACATCAATATTTGCCTAAAAGTCTTGGGAATAATCAAGATGTTTTTTGGTAAATGTGAAATGAGCCTTTGTGTTCTTTTTGGTCAGCAGTGGCGGCTTTGGCTTTGGAACTCTCTCATGGATGCCATTTTTGCCCAATCCCTTTCTTATTGTTGAATCATAAACACTGATCTAACCTGAGGCAAGTGAGGCCTGCAGTTCTTTAGATGTTGTTCTGGGCTATTTTATGACCTCCTGGATGAGTCGTCGTAATGTTCTTGGAGTCATTTTTGTAGGCCGGCCACTCCTGGGAAGGTTCACCACTGTTCCAAGTTATCTCCATTTGTGGATAATGGCTCTTCCCGTGGTTCACTGGAGTTCCAAAGCCTTAGAAATGGCCTTGAAACCCTTCCTAGACATGCATTATTGTTTCTAATCTGTTCTTGATTTTTTTTAGATTGTGGCATGATGTGTGGCTTTTTGTGATCTGTTAGCATGCTTCACTTTGTCAGACAGTTTTTATTTATGTGATTTCTTGATTCAACAGGTCTGGCAGTAATCAGGCCTGGATGTGGCAAGTAAAATTAACTCAGCTTTCAAAAATAATTGTGGTTAATCACAGTTCATTCATGATTCAGCATGGGAGGGGGCAATTACTTTTTCACATAGGGCCAGGCAGGTTTTAACACCTTTTTTCCTTAATACATTAACCACTTCCCGACCGCCCCATGTAGATATACGTCAGCAGAATGGCACGTACAGGCAGAATCACGTACCTGTACGTGCCATTCTTCAGGCGGTTGGGGGGTCCGATCGGACCCCCCTCCGCCAGCGGGGACGGTCGGGATCGTGTCAGGAGCGATCCGGGACGAGGGGACGGCCAGTGGTTTCTGGCCACCCCCTCGCGATCGCTCCTGGCCAATGAAAAGCTTCCCCTTCCTGTCTATTGTATAGACAGGAAGGCGGAAGTGATGTCACGCTCGGTGCGCCGGTCTATGTGACCGGGGACGCCGAGCTGTGAACATGTAAAGGTTAGTGCACAACAGTACACTGACACCAGTACAGATAGGCACATATTCCACCCCCCTGTCACCCCCTGATCACCCCCCAGATCACCCCCCCCCCCCCCCAGTCACAGTGTCACTAATTGCAGTGATCATTTATTTACTGATCACTGCATTTAGTGTCAGTGTGACTGTAATAACTGTCAGGGCAGTTAGTTTTAGGTCCAAGGTAGCCCCCTACCCCCCCCTAATAAAGGTTTAACCCCCTGATTGCCCCTAGTTAACCCCTTCACCCCCTTTTGCCAGTGTCACTAAGCGATCGGTTTTCTGATCGCTGCATTAGTGTCGCTAGGTAACCATTTTTTTTTTTTTTTTAACCGCCATGTTTATATAGGTTCATAAATAGGTTTATAGGTCAGGTACCCCATATTACAACCTAAATAAAGGTTTTAACCCCCTGATTGCCCCTAGAGTTAACCCTTTCACCAGTGATCACTGTATAAATGTCACTGGTGACGCTGGTTAGCCAGTTAGTTATTTCGTTATTTAGGTTCCCCGTCAGGTTTTTATATAGCGTCAGGTACCCCCATATATTACCTAATAAAGGTTTTAACCCCCTGATTGCCCCTAGTTAACCCTTTCACCCCCTTTTGCCAGTGTCACTAAGCGATCGTTTTTCTGATCGCTGCATTAGTGTCGCTAGGTAACCATTTTTTTTTTTTTAACCGCCATGTTTATATAGGTTCATAAATAGGTTTATAGGTCAGGTACCCCCATATTACAACCTAAATAAAGGTTTTAACCCCCTGATTGCCCCTAGAGTTAACCCTTTCACCAGTGATCACTGTATAAATGTCACTGGTGACGCTGGTTAGCCAGTTAGTTATTTTGTTATTTAGGTTCCCCGTCAGGTTTTTATATAGCGTCAGGTACCCCCATATATTACCTAATAAAGGTTTTAACCCCCTGATTGCCCCTAGTTAACCCTTTCACCCCCTTTTGCCAGTGTCACTAAGCGATCGTTTTTCTGATCGCTGCATTAGTGTCGCTAGGTAACCAGTTTTTTTTTGTATTACTGTTACGGGTGACGCTGGTTAGTTAGCTTGTTTTTTATACTGTCAGGGCACCCGCCATTTATTACCCAATAACGGTTTAACCCCCTGATCGCCCGGCGGGTGATATCAATTAGGTTTTAGGGTCAAATAAGGTCTGCGTCGCCCCAGGTTAGTGCCAGTACCGCAAACACCCACGCGCAAAGCATACACCTCCCTTAGTGGCACAGTATCTGAACAGATCAATATCTGATCTGATCAGATCTATACTAGCGTCCCAGCAGTTTAGGGTTCCAAAAAAAACGCATTGTTAGCGGGATCAGCCCAGATACCTGCTAGCACCTGCGTTTTCCCCCTCCGCCCAGCCCAGCCCACCCAAGTGCAGTATCGATCGATCACTGTCACTTACAAAACACTAAGCACACATAACTGCAGCGTTCGCAGAGTCAGGCCTGATCCCTGCGATCGCTAACATTTTTTTTGTGGTAGCGTTTTGATTCAGTCGCTTCAGTCAGGAGCTTTTTTACCTGTGAATCTCAAAAAAAAAAAAAAAAAAAAAAAAATAGTTGTCGTTTTATTGTTCTCTCTCTCACTCTATTCTCTCTCTATTGTTGCTCTTTTTTTACTCCATTCTATTCTGCAATGTTTTATTATGTTTTATCATGTTTTATCATGCTTGCTTTTCAGGTATGTAATTTTGTTTACTGTGTTTTAGTGTTAAGCATTTTTTTGTTTTCAGGTGCGCCATTCAGTTGCAACGCGGATTTATTTATCTTGACAGCAACAGCGTTTGCTCCCACGATACATAAAGCCGCGACTCCAACGCTGTAGGAGGTGATTTCACCACCACAGTTAAAAAAAAGAGCATATATGCCGAAGCATGGGGGCAGCAGGGGGGGGGGGGAGGAGCGATTGGCTCCTAATGCCACGTACATACGGTCGAAATTCCGACCGTGTGTACACGGCATAACTTTTGCGGGAGGATGCCCCCATGCATCGGCATATATAAATGGTGCATGTATGCCCATCATTAGAAGTGGGTGGATGAAGGGAGGTATTCTAATGGTGGGCATACCCACCAATCAATCTCTTTTTTTCGTTCAGCCAAGAGGCTGCATGAAAAAAAAAAGATTACAATATACCAGAATGATGCCTGCAGGTGTAGGTATCATCTTGGTATCATTCTTTTCAGCCAGTGATCGGCTTTCATGTAAAAGCAATTCTAGCGGGTAATTAGCCTCTAGACTGCTTTTACAAGCAGTGGGAGGGAATGTCCCCCCTCCCGGATATAAACCGCGCCATTGGGAAATTGGGAAAGCATTTTATCACACCAATCTTGGTGTGGTCAGATGCTTTGAGGGCAGAGGAAAGATCTAGGGTCTAATAGACCCCAATTTTTTAAAAAAAAGAGTACCTGTCACTGCCTATTGCTATCATACGGGATATTTACATTCCATGAGATAACAAAAAAAAAATCATAACAAAGAAAAAAAATGGAAGGAACAGTTTAAAAATAAAATAAAAAAGCGAAATAAATAAAAAAACAAACAAAAAAAAAAAAAAAAAGCACCCCTGCCCCCCCTTCTCTTGCGCAAAGGCGTACACAAGCGTTGGTCTGGCGTCATATGTAAACAGCAATCGCACCATGCATGTGAGGTATCACCGCGAAGGTCAGATCGAGGGCAGTAATTTTAGCAGTAGACCTCCTCCGTGAATCTAATGTGGTATCATGTAAAGGCTTTTAAAGGCTTTTAAAAATGTATGTAGTTTGTCGCCACTGCGTGTTTGTGCGCAATTTTAAAGCATGTCGTGTTTGGTATCCATGTACTCGGCCTAAGATCATATTTTTTATTTCATCAAAAATTTGAGCAATATAGTGTGTTTTAGTGCATTAAAATAAAAAAAAGTGTATTTTTTCCACAAAAAATGCGTTTGAAAAATCGCTGCGCAAATACTGTGTGGAAAAAAAAAAATGCAACACCCACCATTTTAATCTGTAGGGCCTTTGCTTTAACATTATATATAGTGTTTGGGGGTTCAACGTAATTTTCTTGCAAAAAAAAAAAATGTTTTTCATGTAAACAAAAAGTGTCAGAAAGGGCTTTGTCTTCAAGTGGTTAGAAGAGTGGGTGACGTGTGACATAGGCTTCTAAATGTTGTGCATAAAATGCCAGGACAGTTCAAACCCCCCCCAAATGACCCCATTTTGGAAAGTAGACACCCCAAGCTATTTGATGAGAGCAATGTTGAGCCCATTAAATATTTTTTTTTTTTGGGATGGACGTGCTGACGTAGAGCGCAGCACGGAGGGAGGGGTCTGAGCCTGCACGCCGATGAGAGCGGAAGAGAAGCCGGGAAGAGTGTCGGACCTCCGCGAAGGGTGAGAGACTCCGTGGATGAGTCCGGCACCTCCCGGGAGAAAGAACCTAGGACGCCGCCGGAGCCCCAGCCTTACGACACCAGCTAAGATGAGTGGACAGGACGGCAGCCGACAGGCTGCATGGTTCCGGTAGCCAGCGGCGACGGAGCTCCGTTTGCCTCCAGCCTTCCCGCCTCCTTCCCCCTCCACCCCTTCACCGGACACGGAAAGACCGCGGCACACTCCGAGGACAGGGAGACAGCAGCCTGCCAGGACCGAGGCCGTGGGGTTCTGTGAGTATACCGGCATCTCTAAATGCCGACTAAAGAGTCTCCTAGACAGAAGGTAAGCCCATATTATAATCTGAGCAGGTGGATGTTATAAGGGCTAATGGATACCAGCACCGAAGGTAAAAGTCTCTCCCCCCCAGGACCCTCAGGTCAGATCAGATTTTTTGATTTTTGATTCCCTGTTTATTACTCCAGTGATGGTTACTGACAAAGTGGGACCAAAAGGGATAAGAAGAAATTAATACATCCAAAGACACCTTACAGGCCATAGATGGAGCCCAGAGAGATAATAAAGACACAAAAGATCTGGCCCCCTGTTCCTTTGATCTCTCCGGGCGACCTTGCCTCCCCCCCCCCCCTACTCTCTCCACAGTAGTAAAAAAAAAAAAAAAAAAAAAAATAAAAAAAAATAAAAAACTTACCGGCCTGCATATCCAAAGAGTATTAGCCAGACCCGGGCGGGCTCTGAGCCTCAGAGCGGACAATCTATGTAATAAGGCGGTTTGGCGTCTTCTCCTTTAAATGCAGCCTGGACATAACGGGAGTTCTAAAAGTATCAGTCTGAAGTACCATATATTCACATGGGCGTATAATGGTTTTAAAAAACTATGATTATGGGAAGACCATGGACATCATAGCCCCCAACGGTGGAAAATTGTATGAAAGGAAAACTTTCTGACCCTGCCTCACAGACACTACACACACTAAAAGCCGCCTCAGGGACTGTAAGTGCGATACTGATTGGGGTCAGTGGAGTGCTATTTTTTCTTTTTTCCCCTTTTTTTTTTTTTTTTGTATTTGTAAAGCTGCACCATGGAAGGAAGGTATGACTCTGACCGATGCCTAGGAAGATTGATTAGTACACTCTAAAAATTGCACTAGGGAATGAAAGTGAGACCTCGATGGGTGTTTATGAAGACATACTACCATATACCTAATGCCGCACTATGGAATGATAGCAGGACTCTGATGGGTATTTACGAAAACCTACTGACCACTGTGGCCTAGCCTGACGACAGATGTCTGATTAGCACCGTTATCTCAGATTATGTTTGTCTTATCTAAACCCTAGGTTGGTTTTCAATAGGAAACTATGGTTAAAACATAAAATCATAGGTTTGCATGTTACCTATGTCATCAAGATCAGGGATCCCCTGTAACAGATGGTAAATACTGTAAATGTAAATACCGACTGATTTTTTCAGTAGAGCCACTGGGTGGGACACGGAAAAGGTGTAAACTACTGATTGAGGAAGCTAATTAGCAGGAAGGGTAAATAAACCCCCCTACTTAAATATAACAGTTCCAGCTATTGCGTGGGCTTCCTGTACCCCACCCGGAGACCCCACAGACGGAAAAGATCCCCCCAAAATTTTTTTGTTATTTTTTTTTATTTTTTTTGCAAACAAGACTGTAAACACCAGCGGGACACCCAGAAGGAAGTCCCGGGTCTTGAAGCTTAGGGGGACATAAGTAACAAACAATACCTCCGGGAAGCCCGGACAGGACTCTAAGGCAAGGACCCCATTAAAGGAAAGGAGGTGGAAAGGGGCCCAGGAGGCCCAGGTTCATAATAAAACTGGGGAAGAGAATCAGACCCACCAAGAAGGCCAACATGAGTAAAGATCCATCCAAACAGCCTAAGAAAGCAACCACCAAAGGTAGCAAGGGGGAGACAAGCACAATCAAACACTACTTAAGACAGGGTGCAATCCCAAAAACATCAGGAAAAGAAGCCCGGGCCGGAGTCTCCCCGGGGAGCAGAGGCGGGGTGGAAAGAGAAATCAACGAATCCAGAGCGGACCTCACAATGGAGACGGAGAGTGAGCCTAGTAGGGGGGAGGACCAACAACCAGGAACCCACATCCCCAACAATCATGAAATGGAGGCGATGCTATTACGTTTGGAAAACGCAATTAAAAAAGAAATTAACGCCTTACGGGAGGACATGGGCCATCTGCTGTCCAGGGTTGAAGCAGTGGAGGGGAGAGTGGATTCTACAGACCTGGAAATCGCGAAGCTGAAAACGCAACTAAAAGGCGCCTACCTCACCCAGAGAGATACCCTCTACAAGATAGAGGACCAAGAAAATAGGGATAGGAGGCAAAATTTGAGGTTGCGTGCCGTCCCGGAACAAAGAGGGGAAGATCTAGAAAGAAAACTTTGGGAAATCTTGGGCCCCATAAGCGGCAAGGACTCAGATCATTTTCCCCACATAGAAAGGATACACCGAGTAGGAAGACTCGAAAGGGGGGGCGTAGAGCGGCCCCGAGACATAATTGTCAGATTCAGCCACTTCAAAGAAAAAGAGGATCTATGGGCTAAAATAAAAAATAAGTCCCCCATAACGCATGAGGAAGATGAAATTCAAGTATATGCAGACCTATCGGCCCGAACCCTTGAGAGACGGAGACACCAGAAACCCCTGTTGGAAATATTGAAAAGGGAAAACATAAGATATAACTGGGGCTTCCCCTCATGTCTTATAGGGTCAAAAGAGGGGTGTACGGCCAGGCTGAAGTACCCGGAAGAAGTGCAGGGATTTTGTACAAAACTCGGGATTTTAGCCCCGAATTTGCAGGGTTGGATGGAAATGGAGGGTCTGGGGGGCCCTGGGGGGGGCGGGGGGGGGGGGGGGGCCGGGAGGCGGGGCGAATGCCCACATGTAGCTGCAAAAGAATTCTGCTCGACTCGGCCCCGCCCCCTCCTCCTTCTGCGCCCCAAGCCTGGGCCGCGGAGGGGGAGGGGAGGGCTCAACAAACCCCACCTCACCAGGTATCCGGAGTCTAAGGGAAGCCACAAAGGATGGCCCCCAAGGACCCGGGGACCCCAGCTGGGGTGAGAGAGGGGGGGGGGGGGGGGGGGGTGAGAGGGGGGGGGGGGAGGAGGGGGGGGGGGGGGGGGGGGGGGAGGGGGGGGGGGAGGGGGGGAGGGGAGGGGGGGGGGGGGGGGGTTGGGGGGGAGGGGGAGGGAAACCACGTCCGCTGTGGGGCTGTTATCACCATCAATACTTCAGGGGGAAAAAAAAAAAAAAAAAAAAAAAAAAAAAAAAACCCCAAAAAATAAATGAAGGATCTAGAAATCAAATTTTTATCATATAATGTGAAAGGCTTAAACTCTCCCGGCAAGCGAGCTAAAATTTTGGAGGAAGCAGAGAGATATGGCGCAGGTATAGTGTTTCTGCAAGAGACCCACCTGGCACATTCCTCAAATATTAGACTTTTTTCTCCAGCTCTCCCAAATTGGTTTTATGGAGATACTATCTCGAGCAGGGCAAGAGGAGTGGCTATTGGGATTGCGAGGGACATTGACTTCACGGTGGAGGAGAGAATGACGGACCCCGAGGGGAGGTACCTGTTTCTTAGGGGTTCCCTCCTAGGGGCAGAACTTATCTGATCCTGATGGGGGACCTCAATTTTGTGATGGACCCCGCGAAGGATAGTACGTCTTGTGGCCCCCAACGCCAAACCTATCTTATTCCTCGAAGCAATTCTGCGTAAGCTAAGGGCCTTCAGGAAAGGATACTTGATCCTGATGGGGGACCTCAATTTTGTGATGGACCCCGCGAAGGATAGTACGTCTGGTGGCACGGGGAGGGGCAACATACAACTGAAGCGGATCAAAAAAAAACTATCGGAGGACCAACTGTTGGATGTGTGGAGGATCCAGCACCCACAGCTGAGGGACTACTCGTTCTTCTCCCCGGTCCACCAGATGTACTCTCGCCTGGACTATATTTTAATAGACCATGGCATACTGGAAAGGGTCAAAGAAACCGAAATTGGAATAACTTCCCTTTCGGACCACGCGCCGGTATCCATGAGGCTAAGGTTCCCCGAACACAAACAACCCTCTAGCGGATGGAAACTTAATCCTGAATTGTTATATGACAAAGAAATTAGGGATTATATTAAAAAGGAGCTAGAATGGTTCTTTCAAATCAATGACAACGGAGAGGTCTCAGAGGCACAACTATGGGACGCTCATAAAGCGTTCATTAGGGGGCTTCTGATAGCTAAAGCCTCATGGAAAAAAAAAGGAGAGGGAGGGAAAAACGCAGGCTCTAATGGCAGAGATTAAAACCCTGGAGCAAAAGCACAAATCTGGGGGGGCACTCAGCCAGAGCATATATATAGAGCTTACAGATAAGAGAGAGGAATTAAAAGATTTAGCTGAACAGGAAGTTAGACAGAAGTTCAATAAATTGGCCAGGGAACAATATATATGGGGCAATAAGCCAGGGAAATATTTAGCAAGGAAACTACAAAAAAAGAAAACCAGAAATTTTATTGAAAAAATCCAAACAAAAAACGGGGAGATGAAGTTTACCTCTAGTGAAATAGCCTCGACATTTAGAGACTATTACAAAGAACTTTACGAGGTGAAAACCAGGGAAACAACGACAGCATTGGAAATAACCAGAAAACCTCAGAGTTCCTAGAGAGGGCAGGGCTAATGGCTCTAGGGGGAGAGGAGAGAGATGAGCTTGAGAGGCCAATAACCGAGGAGGAGATCTTAGCAGCCATTAAGAACTCGCCAACAGGGAAGAGCCCGGGCCCGGATGGCTTTACGGCCTCATATTATAAAACGTACAAAGAGATTCTTATACCGAGATTGCTGCGTTATATGAATGGATTAGGGATAGACTATGACATGAGCGAAGAGGCCCTAAAAGCGACGATCACTCTTTTGAGGAAGGATGGAAAGGATGGATCGGTGTGCTCGAACTACAGACCCATCTCCTTATTAAATTTTGACACAAAATTATACGCAAAGATACTGGCGGATCGAATAAAGGGGCACTTGGGCACACTGATCCATCCGGATCAGGTCGGGTTTGTCCCGGGCAGAGAGGGGAGGGACAATGGGATTCGGACATTGCTAGCCATACAGAGGATGGGAGATTCGAGAACCCCCAGTCTACTTCTCTCGATAGACGCTGAAAAAGCGTTCGACAGAGTAGACTGGGGGTTCATGTTCAACACTCTACAGAAGATGGGTTTTGGACCCAGATTTATTCAAAAAATCAAAACCCTATATAATCATCCGAAAACCAACATCAAGGTCAATGGAACGACCTCCGCGGAGTTCGAACTGTTTAATGGTACTAGGCAGGGCTGTCCACTCTCCCCTCTCCTTTTTATTCTATCTTTGGAACCGCTGTTAGCCACAATCCGCGGAAACCCAGAGGTGGAAGGCTGTAAAGTCGGCAGCGAAGAGCACAAACTTGCGACCTTCGCGGACGACGTCCTCTTTTATATAAGCTCACCCCAGAAGTCAGTCCCCATATTGCTTGAAATTTTAATGGAATATGGGGAACTAACAAACTTTAGAATCAATGCCTCAAAAACATTTATCCTTAATATTAACCTCAATAAAATAGAGAAACAGACCTACAGAAAACAGTTAGTTTCGTCTGGAAAAAAAGGATAAAATACTTAGGAATAGAACTGGCCAATAACCCGAGGAAATTATACAAAATAAACTATATCCCACTCCTAGAAGACATAAAAAAAAAAAAATGTCAAGAGCTGAAGGGAAAAATTCTATCCTGGATAGGCAGGATTAATTCGGTAAAAATGATGATCCTTCCAGTCATCACATATAAATTCCAGATGCTCCCCCTCCCTCTCCCAAAACAGTACCTCGGTAAACTAAGAGCTATTATAATGAATTTCATTTGGAATTACAAAAAACATAGAATCTCCCTCCAAATTCTAAAACAAGATAAAAGCCAGGGCGGTCTGGCGGTCCCAGACATAGAAAGCTACTACCATGCCATAGCACTATTAAGAATCGCAGAATGGGGTAAAACAGGTAACACTAAAAGATGGGTTAGTTTGGAGGAAGCACTGAGTGAAGTTAGGCTGGGGAAGATTGTGTGGAATCCTCCGAAAAGCCGGACACTGGGAGAAAAAACACATATAATTACAATCACGACTTTGAAAATTTGGGACAAAATATATAAAATATTTAACAAAAATTATAATTCGCCACTTATAGCACTTAAAGAAAATCCTTTTTTCCCGCCAGGGTTAAAGGAAATAGGAGGTGATTGGATCAGAAAGGACTGCACGAGATTAGGGGAAGTTATTAGTAAGGGGAAGGTTATGACATTGCACGAGTTACAGAACAATGAGGCTTTTTTCATAGATGGATGGCGGCATCGCCAGCTGACCCACTTTGTGGGCTCTCTTCCCAGCCCATTAAGGGAGGCTAAGGATTTAACAAAATTAGAGAAAATCTTTACGACAGAATGTTCAAAAAAAAGAATATCCAGAATATATAAACTGTTACTAGAAAGAGATAGACCGGAGATGCCGCCATACCTTACCAAATGGGAAAGCGAATTAGGAACACAATTAGAAATAAGCACAAGTAAGAAAATTTTAAAATTAGCACATGGGTCAGCAGTAGATGCGAGAACTGCAGAAACAAACTTTAAGTGCATGGCTAGGTGGTATAGAACCCCAGACAGGGTCAGCAATTTCCAGGCGGATACATCTGCGAACTGTTGGAGGGGGTGTGATCAAAGGGGCACGATGGGTCATCTATGGTGGGGGTGTCCTAAAATCAAAAAATTTTGGGAGACGATCCTAAAATACATAAAAGAAATAACAACGATTGAGGTAAAAAATGACCCGTGGGTGGCACTTATGCACGCCACATCCAAGGAAATTAAACAATATAAAGGCTCATTGATACCCCATCTGCTTAATGCGGCTAAAAAGGTAATTCCAAGGAGGTGGAAAGACAAGGAAAGCCCACCCTTATGGGAATGGGTTGACGCAGTGGAGTCCACCTACATGATGGAATGTGTGTTGTACACGGGGGAGGAGGACAGAGAGGCCACGAGGGCTAGATGGGAGAGCTGGAGAAAATTCAAGAGATCTTGGAGCTACAGGGAGGCTTTGCGAGCGCAGCCATGACAACTGATGATCCCTGGGGGGGAAGCCGAAAAGAGATCTAGCCATGGAAAGGCTGACCCCAAGGGCAGAGAAGATATAGGGGTGAAAGGACCACCTTTTAATAACAAAACAGCGGACGGGGAGGGGGAGGGTGGGGGCAGGGGAGGGATAGGGGGGAGGGGGGGGGGAAATAAAAATAAAAAACCCCCCAGGGGGGTTAACTGGAAGAGCGATGGAACGGGACTTATGATAAAGGAAGTGGAGGGGGAGTGGAGGCTGGGTGGGATCTTAGATGTATATATGTATTTTTGGGCTTTGTAAACTTTTTGGATGCCCGACTCAGGACCCCTATTCCCCCCCCCCCAACTCCAGGGGGGGGAAAAAAAAAAAAAAAAAAAAGGGGAGAATGAAATAATCCACTAATGATGCTAAGACAAATTGGAGGGATGGAGATGCGGGCATAGCTGACACTCACCCATGAATATTCTTTCTGAAGTGGAAGAAGAAAAAAAAAAAAAAAAGAAATCCTGAAGGCGGTGCGTGGGTTTCGGGGCCCCGTACGCGGCTAGGCTCCCAAAAAGTCCCACACATTGGTATCCCCATACTCAGGAGAAGCAGCAAAATGTATTTTGGGGTGCAATTCCACATATAACTATGGCATGTGTGAGCAATATATCATTTAGTGACAACTTTTTGAAAAAAAAAAAAATCTTTTTTATTTTTGTCTTTATTCACTTGGGACTAAAAAAAAAAATATTGGCATTTTTTTTACTAAAATTTGGGGGGGTTTTGTACTTCTCTGCCATTTTAGCACCTCATGAAATAGGCAGTCATAAATTAAAAGCTGAAATACATTTTGGCCCAAAAATTGGCATTTTTTTTACTAAAGACATGTGGCTGAAACATTTTGGCCCAAATGTTTGACTAAAATTTAGTTTATTTTTTTTTTTATAACAAAAAGTAGAAAATCTCTTTTTTTTTCAAAATTTTCGCTCTTTTTCCGTTTATATCGCAAAAAATAAAAATCACAGAGGCAATCAAATACCATCAAAAGAAAGCTCTATTTGTGGGAAGAAAAGGACGCAAATTTCGTTTGGTTACAAAATTGCATGACCGCGCAATTACCAGTTAAAGTAGTGCAGTGCGAAATTGAAAAAAGACCTCTGGTCCTTTGGCTGCCAAATGGTCCGGGGCTGAAGTGGTTAAATAATCATTTAAAAACTGCATCTTGGATTTACTTAGGTTATCTTTGTGTAATGGTAAAATTTGTTTGATGATCTGAATCATTTAAGTGTGAGAGATATGCAAAAAAAAAATAGAAAATCAGGAAAGGGGCAAATACTTTTTCACAGCACTATATATATATACACACACACACATACACACGCACACATTTTTCCCATTAACCACTTGCTTACCAAGGACGTCATATGACGTCCTTGACTTTGAGTGGTGATATCTGAATGATGCGTGCAGCTATTGGCATCATTCAGATATCATTCTTTCCGGCCGGCGATTCTGTGCACCAAAAGAATGATCATAGCGGCAGTTCTTATAGGCAGCGGGAGGGGACGTCCCCCCCCCTCCCGCCGCCATCCGGTGCTTCTCCGGGCTCTCCCGTGCCATCGGGGGCCCGGAGAAAGAATCGCTTGCCGCCGGATGACGAGCATAGAGATTTCCGGTGACCAGATGGTCACCAGTCAGTGACCGTCGGAGGACCGGGCGCGACGTTATGACGTCACGCCCGGTACCCGGTAGTAAAATTTTTTTTACCGATCTCATGCTTCCCAGCCTGGAGAAGAGATGTGGGGTCTTATTGATCTCTCAATAAAGAGGACCTGTCACATACATTCCTATTACAAGGGATGTTTACATTCCTTGTAATAGGAATAAAAGTGATCCAAATTTTTTTTTTTTTTAAAAGTGTAAAAATAAAAAAGAGTAAGTAAAATAAAAAATAAAAATTTAAAACGCCCCTGTCCCCCGTAGCTCGCGCTCAGAAGCTAATGCACACGCAAGTCCCACCCACATATGTAAACGCCGCTCAAACCACACATGTGAGGTATCGCCGCGTGCGTTAGAGCGCGTGCAACAATTCTAGCACTAGTCCTCCTCCTCTAAACTTGTAACCTGTAAAAAAATTTAAAGCGTCGCCTATGGAGATTATTAAGTACCGAAGTTTGGCGCCATTCCACGGTTGTGCGCAATTTTAAAGCGTGACATGTTCGGTATCTATCTACTCGGCGTAACATCATCTTTCATATTATATAAAAAAAATTGGGCTAACTTTACTGTTTTGTTATTTTTTAATTCATGAAAAAAAGGCGTTTGAAAAATTATTGCGCAAATACCGTGTGAGATAAAAAGTTGCAATGACCGCCATTTTATTCCCTAGGTTGTCTGCTAAAAAAAACGTACATAATGTTTGGGGGTTCTGAGTAATTTTCTAGCAAAAAAATTATGATGTTTACATGAAGGAAAATAGGCCAAAATAGGCCCGGTAAGAAAGTGGTTAACTTTGTGGTCTGACTATAGATCTGTGTTTATCCTAAGCATGTTTGAAGCCTTTTACTGTTGACTGTCTCACTACCTCTGCTGGCAGTTTATTCCAAGAATCAACAACCCAAACAGTTAGTTTGAGAACACGGGGACATGACCTCAAAGTAACTGTAGGGAGGTTCAAAACAAAAGTTCTAAAGTGTTGACTGACACTGCGCAACACTATCCCCAGTAATTATGTTTTTTTTGCTATTTCCCCCCAGAAATAACTGAATAGTGCCTTTTGTTGTGGAGAATATACTGCTTAAAAACCAACCAAGGCTTTTAAAAAAAAAAAATCTAAAATACTGCCTATAGTAGTTAAAATGAAAAAATGGGCCAGCCTGGCTGGAGTTGGACTTTAGAGAGTGTTCCATGCCTATGCAAAGTATATTGGATAGAGGCATACAGCATGTGGCAATAAAAGGTTCAGTTTGCCACTGGCACCTTTAACAGTCATTTACATTCTATATTTATCAAAACTCACAATGAGTTGCTGGATAATACCACAAAACAACATTTGATTCCAAATAACGTACAATTCTCACAGTCACTATTATAAGACTATATCTCACCTTCACAGAGTACACAAGAGCAACAAACCCCAGGCAGCAGCAATTCATGTAAATGGTGCTGAAGATGGACCATAGGATGTGATCTTTAATCACAGCATTGTCTTCAACGATGGTCACCACAGTAGTCGTTGCAGGGTAATGTCCAGTAACATTGTAGGCTGGCACTACTCCTGTATGTGGGTTATAGCCATAGTTAACTTGACTGGTATGCATTCCTTCTCCAGGATTAAAGGAACTAGGTGGCTTCTCAGCTTCCATTCTGTATGAAGAGGTAAAGACGTTTACTTTGAACCTGATGAAACTGCACTGGAAAGTTACAGGGGAGGGGGGATTATATGGTGCGAAAGGAAGGATATTTCAAAAGATCACATTTTAATTCCTATTTTCTTTTTCCTTCTTCTAAACTCCTACACTTTTTCAGGTACTGATTGGTGCGCATCTCGTTTCAGGCATCTTTCACAATCAAGAAAGTGTTGCAAAATTAAACAGACCTGAAGAAATGTGTTCTCCTTTAACTCTTTCGCTGTTAAACCAATTTTTTAATTTTTGCACACAATAAAATTTGCAGTTTTGGACTGAAAATGTACTTAAAAGCAATATATGTTTTCTATAAAATACACTATAGGTCAATAAGGACCAAACAGTGTGATAAAAGTAAAACAAACAATATAAAAACACATAACAAAACAAATGTGTTTATCTGTCCACAAATCATCTAAAAATAAAAATCTCTTTCAATTAAGTCCTAAAGTGAAATCCACCCACCTGAATCCAAATACTATATATAAAATCATCTTGTGCCTCCATACATGATTGGAAAGTGGATCAGCAGAAGGATGTGACCTCCAAACCACTGAAATGCCAAGAGATCTCTTATTAATTTTATGTCCAGCAAGAGTGGTAATTGCTTATCCTATGTTACTGACATGGGCTAACAATTCAGTAATAATCCATGCACAGGAACAGGAAGTTAACATTGATATGAAGACACAAGCAGAAAGCAGTTATATCCCTCCAGGTGTTTTGTTACTCAGTCAATACCACATATTTTAAGATAACTAGTGTAGCGGCCATAACCCCTTGAGGGGCAGCCTTGACCTTTGGGCATACCAGTTACCTCCTCGTGGCTTGTCGATGAATGTCCAGGGGTTCCCAGGGTTAGTACCCAACAACCTTGGATGCCGACACATAAAAGTCCCTTTCAAGGTTTTTATTCTGCAGTGGTAACATCCAACATAACACAGTCTCAAATAGGAATAGAGGGCAAGGGTGAAGAAACTCAGGCACCTTGAACTGCTGACATTCACTTTGAAGTGTCCCTCCAATTCTGAGAGCACACCGGGACGCTTTGAATCCTCCTTCAGTTACTGGGCCGCAGGCTAACCGGCTCTGAGACTCGGGAACAGACGGATCCCTGCCCCAGACCATGCGGGTCTATGGGGCTAGTCAAACTGACCATGTTTGTGGGACGGCAAGTGCTCCTAGGCCCGGGACCCCTCGCGAGGATACCCCAGTCCAGAACCAGGAAGCAAGACTGCAGCCGAACCCCGAATACGTAACTTCAGCACCTTAAGTACCCTTCCCCAGACTACACAGTGGGGCCAGACGCACCCACTGATTGGCTCTGGGAAAGATTGGTACTTAAGACGTCCAACCAGGCCTGGTTCTCAACCTGTCATGGGTACCTTACTGCACCTATGACCAGGCAGAACCCTAGTACAGCCCAGCCAAACTGATGCCAAAGTAAACCCGTACAGTTAACCCTCAGAACCCCATTACTGTTCTGAGGGAAAAAACGAAATTTCCACTTATAGCGCACACTTGTGAAAGTGTGACCGCTACAATAGGGTTCCAATTATGAATCTTCACAAAATAAAAGTCTAATGAATGCTTAATGAAACCTTTCCTAATGATCCAAATATGTTCAGATATACATATTGATAGAGTTGTAATAGTACCGCTATATACTGCTGGAGTGCCTTTTACTGGAGGATACACAGGAAATCCAGCAGGGAAATAATATGAGTGATTTGACAAAAAATACAATGTTCACTGTAATGGTTTGCCCAGTAATCCTAGTAAATGGTAATTTTTTTTCTAGGTGATGGGTTATTCATGTGACCACTTAAAATCCTTTAACCACTTGCCTACTGGGCACTTTTACCCTCTTTCTGCATAGGTCAATTTTCAGCTTTCAGCGCTGTCACACTTTGAATGACAATTGCGCATTCATGCAACACTGTTCCCACAAATATAACTTTCTTTTGGTGACTTTGTTCACCACTGGGTTTTTTTATTTTTTGCCAAACAAATCAAAAAACACAGAAATTAAAAAAAACAAACAAATACATTTTCATAGTTTGTTACAACATTTTGAAAACAGGTAATTTTTCTCCTTCACTGATGGGCACTGATAGGCTGCACTGATGAGTTGGCACTGGTGGGAACTGTTGAGGAGGCACTTATAGGTGGCACTGATGGGCAAGGGTAGGCGGCACTGATAGGTGACACTGATGAAGAGGCACTGATGGGAACTGATTGGCAGGACTGAGGAGCACTGTTTGGCAGCACTGTTGGGCACTGATTGGAAGCACTGGTGGGCCGTGTTGGGACTGCACTGATAATCAGTGCCCTGATTATCAGTGCCGATGTCTGTTTAACATGAGCCGGTAATCGGCTCTCTTATTCTCTGTCAGCGTGAGGAAAGAAAAGCCGGTAATCGGCTTGTGTTTACATCCTATGATCATCTGACATTGGCTGACAGCTGATCACATGGTAAAGGACTTGTGATTGGAACGAGTGCGATCACGGGAGGACATAAATATACGCCCTCCCAGCAAAGTAAGCCCATGCTGAAGCCATCATTCAGCTATAGCATGGGCAGCATGCGGTTAAAAAGTATTAAAGCCTGTGAAAAAGAATAGTATTTGATCTTGGTTTGGATCAGCAATACTAGATGTTATTTTATCGTTCAATGTACCACTTCATCGTGGATTGGTGGATCAGCACCACTTTTACCGTTAAATGTACCAGGCTTTTTATTATATAGTTTTAGGCCTCTGTATGAGGATCGGGCCCAAGACTTTGTGCTTTTTTTTTTTTACAGTCATTTTAAAAAAAATGTTTTTGGGAGTTTATTTTAATGCCTTGCTTCTAACATGTATTTCTCTGTGTCCTCCTGGCACCCCTCTGTTTAATGCTAAAAATAGGCTCCTTCTACAAAGAATGGGGAATCAAAAGTCTTCTAAGTGACATGAGGCACCCACCAACTGACCGGAGGCCAATGAATCCCTCATGAGTAGGGATGAGCCGAACACCCCCGGGTTCGGTTCGCACCAGAACCTTCGAACCGACCGAAAGTTCGCGCGAATTTTCGAACCCTATACGTTATAATGGACGCGAACGTTCGAAATCAAAAGTGCTAATTACAACGGCCAATATGCATGTTAATGTCATAAAACAGGTTTGGGGACCCGGGTCCTGCCCCAGGGGACATATATCAATGCAAAAAGAACTTTTAAAAAACTAACGTTTTTTCGGGAGCAGTCATTTTAATGATGCATAAAGTGAAAAAAAAAAAAGTGAAATTTTCCTTTAAATATGGTACCTGGGGGGTGTCTAAAGTATGCCTGTGAAGTGGCATGTGTTTCCCGTGTTTAGAACTGTCCTTGCACAAAATGACATTTGTAAAGGAAAAAAAGAAGCCATTTAAAACCACTTGCGGCTTTAGGTTTGTTCTTAAGTAGAATCTGAACAGGTACATTATGAAGTGTAGCTCCATCCCAAAAAAATCTATTTTTAAGCTTTTTGGAGAACATAGGGAGGGGTTATCACCCCTGTAACATTTGCTGTCTTTGCACATCTGTTCAGAACATGTCACCTCACTTTCCGTCCCAATGACAAATGTTTTTGGAAAAAGTGGGGTTTTAATTGAAACAAGGATTGGTGATAAAGTATCAGTAGAGAGGAGATACCTTTTTCCCAAATTAAATCTAACAGGATAGAATTTCCCTTCCTAGGGGTAGATTTCCTCTCACTTCCTGTTTTCTCTTTCCATTTGCAAGTAGGAGTCGTTTGTAAGTTGGATGTTTGAAAGTAGGGGCCTGGCGTATATACTCTGCAGAAATTTGCCCTATTAGATGTTGGTGTAGCCACAAGACTGGTGGGCACAGGAATGGGCCCTGCTGTGAGTTAATAGATCAAGATTTGTAATTGCATGCACCTGTTGAACAGGGCAGAAAAATTGGGGGTGGTGGTGGTGGTGGACGGTGTTGCCACAAGACTGTAAACTCTCACAGTTACTCTTGGTGGGCGCAGGAATGGGCCCTACTGTGAGTTATTAGATCAAGATTTGTAATTGCAAGCACCTGATGAACAGGGCAGAAAAATTGGGCCTTTGGCGGTGGTGGTGGACGGTGTTGCCACAAGACTGTAAGCTCTCACAGTTACTCTTGGTGGGCGCAAGAATGGGCCCTGCTGTGAGTTATTAGATCAAGATTTGTAATTGCAAGCACCTGATGAACAGGGCAGAAAAATTGGGCCTTTGGCGGTGGTGGTGGACGGTGTTGCCACAAGACTGTAAGCTCTCACAGTTACTCTTGGTGGGCGCAAGAATGGGCCCTGCTGTGAGTTATTAGATCAAGATTTGTAATTGCAAGCACCTGATGAACAGGGCAGAAAAATTGGGCCTTTGGCGGTGGTGGTGGACGGTGTTGCCACAAGACTGTAAGCTCTCACAGTTACTCTTGGTGGGCGCAGGAATGGGCCCTGCTGTGTGTTATTAGATCAAGATTTGTAATTGCAAGCACCTGATGAACAGGGCAGAAAAATTGGGCCTTTGGCGGTGGTGGTGGACGGTGTTGCCACAAGACTGTAGGCCCTCATAGTTACTCTTGGTGGGCGCAGGAATGGGCCCTGCTGTGAACTATTAGATCAAGATTTGTAGCACAGCAGTCACACGTGTTGCAAAGCATTTTTTTTAAAAATTGTAAGTACACGCCCCTGTTAAACAGGGGCTGAAAAATTGTGCCTTAGGCACTGGTGCTGGTGCCACAACACTGCAACCCCTCACAGATACTGTACTTGGAGCACAGCAGTCACACGTGTTGCAAAGCATTTTTTTAAAAAAAAATTGTAATTACCCGCCCCTGTTAAACAGGGGCTGAAAAATTGTGCCTTAGGCACTGGTGCTGGTGCCACAACACTGCAACCCCTCACAGATACTGTACTTGGAGCACAGCAGTCACACGTGTTGCGAAGCATTTTTTTAAAAAATTTTAATTACCCGCCCCTGTTAAACAGGGGCTGAAAAATTGTGCCTTAGGCACTGGTGCTGGTGCCACAACACTGCAACCCCTCACAGATACTGTACTTGGAGCACAGCAGTCACACGTGTTGCAAAGCATTTTTTTTAAAAATTGTAAGTACACGCCCCTGTTAAACAGGGGCTGAAAAATTGTGCCTTAGGCACTGGTGCTGGTGCCACAACACTGCAACCCCTCACAGATACTGTACTTGGAGCACAGCAGTCACACGTGTTGCGAAGCATTTTTTTTAAAAAAAATTGTAAGTACACGCCCCTGTTAAACAGGGGCTGAAAAATTGTGCCTTAGGCACTGGTGCTGGTGCCACAACACTGCAACCCCTCACAGATACTGTACTTGGAGCACAGCAGTCACACGTGTTGCGAAGCATTTTTTTATAAAAAATTGTATGTACACGCCCCTGTTAAACAGGGGCTGAAAAATTGTGCCTTAGGCACTGGTGTGGTGGCATGGATCATTGAGGAGGAGGAAGAGGATAGTCAGTGAACATAAGAGGACAGTCACTCAGCATCAGCATAGGCAGTCTTGAAGGGATGTGATATTAAAAATTATTCGGTTATATCCGCCTCAGGTGCCTGGTAGCTGGTGGTGATCCAAGACTGATTCATTTTGATGAAGGTCAGTCGATCAACCGAGGCGGTGGACAGGCGCACCCTATGATCGGTGACAAATCCTCCAGCAGCACTGAATGTGCGTTCGGAAAGAACGCTGGAGGCAGGACAGGCCAGTAGCTCAATTGCATACTGTGCAAGCTCTGGCCAGTGATCCATCCTCAGGACCCAGTAAGCCAGAGGATTTTCGGTGGGAAAGGTGTCCAAGTCTGACCTTGCCCCAAGGTATTCCTGCACCATGTATATCAGACGCTGGCGATGGTTGCTGGAACCGATCATACCTTGGGGCTGCGGACTAAAAAATTGTCTGAACGCATCGGTCAGACGTCCACCTTCCCCACCGCTCCTTCTGCCACTGACCGAAGCCTCAGCAACTCGTCGCCCAGGGCCAGGAGTTTGTAGCCTCCCAGTTTCTGGGAACGCGTTGCACAGACCTTTCTGCAAGGCCTCCCTGAGATGTCTCATCCTCTGCTCCCTCTGCGACGGCAAGATAAGGTCCGCAACCTTACCCTTGTACCGCGGATCAAGGAGAGTGGCCAGCCAGTAATGGTCCCTCTCCTTGATCCGAAGAACACGAGGATCCTTCCGCAGGCTTTGCAGGATCAGGGAGGCCATGCAGCGTAGGTTAGCTGAGGCATTCGGTCCGGAGTCTTCTGGGTCACTGAGGATGACATGATCGCCAGCCACCTCCTCCCAGCCACGTACAAGTCCACTGGTTTGTTGGGACTGTACATCATCCCTAAAAGACTGCTGCTGCTGATGCTGAGTGCCAGGCTCCACCTCCATGCTCACACAATCCTCCTCCTCCTCCTCCTCCTCCTCCTCATCCTCTTCCTGTGTGATGGGTGGGACAGAAGGAACACTGTCCGGATAAAGGGGGCCTTGAGAGGCAAGGAAGTCCTCCTCTTCCTGCCTCTGTTCTGCCTCAAGTGCCCTGTCCATTATCCCACGCAGCGTATGCTCCAACAGGTGGACAAGAGGGACAGTGTCACTGATGCATGCACTGTCACTGCTCACCATCCTCGTGGCCTCCTCAAATGGTGAGAGGACAGTGCATGCATCCCTGATCATGCTCCACTGACGTGGGGAAAAAAAACCTAGCTCCCCTGACCCTGTCCTGGTGCCATAGTCGCAAAGGTACTCATTGATGGCCCTCTGCTGCACGTGCAGTCGCTGCAGCATGGCCAACGTTGAGTTCCACCTGGTGGGCATGTCACATATTAGGCGGTTCTTGGGCAGGTTCAGCTCCTTTTGCAGCTCAGTCAGCCGAGCACTGGCATTATAAGATCGGCGGAAATGCACACAGACTTTCCTGGCCTGCCTCAGGACATCCTGTAAGCCTGGGAACCTGCCCAAGAACCGCTGCACCACCAGGTTGAGGACGTGAGCCATGCAGGGCACATGGGTGAGCTGCCCCTGTCGCAGGGCGGAGAGGAGGTTGGTGCCATTGTCAGAAACGACCATTCCTGGCTTAAGCTGACGTGGCGTCAACCACCTCTCGGCCTGCCCCTGCAGAGCTGCCAGAACCTCTGGCCCAGTGTGGCTCCTGTCCCCCAAACACACCAGCGCAAGCACGGCATGGCATCTTTTTGCCTGCGTACTTGCGTAGCCCCTTGTACGCCTACGGAGCACCGCTGGTTCCAAGGACAGAGCACTGGAGGAAGAAGAAGAGGAGGGGGTGGAGGAGAGAGGTGTGTCACAACCAGTAGCAGTAGTAGCGTTTTGGAGGCGTGGTGGCGGAACAACCTCCAACACTACTGCACCTTGTCCTGCATCCCTCCCAGCTGCCAATAGAGTGACCCAATGGGCCGTGAAAGAAAGGTACCGTCCCTGTCCATGCCTGCTGGACCATGAGTCAGCGGTAATATGCACCTTACCGCTGACCGCCCTGTCCAGCGAGGCATGGACATTGCCCTCCACATGCCGGTAGAGAGACGGAATCGCCTTCCGTGAGAAAAAGTGGCGTTTGGGAACCTGCCACTGAGGAACCGCACATTGAACAAACTCACGGAAGGGGGCCGAGTCTACCAACTGAAAAGGCAGCAGTTGAAGTGCTAGCAATTTAGCCAGGCTAGCATTCAACCGCTGGGCATGTGGATGGCTGGGAGTGTACTTCTTTCTACGGTCCAGCAGCTGGGGCAGGGAAATTTGCCTGCTGCAATCGGACGTCGGTGTACTGCAAGTACTTGGTTGTGACACACCTAATTCTACACCTTCAGTCCTCTCAGAGCAGCTTTCAGAGAGGACTGAAGGTGTAGTGGGGATGGAGATCCCAGCTGAGGAGGAGCAAGGAGAGGTCCGCTTAGTTCTTTGGTGTGGGTCTTTTATGTGTGCCTGCCAACGAGCTGCATGGCAGGTCGCCAAATGTCTGGTCATGCTTGTGGTGCCCAAGCGGCTGATGTTTTGGCCACGCGAGATACGCTTGAGACAAATATTGCAAATAGCAGTGGTGCGATCTGATGCACTCGTCTCAAAAAAGGCCCACACCAAAGAACTTTTCTGATAACGTGCAGAGGCAGCGCCCTGCACAGGCGGAGCTCTGCGGTGTTGTACAGTTGCTGTGCTGGCCTCTACCTGGCCTCCAGGGGGCATCCTGCCTCGTTGGACATGTGACGCCGCATCCTCCTCCTCCTCGTCCTCCTCCTCATCCTCTCTCCCTTCAGGCACCCACGTGGAGTCAGTGACCTCATCATCCCCTCCCTCTTCACCACTAGAGCAAACCTGGCAGTAAGCTGCAGCTGGTGGAACAGTACTGCCAGATTCCTCAAGCTGGGTATCATCATCCGAGCCTTCGAATCGTTGGGCATCCTCCTGGAGCATGTACCCAACACTGTGCTCAAAGAGTTCGGGGGACTCCTCAGGAGGACATGGTGGGTCTAGGGAAGGGGTGGCTGATGATGCTCTGCCAGTACCCTGAGCCTGGGTGAGAGAGGATGAGGAGGATGAGGAGGGCTTGGTCATCCATTCTACCAAGCCTTCAGCATGATGCGGCTCCACATGTCCAGCTGCCGAAAACAAAGACGCGCGTGTCCCATGGCCACGTGCTGATGACGATGCACGACCACGTCCACGGCCACGGCCACGTCCACTAGAAACAGAGCCTGCCTGCCATGTGTTCTTGCCTCTGCACGCTCTGCCTCCCCTTGGCGGTCTTCCAGCCATTGTAGTCGGTAGTCCTGTGGGTGCTGCTGAGAAGAATATATAGGAGCTCTGTGTGATGCCACTAACACACTAGAAGTCCTATGGGTGCTTCTGCAAAGAAAATAGAGGAGCTCTGTGTGATGCCACTAACACACTAGAAGTCCTGTGGGTGCTGCTGAGAAGAAAATATAGGAGCTCTGTGTGATGCCACTAACACACTAGAAGTCCTATGGGTGCTTCTGCAAAGAAAATAGAGGAGCTCTGTGTGATGCCACTAACACACTAGAAGTCCTGTGGGTGCTGCTGAGAAGAAAATAGAGGAGCTCTGTGTGATGCCACTAACACACTAGAAGTCCTGTGGGTGCTGCTGAGAAGAAAATATAGGAGCTCTGTGTGATGCCACTAACACACTAGAAGTCCTATGGGTGCTTCTGCAAAGAAAATAGAGGAGCTCTGTGTGATGCCACTAACACACTAGAAGTCCTGTGGGTGCTGCTGAGAAGAAAATAGAGGAGCTCTGTGTGATGCCACTAACACACTAGAAGTCCTATGGGTGCTTCTGCAAAGAAAATAGAGGAGCTCTGTGTGATGCCACTAACACACTAGAAGTCCTGTGGGTGCTTCTGCAAAGAAAATAGAGGAGCTCTGTGTGATGCCACTAACACACTAGTAGTCCTGTGGGTGCTGCTGAGAAGAAAATAGAGGAGCTCTGTGTGATGCCACTAACACACTAGAAGTCCTATGGGTGCTTCTGCAAATAAAATAGAGGAGCTCTGTGTGATGCCACTAACACACTAGAAGTCCTGTGGGTGCTTCTGCAAAGAAAATAGAGGAGCTCTGTGTGATGCCACTAACACACTAGAAGTCCTGTGGGTGCTGCTGAGAAGAAAATATAGGAGCTCTGTGTGATGCCACTAACACACTAGAAGTCCTATGGGTGCTTCTGCAAAGAAAATAGAGGAGCTCTGTGTGATGCCACTAACACACTAGAAGTCCTGTGGGTGCTGCTGAGAAGAAATATAGGAGCTCTGTGTGATGCCACTAACACACTAGAAGTCCTATGGGTGCTTCTGCAAATAAAATAGAGGAGCTCTGTGTGATGCCACTAACACACTAGAAGTCCTGTGGGTGCTGCTGAGAAGAAAATAGAGGAGCTCTGTGTGATGCCACTAACACACTAGAAGTCCTATGGGTGCTTCTGCAAAGAAAATAGAGGAGCTCTGTGTGATGCCACTAACACACTAGAAGTCCTGTGGGTGCTTCTGCGAAGAAAATAGAGGAGCTCTGTGTGATGCCACTAACACACTAGAAGTCCTGTGGGTGCTGCTGAGAAGAAAATATAGGAGCTCTGTGTGATGCCACTAACACACTAGAAGTCCTATGGGTGCTTCTGCAAAGAAAATAGAGGAGCTCTGTGTGATGCCACTAACACACTAGAAGTCCTGTGGGTGCTGCTGAGAAGAAAATATAGGAGCTCTGTGTGATGCCACTAACACACTAGAAGTCCTATGGGTGCTTCTGCAAATAAAATAGAGGAGCTCTGTGTGATGCCACTAACACACTAGAAGTCCTGTGGGTGCTGCTGAGAAGAAAATAGAGGAGCTCTGTGTGATGCCACTAACACACTAGAAGTCCTATGGGTGCTTCTGCAAAGAAAATAGAGGAGCTCTGTGTGATGCCACTAACACACTAGAAGTCCTGTGGGTGCTTCTGCAAAGAAAATAGAGGAGCTCTGTGTGATGCCACTAACACACTAGAAGTCCTGTGGGTGCTGCTGAGAAGAAAATAGAGGAGCTCTGTGTGATGCCACTAACACACTAGAAGTCCTATGGGTGCTTCTGCAAAGAAAATAGAGGAGCTCTGTGTGATGCCACTAACACACTAGAAGTCCTGTGGGTGCTTCTGCAAAGAAAATAGAGGAGCTCTGTGTGATGCCACTAACACACTAGAAGTCCTGTGGGTGCTGCTGAGAAGAAAATAGAGGAGCTCTGTGTGATGCCACTAACACACTAGAAGTCCTATGGGTGCTTCTGCAAAGAAAATAGAGGAGCTCTGTGTGATGCCACTAACACACTAGAAGTCCTGTGGGTGCTGCTGAGAAGAAAATATAGGAGCTCTGTGTGATGCCACTAACACACTAGAAGTCCTATGGGTGCTTCTGCAAAGAAAATAGAGGAGCTCTGTGTGATGCCACTAACACACTAGAAGTCCTGTGGGTGCTTCTGCAAAGAAAATAGAGGAGCTCTGTGTGATGCCACTAACACACTAGAAGTCCTGTGGGTGCTTCTGCAAAGAAAATAGAGGAGCTCTGTGTGATGCCACTAACACACTAGAAGTCCTGTGGGTGCTGCTGAGAAGAAAATAGAGGAGCTCTGTGTGATGCCACTAACACACTAGAAGTCCTATGGGTGCTTCTGCAAAGAAAATAGAGGAGCTCTGTGTGATGCCACTAACACACTAGAAGTCCTGTGGGTGCTTCTGCAAAGAAAATAGAGGAGCTCTGTGTGATGCCACTAACACACTAGAAGTCCTGTGGGTGCTGCTGAGAAGAAAATATAGGAGCTCTGTGTGATGCCACTAACACACTAGAAGTCCTATGGGTGCTTCTGCAAAGAAAATAGAGGAGCTCTGTGTGATGCCACTAACACACTAGAAGTCCTGTGGGTGCTGCTGAGAAGAAAATATAGGAGCTCTGTGTGATGCCACTAACACACTAGAAAGTCCTATGGGTGCTTCTGCAAAGAAAATAGAGGAGCTCTGTGTGATGCCACTAACACACTAGAAGTCCTGTGGGTGCTTCTGCAAAGAAAATAGAGGAGCTCTGTGTGATGCCACTAACACACTAGAAGTCCTATAGGTGCTTCTGGGAAGAAAATATAGGTCTGTGTGATGGGACTAACACACTTCAAGTCCTATAGGTGCTTCTGGGAACAAAATATAGGATCTCTGTGTGATGGGACTAACACACTTCAAGTCCTATGGGTGCTTCTGGGAAGAAAATATAGGTCTGTGTGATGGGACTAACACACTTCAAGTCCTATAGGTGCTTCTGGGAACAAAATATAGGATCTCTGTGTGATGGGACTAACACACTTCAAGTCCTATAGGTGCTTCTGGGAAGAAAAATATAGGTCTGTGTGATGGGACTAACACACTTCAAGTCCTATAGGTGCTTCTGGGAACAAAATATATGATCTCTGGGTGATGGGACTAACACACTTCAAGTCCTATAGGTGCTTCTGGGAACAAAATATATGATCTCTGTGTGATGGGACTAACACACTTCAAGTCCTATAGGTGCTTCTGGGAACAAAATATATGATCTCTGTGTGATGGGACTAACACACTTCAAGTCCTATGGGTGCTTCTGGGAAGAAAATATAGGTCTGTGTGATGGGACTAACACACTTCAAGTCCTATAGGTGCTTCTGGGAACAAAATATATGATCTCTGTGTGATGGGACTAACACACTTCAAGTCCTATAGGTGCTTCTGGGAACAAAATATATGATCTCTGTGTGATGGGACTAACACACTTCAAGTCCTATAGGTGCTTCTGGGAACAAAATATATGATCTCTGTGTGATGGGACTAACACACTTCAAGTCCTATAGGTGCTTCTGGGAACAAAATATATGATCTCTGTGTGATGGGACTAACACACTTCAAGTCCTATAGGTGCTTCTGGGAACAAAATATATGATCTCTGTGTGATGGGACTAACACACTTCAAGTCCTATAGGTGCTTCTGGGAACAAAATATATGATCTCTGTGTGATGGGACTAACACACTTCAAGTCCTATGGGTGCTTCTGGGAAGAAAATATAGGTCTGTGTGATGGGACTAACACACTTCAAGTCCTATAGGTGCTTCTGGGAACAAAATATATGATCTCTGTGTGATGGGACTAACACACTTCAAGTCCTATAGGTGCTTCTGGGAACAAAATATATGATCTCTGTGTGATGGGACTAACACACTTCAAGTCCTATAGGTGCTTCTGGGAACAAAATATATGATCTCTGTGTGATGGGACTAACACACTTCAAGTCCTATAGGTGCTTCTGGGAACAAAATATATGATCTCTGTGTGATGGGACTAACACACTTCAAGTCCATAGGTGCCTCTGGGAAGAAAATATAGGTCTGTGTGATGGGACTATGTGTTGCTATGGGCATTTGTATAGTGACTTTATTGCAATAATATAGAGTTTTTAGATTTAGTAACAGCATGTCCACAGAAGGCCTCTTCCCCCTCCATTGATATGTAAATAAACCAGATAGAAGATGAGCAGAGGAGGTTGGTGTTTACAGGAAGTGGGTGGGGGAGGCATGGAGAGGGTTTGAAAGAGACATGTGTTTTGGGAGAGGGGCAGTTGGTGTTTGGAGGACAAAGAGAAAACACATGGCTTCCAGGAACTGGAGAACGTTGGAGACGCTTTTGTGAGTTGGACTTTGAACAAGGAACTTCCCAGGACATCTTAACCCCTAAGTTGAGTAATTGTTTAGTTTACCTAATGTGTACATATTATACATGCTTATATGTGAAGCTATAAGTTGTGATGTATTGTATTGTTCATCCTACAGTTTGTATGTGCAGATTTTTCCCTGTTTAGTAAAGCATTAATACACTTCAGAAGTAAAGTCTTCCTTGGTTTTACCACAAGAACTTAATAGATAAACGCAGGCATAACAATTTGGGGGCTCGCCCGAGATAAACATTTGGGGGCTCGGCCGTTATTTGTGCTAAAATTTCAACTGAAGCAGACCTGTTTTATATTGTGTGTTTTGTTGCTTGTGCTGGGGGAAAAATGCTGCGTACACTGTTTAGGAGGAGTAAGGCTGCAAAGATTTCTGGTGTCCAGGAGGACTTGAAGGCGTGCACCCTTCCTATCTGGGCCAGAAATAGTCAGTGGATGCCTGTTGCAAAGGAGCTAGCTAGATATGCGTCTCCTTTGAACAGAGCTTGGGGGGATGGAGTCTGTGATCTTTCCTCAGATTTTAGTCTCAAAAGTTTTGGGTTCAGTAAGGGAGAGATGCGGGCAGTTGCTGTGTTTGGTTTGCACTTCCTGCATGCTCTACATATTGAATCTGAAAAGAGGGAAAAGGCGGAATTAGAAAGAGATTTACTGAAGGAGCAGCTTGCAGTGGCATCCAAGTGTTTGGAAGAAACTGCAAGCAAGGAAAAAGATTTAGAAAGGAGGGTAATCAAAGTTAAACCTGCAGTGGCTTTGAAGTGTGTTCAAACCCCTGTAGGCCGAGCTGAAGATTTGAATGAGCGGTGTGCAGCCCTCATGACCAAGTCTAATGATGCCCTAACAAAGGACAAAGGCCCAAAGCCTGTAAGCAGAAGTAGGACATGTGCCACTGTTACTTCTCATAACCGGGAAGCAGAGGATTTGATCAGCTCAAATGACCGAGTTGAGTCAGATACAAGGAAGGCAAGGCCTATGATCTCCAGGAGACACATGTGGATTGATTTACTTAAGGTGGGGGTCCCTAGAGAGGAAATAGATGGGATTCCTACACCAGCATTGTTTAAGAAGTGGAAGCAAATGGTTGGGAATGGTAGATTCAGTCACATTAAGTGTTTCTGTTGCCATAAAATGGGGCATTTTGCAAAAATGTGCCATGCTGTGAAGGCTGAACAACAGCAGGCCTGTGTGCTTCCCAGGACAGCACGGAGAGACATGCAAGTTTATTCGTTACGTTGGAAGTCAATGCCTTTCCGTGAAAGTATTTCAAGGCAACAGTGGGCACCCTACAATAGTTTTGCAGTTAGAAATGGGCAGATAGAGTAATGTGAGCAGTGAGCTATGTTTTTTGGCACAGTTGGAAGGAACATATAATCTGCTTTGTCTCTTACTCTTTTCAGGTATTGAGCATCGAGAGGTGGAGCAGGCAGAGCAGATGACCATGCTGGATGGGAGGAGACAGACCAGAAGAGAGCCTGAGAAAAGGTGGCTGAATTGGAGTGGACTTCCATCTGAGCATTTTCCTTATGACCAAGAAGAAAAGAGACTTTTCATCTGGGACTTTCTTTACAAACTGCCAAAAGACATTGTTAACCCTGCTCAAAAGTCAGCCTTCCAGGGACAAACCAATCGTCTGACCGCCCACAAGATGGGGGTCGAAAGGGAATTTGTTCCTCCCATTTATACGGGGGGTTTATTTTGCCCTTTCCTGGACAAAAGGCTTGAAGAAGTTTCCTATATTATCCTATAAAGTCAAGAGGTGGTATGTGTTGCTATGGGCATTTGTATAGTGACTTTATTGCAATAATATAGAGTTTTTAGATTTAGTAACAGCATGTCCACAGAAGGCCTCTTCCCCCTCCATTGATATGTAAATAAACCAGATAGAAGATGAGCAGAGGAGGTTGGTGTTTACAGGAAGTGGGTGGGAGGGGCATGGAGAGGGTTTGAAAGAGACATGTGTTTTGGGAGAGAGGGGCAGTTGGTGTTTGGAGGACAAAGAGAAAACACATGGCTTCCAGGAACTGGAGAACGTTGGAGACGCTTTTGTGAGTTGGACTTTGAACAAGGAACTTCCCAGGACATCTTAACCCCTAAGTTGAGTAATTGTTTAGTTTACCTAATGTGTACATATTATACATGCTTATATGTGAAGCTATAAGTTGTGATGTATTGTATTGTTCATCCTACAGTTTGTATGTGCAGATTTTTCCCTGTTTAGTAAAGCATTAATACACTTCAGAAGTCTAGTTTTCCTTGGTTTTACCACAAGAACTTAATAGATAAACGCAGGCATAACACACTTCAAGTCCTATAGGTGCTTCTGGGAACAAAATATATGATCTCTGTGTGATGGGACTAACACACTTCAAGTCCTATAGGTGCTTCTGGGAACAAAATATATGATCTCTGTGTGATGGGACTAACACACTTCAAGTCCTATAGGTGCTTCTGGGAACAAAATATATGATCTCTGTGTGATGGGACTAACACACTTCAAGTCCTATAGGTGCTTCTGGGAACAAAATATATGATCTCTGTGTGATGGGACTAACACACTTCAAGTCCTATGGGTGCTTCTGGGAAGAAAATATAGGTCTGTGTGATGGGACTAACACACTTCAAGTCCTATAGGTGCTTCTGGGAACAAAATATATGATCTCTGTGTGATGGGACTAACACACTTCAAGTCCTATAGGTGCCTCTGGGAAGAAAATATAGGTCTGTGTGATGGGACTAACACACTTCAAGTCCTATAGGTGCTTCTGGGAACAAAATATATGATCTCTGTGTGATGGGACTAACACACTTCAAGTCCTATAGGTGCTTCTGGGAACAAAATATATAATCTCTGTGTGATGGGACTAACACACTTCAAGTCCTATAGGTGCTTCTGGGAACAAAATATATGATCTCTGTGTGATGGGACTAACACACTTCAAGTTCTATAGGTGCTTCTGGGAACAAAATATATGATCTCTGTGTGATGGGACTAACACACTTCAAGTCCTATAGGTGCTTCTGGGAACAAAATATATGATCTCTGTGTGATGGGACTAACACACTTCAAGTCCTATAGGTGCTTCTGGGAACAAAATATATGATCTCTGTGTGATGGGACTAACACACTTCAAGTCCTATAGGTGCTTCTGGGAACAAAATATATGATCTCTGTGTGATGGGACTAACACACTTCAAGTCCTATAGGTGCTTCTGGGAACAAAATATATGATCTCTGTGTGATGGGACTAACACACTTCAAGTCCTATGGGTGCTTCTGGGAAGAAAATATAGGTCTGTGTGATGGGACTAACACACTTCAAGTCCTATAGGTGCTTCTGGGAACAAAATATATGATCTCTGTGTGATGGGACTAACACACTTCAAGTCCTATAGGTGCTTCTGGGAACAAAATATATGATCTCTGTGTGATGGGACTAACACACTTCAAGTCCTATAGGTGCTTCTGGGAACAAAATATATGATCTCTGTGTGATGGGACTAACACACTTCAAGTCCTATAGGTGCTTCTGGGAACAAAATATATGATCTCTGTGTGATGGGACTAACACACTTCAAGTCCTATAGGTGCTTCTGGGAACAAAATATATGATCTCTGTGTGATGGGACTAACACACTTCAAGTCCTATAGGTGCTTCTGGGAACAAAATATATGATCTCTGTGTGATGGGACTAACACACTTCAAGTCCTATGGGTGCTTCTGGGAAGAAAATATAGGTCTGTGTGATGGGACTAACACACTTTAAGTCCTATAGGTGCTTCTGGGAACAAAATATAGGAGCTCTGCCTGCCTGCCACGAACACACTACAAGTCCTATAGGTGCTTCTGGGAACAAAATATAGGAGCTCTGCCTGCCTGCCACGAACACACTACAAGTCCTATAGGTGCTTCTGGGAACAAAATATAGGAGCTCTGCCTGCCTGCCACGAACACACTACAAGTCCTATAGGTGCTTCTGGGAACAAAATATAGGAGCTCTGCCTGCCTGCCACGAACACACTACAAGTCCTATAGGTGCTTCTGGGAACAAAATATAGGAGCTCTGCCTGCCTGCCACGAACACACTACAAGCCCCTCTTTCTAAATCAATCTTTCTAAATGAATCTATCTAACTCAATCTCTCTAAGTAAATCTCTCTAACTAACTAAATCCAGCAGAGTGTCACAGAACTATCCTGCTCTATCTGCGCCGGAACAGCATGTGACCGGCGCAGACGGCGTGGCGGCCTTTTATAGGGGGGGGGCGTGTACTAAAGCCCCTGAGCTGTAATTGGCTACAGGCGTCCTGCCTGTAGCCAATTATGGCTCTTCGAGTTTCCGGCGCTGTGATTGGCCAAGCATGCGGGGTCACAGTGCATGCTTGGCCAATCATCAGCCAGCAATGCACTGCGCCGGCCGCGCCGGCCGCAATGTATTGCGGGGCCGCTCGCATCACACGAACGTGATGCGAGCGGCCAAAATAGTTCTGGGCTCGCCGAGCGAGCGAACACCCGGTGCTCGATGCGAACATGGGTTCGCATCGAGCACCGGGCCCATCCCTACTCATGAGGGATTTCTTCAGAAAAAAAGATGCCACCACTGGAGGAATAGCCTATCTGCACACGCTGTAAACACCTAGTGCCAGGAGAGGCACATATACATGTGAGTGCAACTTTTACACCCTATTGCTTTTTTTATCATCAATAAACATGTAGGAAAAAGAGAAATCTGGATGGCCGCACTTCAGCAAAAACTTCTTTATTAGGCGAAAGATAAAATCCAAAGTAGTGACATCTCATGCGATACAGCAAAACAGCGACAGTAGCTTACGCGTTTCACGCCTCAAAGGCGCTTAGTCATAGCCTTTGAAGCGTGAAACGCGTAAGCTGCTGTCGCTGTTTTGCTGTATTGCATGAGATGTCACTACTTTGGATTTTATCTTTCACCTAATAAAGAAGTTTTTGCTGAAGTGCGGCCATCCAGATTTCTCTTTTTCTTCTCTGTTGTGAGCAGAGCCTGCACCAGCTGCACCGAATCAGGGTGGACATCACTTTGCCTCCAGACTTAGAGCGGTATTCACATTCTTATCAATAAACATGTAGCTGAGTCCCGGGTCCCCTTTGGTCTAATGAGAACCTCCAGAGTTAGGGATAGCTGACATCCTTCTATGTAGAGTGGGTTACGAGGCATTGTGGGTGTGATGCAAGGTAGATTCATGGGCGCCAGATACTTCTTAAATGCAAAGAGATTTATTGTCTCTTAATCTTCTTAGCGGTAGTGTTGCTCGGGGTGAAGGAGATCAGCTAAAAATAGTTGGATCTGTATGTGCGTTATAATTAATCAAAATTAGTTGATTAATCGATTAAAAAATCGATTAATCGAACATGAAAATTTTAATCAGTAACAGCCCTAGTTATTTTATGCTACATGCTTGTTCCTGTGTTCCAGTGGGTGGACTAAAAGAGCACAGTGTGCACTACCATTGAGAGGAAAGGGTGTACATTGCATGCTAGAGTAGGGATGTGCCTGGTGTTCGATTCGAACCCATGTTCGAATCGAACATCGGGCGTTCGCCCGCTCAGCGAGCCCAGAACTATTTGGGCCGCTCGCATCAAATTTGTGTGATGCGAGCGGCCCGCAATGCACTACGCCAGTTGCAGTGCATTGCTGGCTGATGATTGGCCAAGCATGCACGGTGACCCGCATGCTTGGACAATCAAAGAGCCAGCGGCGAGAAGAGCAATAATTGGCCACAGGATATTAAAAATCACTTGCGGGAGTTGCGGCTAATGAATTCACGGCTCCCGTAACACAGAGAACAGTCATTCATTGAAAGCCATTGATAAAAAAAAAGTCATTGATAAAAAATTAAAAAAATTTAAAAAAAAAAGCGTGGGGGGGTCCCCCCAAATTCAATAACCAGGTACTTCAGGTCTGCTATGGATATTAAGGGGGACCCCAGCCAAAAATGGCGTGGGGTCCCCTTCAAAATCCATACCAGACCCTTGAGGTCTGGGATGGATTTTAAGGGGAACCCCGGCCCAAAAAAAATGGCGTAGGGTCCCCCTCAAAATCCATACCAGACCCTTATCCGAGCACACAACCTGGCAGGCCGCAGGAAAAGAGGGGGGGACGAGAGCGCACCCCCCCCCCCCCCTCCCTCCTGAACCGTACCAGGCCACATGCCCTCAACATTGGGAGGGTGCTTTGGGGGTCTGAGACCAAAAAAGTGTCAAAAATTGTAAAAATGGCAGGAGACGGTCTTTGACAATTCCTTTATTAAAATCTTCTTTCTTCTGGTCTTCCTTTTTCCTCTCTTCATCCTTCGATTTCTTCATCTTCTCCTTCCGGCATCTTCTTCCATCTTCTTCTTCCATCATCTTCTTCCTCCGATCCGCTTCTTCTTGCTCTGATCTTCTCGGTCGGCATCTTCTTCCATGGCGTCGGCGTCTCTTCTGGGCCGCTCCGCGCAATGGGAGGCTCCCACTGTGTGAGGCTTCGCTGCGTCTGACAGGTCTTTTATAACGGTGGGCGGGGCCACCTGGTGATCCCGCCCCCCTCTGACCTCATGGGGAAAGCCATAGGGAATTCCCCATGACGTCCCCGTGCATCAGAGGGGGGCGGGATCACCAGGTGGCCCCGCCCACCGTTATAAAAGACCTGTCAGACGCAGCGAAGCCTCACACAGTGGGAGCCTCCCATTGCACGGAGCGGCCCAAGAAGAGACCCGGACGCCATGGAAGAAGATGCCGGACGAGAAGACCAGAGCAAGAAGAAGCGTCAATTCATTAGCCGCGAGTGATTTTAAATAGCTTTTTTTCCTGCAAAAATTACACTTTTTGCAGGGACAGTTCTAAGCACAGGAAACATGCGCCCCTTCACAGGCATACTATAGACACCCCCCAGGTACGAAATTTAAAGGAATATTACACTTTTATTGTTTCACTTTAAGCATTATTAAAATCACTGCTCCTGCACAATTCTACCAAGACTCTTGTTGGGCCTTTGCAATAATACCCGTTTGTACATTGGATGTATGCTAGAGCAATTATTTTCTCCTTAAAGTGGAACTTCACATTGTCAATCAATTGACTATTTTAAATACTTATGCTGCTAGCCTTAGTAAATAGATAGCAAAGCATATTACAGTAGTACCTTGGATTACAAGCATAATCCATTCCAGAAGAATGCTTGTAAACCAAAGCACTCATATCAAAGCGAGTTTGCCCATAGGAATCAATGGAAACTCAGATAATTCGTTCCACAGTGACTGCTGGTGTATGCAGTACCGCATGTAGCCAGAGGTGCGGGGGCACCGGAGACACTGGAAGACGCTCGGAGACACTCCCTGTCTCTGAGCGTCTGAGTGTCACCGGCATCATCGGCGCCCCCGCACCTCTGGCCACTGCACACCCCAGCAGCTTCAATCCTGCTAGTTTTGCGAGACAACGCTTGCAAATTGAGTCAGGATTTTTTGGTAAAAATAGCTCATATTGCGAAACTCATAAACCGCGTTACTCGCAATCCGAGGTTTTACTGTAAATTTAATTGTTCAAAATTTTCATTTTTTTTACATTTCTTCAGTTACTACCTGGTTTCCAGGCTTAGGCAAATAATGTCATACATCCCAGGAGTCTTCAGGAGGGGAGGAGGGGTTTTCTCAGCTAAGTACACTCTCCTGCCTGAATGCCTGAGCTAGGGTCAGATGGATTCCAAAAAGTAAATGCCACATGAATCATCTGCCCTTACATAAGATGACCACAGCCAGAAATGCTAGGGGGGATTTTTCAAAGTGATTTCTTAACAAAATAAAGCATGAAGACAGGGATGAATGGAAAGGGGGGGGGGGGGGGGTACTGACTCACATATTAAGCAATTAACCCCTGAAGTGTGGGGAGGTGTGGTGTTTGTGTGGGGGGGGGTACTGCAAGGGTGCATTTTCTCTCTTTATTATTTTATTTCATGGAGTTGGAACATGTTATACTTACCTGCTCTATGCATTTGGTTTTGCCTAAAGCAGCCCAGATACTCCTCTTCTCGGGTCCCTATTTGCTGCTCCTGGCCCCTCTCTCTTGTTGAGTGCCCCAGCAGCAAGCAGTTTGCTATTGGTCACCCGAGCTGGGCTGCAGCTCCGTGTGTCCATTCAGCTACCACGGAGCTGCCATTCGGCCCTGCCCCTCGCTCCCCTGATTGGCTAACTGACTTTGACAGCCAATGGTGCCGCTGCTGTTTTTCAGCCAATCAGGAGGGAGAGTCCCAGATAGCCGAGGGATTCATTGACATCACTGGACAGAAAGGGGGCTCAGGTAAGTATTAGGGGGTGCTGGGGGGCGGGGGGCTGCTGCACACAGAAGGCTTTTTATCTTAATGCGTCTGCCTTTACAACTCCTTGAACTCTAGGCTGATATAAAAGACACAAATCAATTCAGCTCTGTATACATGAATACCTTATTAAACTACATTTTTAAATACAAGCCATATAACTACCTGAATCTGACCTAGTATCAGCCTGTTACAGACCCTGAAGAAGCACCACAGCATTAGTTCATGTGCAGGCAAGAAGCAGGCTGATAGGAAGAGAGAGCAGAGTGAAAGATTTTACAGTTCATCACTGTGCTGCTTCATCTTTTACTGTCCAGTGATAGTCTGGTGAAGGTCCAGGAAGAACTGGGCTCAGAGGAAGTGGGTAAAATAAAAAAAGGTGCTGTTTCGAGTTCCTTACAACATACTTTGCTTATTACCATATGCATTACAGAATTGCTGTTTTGCCATGTTTGTGGTGCTTTAAAATACTGACTATTTGTTAGTGTACAAACTGTTCTGCATATTAGCACATTTTCAAAATACCTTCACATGACTCCATACCCATTACTTCCTACTTAGTCATTTGTTATGTGTTTATGAAACACAACTGTAATATGTAGTGATGTTGCAACATGTAGATTGCAACTGCAGATTTTACATTTTTCTACCATTCTGTACTAGAAGGAATATATCGCATTCTCATCCCTGTCCCTTCATGTGCAGACTTAACGTTTTTCTATACTAGAAGAAAATGCTCACACCCAGAGTGCAGACAGCTGATAACATATCAGGAAGATGTCATAGGTGCAGCAACTACAAAACAACAGCAGAGGCACTACAAAGTACCCTAATCATCATCTGAAATTGCACGATTTCAAAGCTGCATCTCAGTGCGACTTCGGGTGCGACTTTGAAGACCTCTGTGTGGCTTCATGCACAGATGTCTATTCAAGTTGCACCCAAAATCGGCAAAAGTAATACTGTACTAATGTACTACTTTTTCAAATTAGTGCGGCACCGCAAAGTCGAACAGTGCCATTGCCGGCAATGGGACGCGACTTGTCATGCGATTTGACCCGTCAATGTGAACGGGAGCTAAACTAGCTTATTTAAAGTGGATCTAAAGTCAAGAAATTTTTTACCTTAATGCATTCCCTGCATTGAGGTAAAAAAAATGTCCCAGTAGTTGTATTGCCCCCAACACCTCTCTAAACACTTACTTAGGACTGGGTCCTTTCTCAATCATCCAGCGCTGTGCCCCTCTACAGCGGCCCTCTTTTCCTCTTCTCACATGACACAGAGGCATAAGTGGGAGCCATTGGCTCCTGCTGCTGTCAATCAAATCCTGTGAGGCGGGTGCAGGGGGCAGGGCCGAGTAGAGTCTATGGCCAAGTCTATGGACGCACAACCTGCACGCCTCTAAATTCCTCCTCTTCTGCGAGTGCCCCTGTAGCAAGTCAGCTGCCATGGGGGCACTTGCAGAGATGGAGGAATTGGGAGTGCTGGTGGGAGGCTCCAGAAAAGGAGGTAAGAAACCGCTCTGTGCAACACCATATAAGTATAACTTATACAAGGAACCCTGCAAAATAATTTTCAGTTCTCGGGAACTCCTACAAAAATGTAGCACTGCCCCCTCGGGGGGTTGCTTAATAATGCATGTTCTCTTATGCCATACTCATACTACATGGTGAAATGTTGAAGTAATTACTATATTAATTATCTAAATAGTTTATATACTAATAGTGTGGTAAATCCGGGCACCACAACATTTTTTCATGTTCTCTTATGCCGCCATGAACCTGTAAACTCCCCAGCCCCTCTGACACTCTAGGTTCAGACATGTTGTGTATACCTTTAAATGACACACAGACAAAAAGAAAATAGTTTCAGCTCTCTGTCTTTACTTATTTGAGATGAGAGATTTAAACAAGAATTATTCAGCCAAATCCTGGGTTCAGCTAAGACCAGGTTGAAATAACACTCGCAGCAATAACAATTAGCAATGACACGTGAATGACAACAATATACACAATCACTATTGGATATTGTAGGAAAGCTATCAATGGATATAAGCAGATGTGCCTACTTTAAAGGGGAACCCCAGGTTGCCCTATAATACCTTTATCCTAATGAGAGATAGTATACTATATTGACCAGTAAAGTGTCCCCTTTAAGAGTACTAACAACACTGTCCTAAAAGCAAGGCATTGCAATGTCTTTACCGGCAACGTTGGAGCTCATAGAACAAAGATTCCTGGCTGCAGCAAAGTGATGATGAACAATGCAAGATAGTAAATCCCAGTTGATAGCAATACTATTTGTAATCTAAGCGAATGTTACATGTGCACTGTGTTGAAAGTGTAGTACTGAGCACGGCAATGGGATCTGTGGGCGCAAGCCCCCTCACCAACCCTGATAGACCTTGAAGCCTCCCGATGGGACCAATAAACGATTCTTCCTTCCTCAGAGGGCAGAGACAGGGATCAGTATGCTACTTCAGTGGACCAGTTCCGCACTATTCAGCGCTGCTGCAGGGGCTGGAGTGGTGGGCTGTGTGTCACGTGCTAGGCCGCAATCGTCTTATACATCGGCGGAGTGGTGATCACACGGTGAGATCCAGGAAGCAAGAGAGCGTGGGCCTGGCCCGCAGATCCCTTTATAGTCTCTCCCACAATTCCCCTGCAGAGCAGATGGTCTGCTAGGAGATGCAGTTCATAGTCACTACATCTCCCACAATGCCTTTCTCTGTGCTTCAGTAGATGATGTCAATGATTCAGTTCCAGCACTAGGGGGACATATGAGCAAGGCTAGAATAGTAATAGACATTCTGCAAAAGTCAGATAACCATAGTCTACTCTCGGCTACAAAAATAATTACACCTACAGCTCATGGTAAATTAGCGTAATTAATATGTTTTATAATATTTTCAGGCACGATCACACCATTTTAGTGCATTAGCGTACGCTTCTTAACATAACTTATTACGCTTATTAACATGCACTGCATTGAATGGTGCCATTGGGGTGCCATTCAGTAAGAATGGCAACACATCACAAAAATGCACATAGCGCTTGTTGTGGTAAAGCATGTGGTAAAGCACACTTGTTGTGGTAAAGCACATTGCAATCATGTGAAGGAGCCCTTTAAGAAATTTTATGGGGGAAAACTAATATATTTGACACGCAGGGCAGATTATTTTTTTTACCACTCTACAAGAAAATAATTTGTAGTAATTATCTTGAAATAAAAGAAATAAGATCAGAAAATAAATGCAGACTGTAAAGATCATGTCCCTAATGTTGGTAGTCAGTGTGGAAGCGGCCCCTTACATTCGTGGTTAGTGGAAAATTGTTCCCTCGAAAGGTGGTCAGTGCTGAAGAGAGATCAGGAAACAGAAAATACCTGTTGCTCCTGCCAGAAATCTAGTGAGCTCCTAACTTCTTATTTTAGCTGTCTTTGCTGCAATCTCAAGCAGTGTTATCAGCCTGGCTACAGAACACCTCCCCCTTATGTTATGGAGATAAAGAGAGGGTGGTGTTTTCAGTAGTCCATCACAAGTTTACTGAGCAGGGCTGACAACATTGCTTGGTATTTTAGTGCAGCATGTTGTCATCTCAAACAGGTGAATCTCAGGTAGATCAACAAACATTTTCAACATGGGGAAATGTATTGCAGGGCTCAGCCCGACCCCACAACAAAACTTATTGGCCAATGTCTCCGTCTGTGTGACAAGCATAGTGGCTGAGGGAGCTCAGTAACACTGAACCTGTGACTTTATCAGAGTGAGCATTGCTTAGCTGCACTGAGGACATTGGGGTTTATTTATTAAAGGCAAATCCACTTTGCACTGCAAGTGCACTTGAAAGTGCAGTCACTGTAGATCTGAGGGGGACATGCAAGGAAAATTAAAAAAAAAAAAAAAACAGCATTTTTGCTTGTACATGATTGGATGATAAAATCAGCAGAGCTTCTGCTCATTTCAGATCTTCCCCTCAGATCTACAGCGACTGCACTTCCAAGTGTACTTGTAGTGCAAAGTGGATTTGCAAGGAGAGGCAGAACGGGGAGATACCTATGTAAATAAGACATTTCCCCTGCAGAGATCCACAGATTTGGTCCACAGGACAACTTTTAGTCTGGTCTTTATGGAAGAGTGGCAAGAAGAAAGCCATTATTGAAAGAAAGCCATAAGAAGTCCCGTTTGCAGTTTGTGAGAAGCCAAGTGGTGGACATAACAAACATGTGGAAGAAGGTGCTCTGGTCAGGTGAGACCAAAATTTAACTTTTTGGCCTAAAAGCAAAACGCTTTGTGTGGCGGGAAAACTAACACTGCACATCACCCTGAACACACCAGCTTTTCTTCAGCAGGGACAGGGAAGCTGGTCAAAGTTGATGGGAAGATGAATGGAGCCAAATAAAACCTGTTATGCCGCATACGCACGATTGGACATTCCGACAACAAAATCCCATGTTTTTTTTTCCGACGGATGTTGGCTCAAACTTGTCTTGCATACACACGGTTACACAAAGTTGGTCGGAAATTCCGAACGTCAAGAACGCGATGACGTACAACATGTACGACGAGCCGAGAAAAATTAAGTTCAATAGCCAGTGATGCTCTTCTGCTTGATTCCGAGCATGCGTGGCACTTTGTGAGAGTCGGAATTGTCTACACATGATTGGTATTTACACAAACGGATTTTGTTGTCGGAAAATTTGAGAACCAGATCTGTGCAATGGAAATTCCAATGGAAACTGTCCGATGGAGCCTACACACGGTCAGAATTTCCGACAACAAGCTCCGATTGCACATTTGCCGTCGGAAAGTCCAACCGTGTGTACGCGGCATTAGTCTGCAAAATACTTGGGGCTGGGGCAGAGGTTCACCTTCCAGCAGGACAACGACCCTAAACACACACCCAAAGCTACAATGGAATGGTTTAGATCAAATCATATTCATGTGTTAGAATGACCCAGTCAAAGTCCAGACCTAAATCCATTTGAGAATCTGTGGCAAGACTTGAAAATTGCTGTTCACAGAATCTCTCCATCCAATCTGACAGAGCTTGAGCTATTTTGCAAAGAAGATTGGGCAAAAATGTAATTCTCTAGATGTGCAAAGCTGGTAGAGACATCCCCAAAAAAAGACTTGCAGCTGTAATTGCAGTGAAAGGTGGTTCTACAAAGTATTGACTCAGGGGGGCTGAATACAAATGCACCCCACACTTTACATATTTAGCTGTAAAAAATGTTGAAAACCATTTATCATTTTCCTTCCACTTCACAATTATGTGCCACTTTGTGTTGGTCTATCACATAAAAACCCCAATAAAATACATTTACATTTTTGATTATAACCTGACAAAATGTGAAAATGTCAAAGGGTGTGAATACTTTTTCAAGGCACTGTACCTTGAAGGGGTCTTCATTCACAGATCAACGTGTTGGATAGATGAAAAGGCTGCAGGCAGCAAGAGCACAGTTAAAGATTAAGCCAAAGGCATAGGTTACATTTCGGAAGCTTTATTTCAATTTATTTATACCAAATATATTATTTATTCAAGCTCATGCAGTAAATAATACAAGAGGTAAATTGATAAGCCCATAGCAGTCATAATCCATCTTGTACTGATCCGACGTCAGAAACATTTATTCTGATTGGTTTCTACACTTTCTTCTTACACTCTTCTACAATCACATTGTTGCTTCACTCAACCCTTTTATTTTCCAAAAAAGCTCCTTATTGCATCCTTCAGTCGAACAAAATTATAAATGATGACAGACACTGTGATCAAGACCCAGAGTATAGTCAGTACTGTGGAGAAGATATTTAAATAGCGGGCGGAGGTGCTGTATTGCCTGGCTTGACTTAGCTTTCCATTCAACTTCTGGTCCCGAGACTGAAGGGAAAAAAAGAACAAAAATAATGAGCAATCACCAGTACCTTGTATTGCAGTAGATAAATATGTATATAGTACGTGTTTTGTACACATTTAGAGCTTGCAGCACCTGAATTGATTTGCATTAGTTTCATTAAAGAGAAGTCCCCCCCCCCAGCAAAATAATTTAAGTCAGCAGCTACACATATTAGGACACTTACCTGTCCTGGAATCCAGCGATGTCTACACCCCAGCCGATGGTTCCATCGGCTCTCGGGTGCTGCCGCCGCGGCATTCGTGCTAAAGGAACCCAGCAGTGAAGCCTTTCAGCTTCACAGTCGGTTCCCAACTGTGCTGAGCTTTCTGAATGGTCCAGTGGCAGGGGAAGGAGAAGGGGGGGACGAACTTCCGTGTGGTCTCGGCGCGACAAGATCTCTCAGCAATGGGGACGGGTACAAGAACGTGTACCTGCCTATACTTACCTGCTCTGTGCAATTGTGTTGCACAGAGCAGCCCCGATCCTCTTTTTCTAGGCTTCCCTGCCGGTAGGGATGAGCCCGCGGTTCAAGACGAACATCAGATGTTAGTTTGTTCTAAAACGAACCGGACATATGGGGCGTTCATGGAAAATTTGAGTGCTGCGGAACACCCCATAATGCACTGCGAGATCGCAGTGCATTGTTATATGATCATTGGCCAAAGCATGCACCTGACCTGCATGCTTTGGCCAATCGCAGCGCACTCTACTAAGAGCCATAATAGGCCAAAGGCAGGGTGCCTTTGGCAAATCATGGCTCAGGAGGACTAAGTCCACGCCCCACACTATATAAGGCTGCTGCTTACACGGCGGCTGTATAGTGTAATGAGTGAAGAGAGATCAGGCATCTTAGGTGTATGCATGCAGTGTATTTGAGATATGTATATATCTATATCTTACACACACACACACACACACACACACACTAGTATATACTCTGCATTTAGTTTGGATATTCAGTGCAGAATCTATATTCAGGTAGTGCAGTATATATAATATAGTGTATTGAAGTGGTCAAGGGGAACCCCGCACCAAAATAAAAAAAAAAATGGCGTTGCGCCCCCCTAAATCCATCCCAGACCCTTATCCGAGCATGCAACCTGGCAGGCCGCAAGAAAAGGGGGGGGGGGGCAGAGGCAGCTCTCTAATTAGGCATATTAGGCGGCCGCCTAAGGCCTCGCACTCAAAGGGGCATCGCGGCCACCTAATTTGCCTGTGATCAATACTAATGTCGGCGCCAGCGGCTCTGCCTCTGCCGCCCCCCCGGCCAGGACTCCATGGTCCAGGGGCACTGCCTGAGGGCCCCCTGGGACAATCATGGAGCATCCCGGTCTGGTGGCAGCAGGTGCGGGGAGCGGGACAGCAAAGACCTCTAGGTGCCAGCACCCGACTCCAAGTGCAATCTCAGCAAGGTGTGCGGGACGCGTGTAAACATAGGGCACACAGCTGCTGAGGTAGCTGGGCTGCTCCTTCAGTCCGCGTCGCTCACCCGTGACCCGACCGTCAATTCAGTTCAGTAGTCAGGGACAGAAACTACAAAGCAGCGCAGCCCCATGACTGTGAAGGGGAATGGATCCGATCTTTTGATGCTGCCTAGCCATCCGAAAAGAAAGTGAAGTGCTTGACCATGCAGCCCTCCTGTGCTCCTGGATAGGAGTTGCGGAGCTGCTGCAAATAGAAGAATTGACATTTCCATATTCCTCCTGCAGCCGCTAAATGTTTGCAGGAGGGGGAGGAGAAACTAGAATTCACCAGCTGCAGGAGGAATATGGAAAGATCCATTCTTCTATATGCAGCGGGTCCGCCGCTCCTCCTATCCAGCTTTTTTGCTGCCCCCTGGCTCCGCCCCCATGATCGCCTCCGGCCCGACCCTGTACTCTCCACCCCACGCTCTCGCCCCCCCCCATCCAATGCTCTCGGTCCCCCCCATGTGCTCCCTTGCTCCGCCTCCATGATCTTCTCCAGCCCCCCCTGTGCTCTCTACTCCACCCCATGCTCTCAGTCCCCCATCTGCTCTTCACCCCACCATGCTCTCAGCCCCATCTGCTCTCCAGCCCACCCCACCATGCTCTCAGCCCCTCCATCTGCTCTCCACCTCGCCTTGCTTTCCACCTCACCTTGCTTTCCAGCTCCCCCAGTGCTCTCTGCCCCCCCCCCCCCCATGTGCTCCCTGGCTCCCCTTCCCTAGTGCTCTTCACCCCATCGTGCTCTCCAGTTCCCCCATGTGCGCTCTCTGGCTCCGCCCCCATGATCTCCTCCACCTTCTCTGTGCTCTCCTCCCCACCATGCTCTCAGTCCTCCCCATGTGCTCCCTTGCTCCACCCCCTATGATCTCCTCTGGCCCCCTGTGCTCTCCACCCCACCATGCTCTCGGTCCCACCATGTTCTCAACCCCCCCCCCCCACCTGCTCTCCACCCCCTAGTGTTCTTCACCCCACCATGCTCTCAACCCCCCAACTGCTCTACATCTCACCTTGCTTTCCAGCTCCCCAAACAGTGCTCTTCAGCTCCCCCAGTGATTTTTGCCCCCTCCGTGTGTTCCCTGGCTCCCCCAGTGCTTTTCACCGTACTGTGCTCTCCGGTCCCCCCACAGTGCTCTCTGCCCGCCCCCATGTGCTCTCTGGGTCTCCACCCCATCGTACTCTCCAGTCCCCCCACTGCTCTCCGCCCCTCCATGCACTCCACCCCACCATGCTTTCCAGCTCCCCCTCACAGTGCTCTTCAGCTCCCCCAGTGCTCTCTGCCCCCATGTGCTCCCTGGCTCCCCCCAGTGCTTTCTGCCGCACCGTGTTCTCCGGCCCCCCCCATGTGTTCCCTTGCCCCCCTCCCTAGTGCTCTCCACCCCACTGTGCTCCCCAGCTCCTGTGGTCTCATCCCCATTCTCTTTGCCCCTCAGTGCTCTCTGGCTCCCCCAGTGCTCTGCCCCCCACCACCAGTGCTCTCTTGCTCAGCCAGTGCTCTCCAGCTCCCCCTACTCTCTGCCCCCCCTGCTCTACACCCCCCCCCCCCCAGTGCTCTCAGCCCTTGTGCTCTCTACCCCCTAGTGTTCTCCGCCTTACTCACATGCTATCTGACACCCCTGTGCCCTTTCTCAGCCCCCCTTACCCCCCGCAGCTCTGCAAGGTTCCAGTCTCCTTTCTCCTGCCGGCTGCTGCAGGGGATCTGTCAGGATGGAGAGCAGGGAGGGGACCAGTCTCATTGACTGTTCAGTCTAAAATGCCTGGGCCCCTTTTTTTTGTCCCAGTCCAGGCCTGGTGGGGAAGGTGAGCAGCATCAGCAGCAAGAACCAATAGCCCTGGAGGGAGAAGAGCTCTGAAGACCTCCCAGGACCAGAGGACAGGCAGACTGGGGCCCAGAAAACTAAGATGGGCAGAAGGTGCTGGCGGCCAGGGCCCACTCAATCTCACAGCAAACAGGTCCTCTGGAAGGAGGAGAACACTGTCCCCACCCGGAACAAGAATGGACCCTGCCTGCTGCTGGCCATCATGAACATCCTGCTGGCTTGGAAGGTACTGTACCATCACACCAACCTTCCCACAGACAGGGGCTTTTTCTTGCTTGAATTATTCTTCCCATTATGGGTGTGAGTGGGGCCTCATGTCTAAGTTTTGCCTAAGGCCTCACAAAGCCTAGAGCCGCCTCTAAGGGGGGGGGGAGAGCGCCCCCCTCCTGAACTGTACCAGGCCACATGCCCTCAACGTGGTGAGGGTGCTTTGGGGTCCCCCCCCCCAAAACACCTTGTTCCCATGTTGATTGGGAAAAGTCCTCTTCTCCACAACCCTTGTCCGGTGGTTGTGGGGGGTCTGCGGGTGGGGGGCTTATTGGAATCTGGAAGCCCCCACCCCATGAGAATAAGTATCGAGTACATTGTACCCCTACCCATTCACCAAAAAAAGTGTCAAAGTAAAAATGACAGTTTGACAAGTCCTTTAAAAAAAAAAAAAAAAATATATATATATATATATATATATATATATATATATATATATATATATATATATATATATATATATATATATATATATATATATATATAGAGCCCGTGATGTCCATTCATCTTTAATCACAGCGTCCGACGTTCCAGAGAAAAGAATATACATGGAAAAACCCCTTTTTTTACATTTTGGAGCAGGGTTCCCCTTAATAATTATACCAGACCCAAAGGGCGTGGTAATGGACTGGGGGGGAACCCACGCCGTTTTTTTCCAAAAAATGTATCTATATTGCCGGGAACCCACAATTCATTACAGCCGCAGTTTAAAATGAAATTTTTTTCCTTTTAGAAATGTAATTTTGCTGTGGCATAGTAAAACACATCACAAAGATGTGCTACTTTACAGGCAGACTAAGGAGACACCACAGGCACGCTATTTAAAGGAATATTTTTATTTTTATTGTTTCACTTTAACCACTTGCTTACTGGGCACTTAAACCCCCTCCTGCCCAGACCAATTTTCAGCTTTTGGCACTGACACTTTGAATGACAATTGCACGGTTATACAACACTGTACCCAAATTACATTTTTATAATTTTTTTTCCACAAATAGGAGCTTTCTTTTGGTGGTATTTAATCACAGCTGGGGTTTTTTTTTTTTTTGCTAAACAAACAAAAAAAATGGAAAATTAAAAAAAAATAAATAAAAAAATAAAAATCATGTTTAATAGTTTGTTATAAAATTTTGCAAACAGGTAATTTTTCTGCTTCATTGATATGCGCTGATGAGGCGGCACTGGTGGGCACTGATAGGCTGCACTGGTGGGCACAGATAAGATGGCACTGGTAGGGGACACTGATGGGCACTGGTAGGTGACACTGATGGGCAGCACTGTAAAGGCACATTGTGGGCACTGACAGGTGAAGCTGGTGGGCACTGACAGGCGGCACTTGTATAGGGCACAGGTGGGCACGATGGACCTGGGGCACATTGCAGTGATCGGGACTAATGTCCCTCCGATTACCGGCTCTGTTGATATCACATGATCAGCTTTCATTGGCTGACAGCTGATCACGTGGTAAGGGGGGGGGGGGGGGGGGTCGGGATCGACCCTTTACTCGGATCTGTGATCCAGCGAGTCTCACAGACTCGCTGATCACAGAGCCCGCCGTGCGCGCCCTTCAGGGGGCGCGCAGGCCGCTCGTGAATGGGACGACGTCCTGGCAAGTTAGATCCGCGCTGTAGCCATCATTCGGCTATAGCGCGGATCTCAGGTGGTTAAGCATTATTAAAATTACTGCTCCTTTTTTTGCATTGATACATGCCCCTGGGGCAGGACCCGGGTCCCCAACCGCTTTCATGTCAATAACTTGCATATAAGCCTTTAAAATTAGCACCTTTTGTTTGTTCACGTTCGTGTCCCATAGATTTTAACGTTGTTTGCACAAATGTTGTGCCTGTTAGCATGTTCTGCTGTAAACCGAACCGGAGGGTGTTCGGCTTATCCCTACTTGCTGGTGCTCCAGGCTCCTCCCATTCATCGGGTGCCCCCAGGGAAAGCGGCTTTACCTGGGGGCAGGGGCGGAAGTATAGGGGTTGCAGAAGTCGCAATTGCGACTGGGCCCCATGCTGCAGGGGGCCCGTGTGCCCCCCTCTCCCCAAGCTGTGGCTGCATATGGGACCGAACATCCCGATCCTCAGCCGATGTATAAATCAGCAGTGCAGGAGCTCGGTCACGCTCTGGAAGTGAAAGCAAGGGAGAGGTGTCTAGCACAGTGTATGCTGTGCTCTCTGCCTCCCCCTACAGTGCAGTACCCAGCATGGAGAGTGAAGGTACTGTGAGCAAGTTGACGATTTTTTTTAAAAGGTGATCTATACATGTTTATATGTGTGTGTGCGCGCATGTGTATATGTTTATGTATGTGTGTGCACTGTATGTTTTTATGTGTGTGTACGTGTGTACGTGTGTACGTGTGTGTGTACGTGTGTACGTGTGTGTGTACGTGTACGTGTGTGTGTGTGTACGTGTGTGTGTGTGTGTACGTGTGTGTGTGTGTACGTGTGTGTGTACGTGTGTGTACGTGTGTGTACGTGTGTGTACGTGTGTGTACGTGTGTACGTGTGTACGTGTGTGTGTGTGTGTGTGTGTGTGTGTGTGTGTGTGTGTGTGTGTGTGTGTATACATTACTTTTAATCCTGACCCCCTTTTTCTTTAAAATCAGAATGGATTTTTTAGGGTGGGTTTATAATGCCAACAAGAAAATGCCATTCCTCTGAAAAGCAATGCAGGCTCAGATCGCTTTTCAGAGGCATTTGACAGGCAGTGAAGAGGCAATATGTTGTGCCTTGACTGGTAAAATGTTGAGAAACACTGATACAGAGAAACCTGATCTTTCCACTCTCCTCCTGCAACTGCTGAAAGGAGATGAGAAGTGGGGGAAATGGATAGATCAGTTCCTCTATAAGCAGCTGCCCCCCGCCACTCCTCCTATGCAGCTTCTTTCTGGTGCCCCATGTGCTCTCCAGCCCCCCTGTACTTTTTCCTGGTGCCCCCCCCCCCTCATGCTCTCTCCTGGCCCCTCCTCTTGTCCCCACAGCTCTACAGAGTTCTCCCTTCTCCTGCCGGCTGCTGCAGGGTATCTGTCAGGATGAAGCCTTTTCTGAATGGAGAGTCAGTGGTCCATACCCATCATGGACTCAGTCCATTCATGACTGAAACATAGTAAACTATATTTACTATGCTTCCGTTTACGAATAAAGGGGAAGCTCTATACAGAGCTATTCCTGCCCATTCATTCTGTGCAGCTGTTCTCAATCTCCTGTCTCGGTCTCAAAGGTGAAACATCAGAGGTCTGCTTAGACCCCCGATATCTCACCAAAGCCCCCCCAACGCTTAAAACATTTAAAAAAATAAATAAAAATGGTAGAAAAAAAAACAGATACCAGTGGCAGAACTAACATGGTCACAAACGTCACAATTGTGACCGAGCCTTGGCGTTTCCACCACTGGGCTCGGAGGGAAGGGCCCCAGCTGGGGGTCAGGGGGGCCCTTCATGTTTTTTTGCATCGGGGCCCTGAAGGTTCTAGTTACGCCACTGCCTGGGGGCACCCGTGCAGGCTCATTTCCGACTCCTGTTGCTGCATCCTTTGAAACAGACAACAGGACTTGGCCCTGCCCCCCACTCTTGTGCTGGAGTTGCTGTGTTCATGCACATTGCTGGATCGGATCGGGCTCAGGTAAGAAAAAAGGGGGGTCTGGGGGGGAGCAGCCCCCCCTTTTTCTTACCTGAGCCCAATCCGATCCAGCAATGTGCACAGACGGTAAAGTCTAGTTTTTAAAAAAAAAAATATATATATATATAACAAACATGTTATACTTACCGCCTCTGTGGTTTTGCACAGGGCAGCCCGGATCCTCCTCGTCTCGGGTCTCTATTCACTGCTCCTGGCCCCTCCCTCCTGTCGAGTGCCCCCACAACAAGCAGCTTGCTATGGAGGCACCTGAGCCGAGTTGCAGCTCCCTGTGTCCATTCGGCTTTCATTAAAAAATTACCTGATGATCCTGCCATGAAGTGCTGTATTCAATATTTACCTATATGGGGATGACAACTGTCTCCCAAATGTGCTCTCATGTTGTCTCCATGTTACATATTGTCTACAAGCAGACAGGCAGAAACATGCATACCTCCCAACTTTTTAAGAATGGGAACGAGGGACACCTATTAGCAAAAGTGTGTAGGCAGAGGACACACCTCCCGCCACTCCCCCATGAAAGGAGGAAAATAAAAAAAATGATTGCTTAACCACTTGCTTACTGGACACTTATCAACTTTTAGCGCTCTCACACTTTGAATGACAATTGCGCAGTCATGCAACACTGTACCCATATGAAATTTTTATAATAATTTTTCACACAAGTAGAGATTTCTTTTGGTGGTATTATATCACCATTGGGGTTTTTTGATTTTTGCTAAACAAACAAAAAAAAAAAAACTGAAAATTGGCAAAAACAAAACGTTTTCATATTTTGTTATAACAACATTTTGCATACAGGTAATTTTTCTCCTTCACTGATGTGCGCTGATGAGGCTGCACTGAGAGGCACTGATGAGGCAGCTCTGGTGGACACTGATAATGAGGCACTGTTGAGGCTGCACTGATGGGCACTATTAGGCAGCACTGATAGACACTGGTAGGTGGCACTGATAGATGGAACTTGCAGCACATTCAGGCGCTAAGAGGACCGCACATGGCGTGAACAAGGCCTAAATCAGAGAAGGGCATACAGGCTATCAGGCACATACAGTATCTCACAAAAGTGAGTACACCCCTCACATTTTTGTAAATAATTTTATTATATCTTTCCATGTGACAACACTGAAGAAATGACACTTTGCTACAATGTAAAGTAGAGAGTGTACAGCTTGTAACTTTGCTGTCCCCTCAAAATAACTCAACAACACACAGCCATTAATGTCTAAACTACTGGCAAGAAAATTGAATACACCCCTAGGTGAAAATGTCCAAATTGGGGCCAAAGTTCCATTTTTTTTTTGCGTGGCCACCATTATTTTCCAGCACTGCCATAACCCTCTTGGGCTTGGAGTTCACCAGAGCTTCACAGGTTGCCATTGGAGTCTTCTTCCACTTCTCCATGACGACATCACAGAGCTGGTGGACCTTGCACTCCTCTACCTTCCGTTTGAGGATGTTCCACAGGTGCACAATAGGGTTTAGGTCTGGCAACATGCTTGGCCAGTCCATCACCTTTACCCTCAGCTTCTTTAGCAAGGCAGTGTTTGTCTTAGAGATGTGTTTGGGGGCGTTATTAGGTTGGAATACTGCCCTGTGGCCCAGTCTCCGAAGGTTGGGGATCATGCTCTGATTCAGTATGTCACAGTACATGTTGGCATTCATGGTTCCCTCAATGAACTGTAGCTCCCCAGTGCCGGTAGCACTCATGCAGCCCCAGACCATGACACTCCCACCACCATGCTTTACTGTAGGCAAGACACACTTGTCTTTATACTCCTCACCTAGTTGCCGCCACACACACTTGACACCATCTGAACTAAATAGGTTTATCTTGGTCTCATCAGACCGCAGGACATGGTTCCAATAATCCATGTCCTTAGTCTGCTTGTCTTCAGCAAACTGTTTGCAGGCTCTCTTGTGCATCATCTTTAGAAGATGCTTCCTTCTGGGATGACAGCCATGCAGACCAATTTGATGCAGTGTGCAGCGTATGGTCTGAGCACTGACAGACTGACCCCCCACCCCTTCAACCTCTGCAGCAATACCGGCAGCACTTATACGTCTATTTCCCAAAGACAACCTCTGTATATGACACTGAGCACGTGCACTCAATTCCTTTGGTCAACCATGGCGAGGCCTGTTCTCGGTGGAACCTGTCCTGTTAAACCACTCTGCGGTCTTGGCCACTGTGCTGCAGCTCAGTTTCAAGGTCTTGGCAATCTTCTTATAGCCTAGGCCATCTTTATGTAGAGCAAAAATTCTTTTTATCAGATCCTCAGAGAGTTCTTTGCCATGAGGTGCCAAATTCAAGTGACCAGTAAGAGAGGGTGAGAGTGATAACAGCAAATTTAACACACCTGCTCCCCATTCACACCTGAGACCTTGTAACACTAAAGAGTCACATGACACTGGTGAGCAAAAGTGGCCTAATTGGATATTTTTACTTAGGGGTGTACTCACTTTTGTTGCCAGCGGTTTAGACATTAATGGCTGTGTGTTGAGTTATTTTGAGGGGACAGCACATTTACACTGTTATACAAGCTGTACACTCACTAATTTACATTGTAGCAAAGTGTAATTTCTTCAGAGTTGTCACATGAAAAAAGATACCATAAAATATTTACAAAAATGTGAGGGGTGTACTCACTTTTGTGAGATACTGTATATGTAAGCACCATTGGGTGTCTGCTGTTAAATTTGGACTATTATAGTACAGGTTCACTTTAAAATACACGTCTGACAATCATCTAAAGTCTAAGGATGGACTTTGGATACAGTGGGAAAATGTTAAAGTGGTTCTGTATCAAAAAGCAAGGGGCAGGGAAACTGCCCAGCAGCACATAACCACGGAGGGATTGTTATAAAGCCCACTGCAAAGCAAATATTATATGAAATGTGAAGATGTTAAAACAGGCTACACATCTCCTCAATCCCTGTCAACTGCGCTATGAAAAGTGATCCACTACAGAGTGCTCTTCAGAGGGCAAAATCTGCCAAGTGTGGTGGCAAATGGCAATGGTCTTATTGGTATAAATGAAAGAGTCTCAAGGAAAAGTACAGTGCCTTGAAAAAGTATTCATACCCCTTGACATTTTCCACATTTTGACATGTTTCAACCAAAAACATAAAATTAAATTTATGTGATAGACCAACACAAAGTGGCACATAATTGTGAAGTGGAAGGAAAATGATAAATGGTTTTCAAAATGTTTTACAAATTGGTGAAAAGTGTGAGGTGCATTTGTATTCAGCCCCCCTGGGTCAATACTTTGTAGAACCACCTTTTGCTGCAATTATAGCTATAAGTCTTTTTGGGGGTGTCTCTACCAGCTTTGCACATCTAGAGAGTGACATTTTTGCCCATTCTTCTTTGCAAAATAGCTCAAGCTCTGTCAGATTGGATGGAGAGCTTCTGTGAACAGCAATTTTCAAGTCTTGCCACAGATTCTCAAATGGATTTAGGTCTGGACTTTGACTGGGCCAGTCTAATACCTGAATATGCTTTGAGCTAAACCATTCCATTGTACCTCTGGCTGTATGTTTAGGGTCGTTGTCCTGCTGGAAGGTGAACCTCCACCCCAGTCTCAAGTCTTTTGCAGACTCTAACAGGTTTACTTCTAAGATTGCCCTGTATTTGGCTCCATCCATCTTGCCATTAACTCTGACGAGCTTCCCTGTATCTGCTGAAGAAAAGCATCCCCACAACATGATGCTGCCACCACCATGTTTTACAGTGGGGATAGTGTGTTCAGGGTGATGTGCAGTGTTAGTTTTCTGCCACACATAGCGTTTTGCTTTTAGACCAAAAAGTAAAATTTTGGTCTCATCTGACCAGAGCACCTTCTTCCACATGTTTGTTATGTCCCCCAGATGGCTCCTCGCAAACTGCAAACGGGACTTCTTATGGCTTTCTTTCAACAATGGCTTTCTTCTTGCCACTCTTCCATAAAGGCCAGATTTGTAAGGTGCACAACTAATAGTTGTCCTGTGGACAGATTCTGTGGATCTCTGCAGCTCCTCCAGAGTTACTATGGGCCTCTTGGCTGCTTCTCTGATTAATGCTCTCCTTACCCGGTCTGTCAGTTTAGGTGGACGGCCATGTCTTGGTAGGTTTGCAGTTGTGCCATACATTTTCCATTTTCGGATGATGGATTGAACAGAGCTCTGTGAGATGTTCATAGCTTAGGATATTTTATATAACCTAACCCTGCTTTAAACTTCTCCACAACTTTATCTCTGACCTGTCTGGTGTGTTCCTCGGCCTTCATGATGCTGTTTGTTCACTAAGGTTCTTAGTGAACTGAGAACACAGAGCAGCTGTATTTATACTGAGATTAAATTACACACAGGTGGACTCTATTTACTAATTGGGTGAATTCTGAAGGCAATTGGTTCCACTAGGGGTTCCACTAGGGGTATCAGAGTAAAGGGGGCTGAATACAAATGCACGCCATACTTTTCACATATTTGTTAGTAAAACATTTTGAAAACCATTTATCATTTCCTTCCACTTCACAATTATGTGCCACTTTGTGTTGGTCTATCACATAAAATCCATTTACGGTATGTTTTTGGTTTCAACATGACAAAATGTGGAAAATTTTAAGGGGTATGAATACTTTTTCAAGGCACTGTATGTGTGGCCATGTAACAAACCATAAAAGATTACAGAAGTTACAAAGTAAAAACTAAAAGACAAAATATAAACAATGAGGTGGGTAACCCAATTGACTATACACATTGCCACTGATTACTAGCTAGAAGGTGCAGCTTAAGCAGCCATGGGTGATTGCTGTGACACTGTGAAAACAAAAAGGAATAAGACAAGCAAAACCTCCATAGTGTAGTAAACAAAGTAAACAATATTTATTAATGATTAAAAACACAGAGCCGCTGTGGTATTCCCCTGCTCCCCTCTCCCCCTGCTCACGGCCGAAGCAGGGGAATTCCACAGCGGCTCTGTGTTTTTAATCATTAATAAATATTGTTTGCTTTGTTTACTACACTATGGAGGTTGCACTTGTCTTTTCCCTTTTGTTCTAGGCCGGGTTCACACTTATGCGAATTGGATGCAGCTTTTACCGCATCCAATTCGCATGACAGTAGACTGTGATCGGCTCTCAATGGAGCCGGTTCACACATTTCTGGGGCAGCTGCAGAGCGAATTGCACAGGAGTCCTGTGTGTCTTTGGTTCCATTTCAGGTCCAAATTCAGGCAAAAATTGGGGCCTGATTCGTTCCTTAAAATTTATGTATAGCTTTTATAGTTGTCTCTTTAAGGGGTAGATTTCTCCCCAGTTGTTCCTGTGGATGTGACAGGTAAAATCTCCTACCATAAATACAGACAGCATTAAAAACCTAGAGTGGGTAAGAGTTAAAAACTCAGTCAAGTTCCTTCTTCTTCCCTAACTGGTGGCAAAAAACCTTAGTTAGACTTACCGGTAACGGTATTTCTACGAGTCTTTCAGGACAGCACCTGGAGAGAGCGCAGCTCCACCCACTTTCCCAGGAAACACTGCAGTTTTTTCTTTAAAGACCGGATACTTCCACCATGGCCTCAGTTATTCGTAGAGTACCTCCAGCCATGCTGAAATTAGATAAGCAGAACATAGTAACAACACCACATTTTATATACAGTTAGGGTGGGTCATCGGCGCTGTCCTGAAAGACTCGTAGAAATACCGTTACCGGTAAGTCTAACTAAGGTTTTCTCCCTTCGTCTTTCAGGACAGCACCTGGAGATGATAAGAGAGTACTTACTCTAGGGTGGGACCACCGCCTGCAGAACCTTTCTACCAAATGATTGTTCCGCTGCTGATAGCAGGTCCAGTCTGTAGTGGCGCGTGAAGGTGGAGAAGCTTGTCCACGTCGCCGCTCTACAGATGCGATTTGGGGATGCCCCTGCCCTTTCTGCCCACGATGTTGCTACAGCACGTGTGGAATGGGCGACTACCCCAGAGGGAGGATCAACTCCCGATGCTTTATAGGCCTCACTGATGGCCATTCTCAACCACCTAGCTATCGTATTTTTAGAAGCCCCGTAGCCCTTACGTGGCCCTGAAAACAAAATGAATAGGGAGTTTGATTTCCTAAACTCCTTAGTAATCTCGAGATAGTGTAAGAGACACCTTCTCACATCTAAACTGTGAAAGACCCTCTCTTTAGGGCTAGATGGTGAGGGACAGAATGTAGGGAGGATTATTTCCTGCTCTCTGTGAAAAACTGATGCCACTTTCGGGAGAAACCCTGGGTCTGTTTTTAACACTATCCTGTCCGGAAAAATAAAGCAAAAAGGTTCCTTTATAGAAAGGGCTTGCAGCTCGCTCACCCTTCTGGCTGTTGTCACAGCTACTAACAGAACAAGTTTAAGTGACCATAGCTTGATGGTTACTTCCTCCAGTGGTTCAAAAGGTCCTTTGGTCAGGCCCTGTAACACTAGGGATAGGTCCCATTTTGGGAAAACCTTGAAAGGAACTGGTCTTGCTCTAGACAGAGCTTTAAAAAATCTAATAATAAGCGCCTCTTGAGATAAACGTCTCTCAAGAAACACCGACAGTGCAGCCACCTGGGCTTTCAGGGTACTAATTGCCAACCCCAGCTCCATTCCGTCATGGAGGAACTCCAGGATCGACGCAATTTCCTGGGGTGGAAATCTCTTCTCCAGACACCAGGAATTAAAACGCTTCCACGTTTTGAAGTAAATCGCCCTAGTAGTCGCTTTGCGACTGTCTAGGAGAGTAGAGACCAGCTTGTCTGAAAGTCCCTTCTTTCTCAAGATTTGCTCCTCAGTAGCCACCCAGTCAGATTGAGGTGCTCTATGTTTGGGTGTTGAAGAGGTCCCTGGGTTAGGAGATCTTCTTGCAGTGGAAGAACCCAGTGGGGTTCCACCGCCATCCTCTGTATCGTAGCAAACCAAGCTCTCTTGGGCCAGAAGGGAGCCACTAGGATCATACTCGTGGATTCCTGTTGTAGTTTCCTTAGAACTAGAGGGATCAACTGAAAGGGGGGAAAAGCATAGCACAGGTGGAACTCCCATGATTGTGCCAGCGCGTCTAAGCCCCTTGATTGGGCTTGTCTGCTTAGAGAAAAGAAAGCCTTCACTTTCTTGTTTTTCTGGGAAGCAAACAAGTCTATTTGCGGAACCCCCCACCTTTCTGTTAGCTTTAGAAACACCTCTGGGCTCAGACTCCATTCTGACTCTAGGATTCTTTCCCTGCTCAGCCAGTCTGCTACATAATTCAGGTCCCCCTTCAGATGTACCGCTGTCAGCGATTTCAGATTGTCTTCCGCCCAAGACAGGATCTGACCGGCCAGAGATAGCAAGACTCTGCTTCTTGTGCCGCCCTGCCTTGTAATGTAAGACACCGCCGTGGCGTTGTCCGATAGGACCTGGATATGGTGGCCCCGGACTAGTCCTTCGAAGGCCCATAACCCCAAAAGGATAGCCCTTAGCTCCCTCCAATTGGAGGATCTCCTGGCTTCCTCGACTGTCCAGTCCCCTTGGGCCATCTGTCCCCCCAGGTGGGCACCCCACCCCCAGGAGCTGGCATCCGTAGTAAGTCTTTTGTCTACTGGGAAGCACCAAAGAAGACCCTTGTTGAGGTTCGAGCACCTCCTCCACCACCAGAGCTTCCTCTGGACCCGAGGAGGTATCCTGAACAGCTTCTCCAAGGACTCCCCGTAGGACCAATTTTTTAGTATTGTCTGTTGGAGGTCCCTTGCGTGGAGACGCGCCCACTGCACTGCTGGTATAGATGCAGTGAGGAGACCTAGGACTGACATGGCAAACCTGACAGATATCAGCAGATTTGTCTGCGTCTTCTTTACAGCAATCTGCAATTTCTCTATCTTCTCCGCTGGAAGAAAGATCTTTTCCTGTCTGGAGTCGATGGTATACCCCAGGAATTTTAGGGACTGAGAGGGGATGAGATTCGATTTCTCCCTGTTTAGGATCCACCCGAGACCCTCTAGGTGTCCCCTTGTCCTTACTAGGTCCCTTTCTAGTAGCTCTCTTGTGTTGGAGAATATAAGAAGGTCGTCCAAGTAAGGGACGATCGATATCCCCTCCAACCTGAGGGGGGCTAGGGCTTCCGCCAGGACCTTTGTAAATATCCTCGGGGACGAGGACAGTCCGAAGGGGAGGGCCCGGAACTGGAGATGTATGACCGAGCCTTCTATACCGACCGCGAACCTTAGATGTTTCTGCGATGGTATGGCTATGGGAACATGAAGGTAAGCATCCCTTAGGTCTATGGATGCCATAAAACAACCTTGGGACAGGAGATTCTTTACTGAGAAGATTGTATCCATCTTGAACCTTTTGTACCTGATGGATTTGTTTAGGACCTTCAGATTCAGAATCATTCTGAATTTCCCTGATGGCTTTTTTACTAGGAATATATGAGAATAACACCCCAGTCCCCTCTCCACGGGGGGGACGTGCGTGATCACTCTCTGCTGGATCAATTCCTGTAAAATTGAAACTAAGGCCACTGATTTTTCTGGGTCTCGGGGAGTCTGAGTGACATAAAATCGAACGGGTGGGGTGTGAGCAAACTCCAGTCTGTAACCCTCCTTTATTATCCCGAGGATAAACGGACTGGATGTTACTGACTCCCACTGGGGGAGGAAGGCTAGAAGCCTTGCTCCCACAGCTAGAAGACAGTCACTGGGTCTTTGTATTTGGGGCAGGGGGGCGGAACAAGACGCCTGACCTACCCCTCCCTCTCTGTGGCTTCCAGGGTCTTTTGTATCCTGTTTCCTTCGTTTCTGGGGTTTTCCGAAAAGAACGAAAATTTTTGCCACCTTGGGGGGGTTACCTTCTTCTTGACCGGAAAAGCCTTCTTCTTATCGGCTGTTCTGTCTAGAATAGCTTCCAGGTCTGGCCCAAAGACTAAATCTCCTTCAAACGGGAGACCGCATAACTTAGTCTTTGAAGCTGTATCCCCCGTCCAGGTTTTGACCCATAATGCCCGACGGGCTGAGTTTATGAGTGCTGAAGACCTGGCCGACATTTTAATAGATTCGGCTGAAGAATCTGCCATATAACCCACCGCTTTTGATAGAATGGGCAAGGTATCAAGCAGATCCTTTCGAGGCGTACCAGCCTCGATATGGGCTTTTAACTGGTCTAGCCAGTGCTCCAGGTTCCTGGCAACCACAGTGGAAGCCATGGCCGGTTTTAAATTTGAGAGGGTTGAGTCCCAAGCCTTTTTTAAGAGGGAGTCTGCCCTTTTGTCCATGGCATCTTTTAGGATGCCCATGTCCTCAAACGCCAGGTCGGTATTTCTAGAAACCTGAGAGAACGCTGCATCAAGTCTGGGTTTTTTATTCCAGAGTTGAGAGCTATCCTCTTCAAAGGGGAATCGGCGTTTGAGTGATCTGGAAAAAAAGGGGGGCCCTCTCTGGGTCCTTCCATTCTTTTTTGATTATTTCAGACAGGCAGTTATGCACCGGGAACACCCTGTGCTTCACCTCCCCCATGCCTAAAAACATTTTATCATGTAAAGATAATTGGGTTTTGTCCTCTGTAATATTGAGAGTGGTGTGGATGGTTTTTAGGAGATCATCCACATCTTCTAAGGACAACTTGTATCTGGATGAAGAGCCGGAAGCTTCCTTTGCTTCATCTAACTCTTCCTCAGAGCCAGAGGACCCGCTAACCCCTTCATCCTCTGAGTCGCTACCTCTGGATGCAGCTGATGAGTGGGAACGGGGTACTGTGCTGCTGCTAGCAGCTGGACGCCTATCTAGATAGGACCGAAAGGTCTCAAAGGTGTCCGTCATTTCCTTGCGAAAGGAACTAAACAGTTCCCCCTGCTGAGATGCAGCAGTAGAAGCTGTCTCCTCTCGAACTAGATCACTGATGCAGGATCTGCACAAAGTTTTTGTCCAGGAGTCTCTAAGAACATTCTTACAGACAGGACATTTCCTTTTGCTAGGAGGTGAGACATGTTTAGTCTTTTCCTTTGTTTTCTGAAATACACCAACACAAAACATCTCAATTTAACCTTAAAGGAACACATGCTGACAGAGAGAAAAAAATCACCTTAATTCCCTCTGTTCACAGCCAAATGAATCTCCCCACAGACTCACTTAAATACAATAGCATTCTTCCTAAACTGTCATTAGGAACTGAGTGCTGCAGGCTTCCTGTACAAGGAAGGGTAAAACATTCTGGCCCTGAGGGTAAATCTGGGGACACCTGTCCCTGCTTACCTGAGCCTGGCTGACCGAAGTGGCTCCTGCACCTGCCACCGCCGCTTGATCCTCCTCCATTGTAGCAAGATCCAAGCGCCGAAAAGCCCATCTTTATTTGAAATCCGCGCGGCCTGGCCGCCGGAAATGACTTCAGCCGTATGCGACCGCCCTCTCTCCCTGCGTTCCAGCGGCCGGAACCGGAAGCCGCGTCGCGCCGTCGAAAGTCCCGCCCCCGGTCGGAAGTGACGCCCTCGCCATCCGAAACCCGGAAGACATGAGGCTCTGTAACGGCGCTATTTTCAAACAGCGCCAAAGCCCCACGTCGCCGGTCTTAGATAGAGGATGGGGACCTCCGACAGCCTGACCCCCCTGGGTATGAAGGAGAGAGGACACCGGAGCAGCCCCCACGCGTCAGGGAGGCAGCTGGGCAGGTCTGCAAAATAACGAAGCAAACAAACAGGTATGCCTTCAACTCTCCCCACCTGGAGAAAGCGCAGCACCCCTTGGTTCCCTGCAGAGCTTCCACCATGGCTGGAGGAAACACTACAACTGAGGCCATGGTGGAAGTATCCGGTCTTTAAAGAAAAAACTGCAGTGTTTCCTGGGAAAGTGGGTGGAGCTGCGCTCTCTCCAGGTGCTGTCCTGAAAGACGAAGGGAGAAATTATTATTTTTTTTAATACCACTCTACAGAAATGCAGCTACAACCACTTCCGGACCGCCGCACGCCGATATACGTCCTTAATTTGAAGGCGGATATTGTTCTTATGGCAGCAGCTAGCTGCCATAACCCCAGTATTCTCCTGTTTGGCCGGCGGTCCGGTTTCCAATAATAGTGGTCTCTGCAGAGGATTCGCCGCAAGATCACTTTTATCGGAAACCGGACCGCCGGCCAAACAAGATAATACCGGGGTTATGCCAGCTAGCTGCTGCCATAAAAATTATCACTCTTATAGCAGCAACTAGCTGCCATAACCCCGGTATCCTCTTGTTCGGCCGGAGATCCGGTTTCTGATAATAGTGGTCTCTGCGGCGGATTTGTCGCAAGATCACTTTTATCGGCGGCGGGAGCACCCCCCCTCCCACTGCCCTCTGGTACCCTCCGCAGCCATCGGCAGCAGCGGAGGCGTTTGGATCTTCACCCTTGCTGGGCATGGAGACAAGTGAGGGGGAAGATGGCCCCCACCCGTCTCCATAACAATGCAGGGCAGAAGCAACGTCATAACGTCACTTCCGCCCATAGCTCTTAAAGGACCTTTTTTTTTTAATGACAATTTACGTGTAAATATGAGATCTGAGGTCTTTTAGACCCCATGCTTTTTTTCTATTAAGGTATGTTTACATTCCTTGTAGTAGGAATAAAAGTGACACAATTAAATTTTTTTAAAAGACAGTGTAAAGAAAAAAAAAAAAAAAAAGGTAAAATAAATAAGGAAAAAAAATTTTAAGCGCGCCTCGTCCCGCGGAGCTCACGTGCAGAAGCGAACGCATACGTGAGTAACGCCCGCATATGAAAACGGTGTTCAAACCACACATGTGAGGTATCGCCACAATCGGTAGAGCAAGAGCAATAATTCTAGCCTTAGGCCTCCTCTGTAACTCAAAACATGCAACCTGTAGAATTTTTTTTAAACGTCGCCTATGGAGATTTTTAAGGGTAAAAGTTTGTCGCCATTCCACGAGCGGGCGCAGTTTTGAAACGTGACATGTTGGGTATCAATTTACTCGACGTAACATTATCTTTCACAATATAAAAAAGAAAAATTGGGTTAACTTTACTGTTGTCATATTTTTTATTAAAAAAAAAAAAAAGTGTATTTTTTCCTAAAAAAAAAAGTGTGCTTGCAAGACCGCTGCGCAAATACGGTGTGACAGAAAGTATTGCAACGACCGCCATTTGATTCTCTAGGGTGTTAGAACCCCGAAATATTATACATTTTTTTTTCAAAGTAATTTTCTAGCAAAAAATTTTTTTAACTTGTAAACACATCTCAAAAAGAGGCTCGGTCTTTAAGTGGTTAAAATGAAGATATCAAACTCTCACCTTGACTGAGAAAATGAGTGCAATGAATCCTAGACAGCAGAAGTTCATGTAGATGGTGTTAAATATAGACCAGATTAGATGATCTGTCACAGGATGTTGGTCAGATGTTATGGCCAACACCGTACTTTCCTTTTGCCCACTGGCATCTTGCAACGGGGTCATCTCCATCTTTAGTCGTTCATCTTGCTTGCTCTCACAGTAATTTAACTTTTCAGCAGAGGTCTCCATAAGTTGCTGAGAGGACGATCCATTATCGTAAGTCTCCATGTTCACAAGGAAGGGACGAAAGCTATCAGTTTGTGGATGAAACCTTCTGCAGGGCTGTGGGGGGGAAGATATGTTTACGAAGATTGTAGAAGAGTGTGGAACATCATTCAAGTTTATTTCATTATTCTCAGTGCTTTAAAAAAATAAATAAAATCCAGCAGTCTTTAGTGACGTTATTCTGTAATGTGGTTTTGCTGAGCTTCCAGATTCTAAAGACCAGACAGATCATTGTGAAACAGTGTAAAGTTTAGAAGATCAAAGTAAAAAGCAATACAATGCAAACAGAAAGTAGAACATTAATGAACCTGCTCTAAGTTAAGGGTAATGCATACTTAGGATTGGCTCACACCAGATAAGTCGCCATGCATTTTGCTACAATTCTACTTGCGTTAAAACCAGTGGCGGCTGGTGCTCAAAATTTTTGGGGGGGCGCAAACAAACAGCCTCACTGTGCCATCAAACGCTGCCACTGTGCCCCTCCAAGCTGCCACTGTGCCCCTCCAAGTGCTGCCACTGTGCCCCTCCAAGTGCTGCCACTGTGCCCCTCCAAGTGCTGCCACTGTGCCCCCTGCCTTCCCTCTGCACTTACCTTGTCTCGGTGTGCAGCTGGTGACGGCGTCAGGCGGCGATCGGTGTCTCATCGTCCGATGTCTTCTTCTCCCGCGCTCCTCCTGTCTTCTGCTATGATTGGACGCCTAGCGTCCAATCACAGCGCCTGTGACTTCAGCCAATCAGGTTACAGGTAACAGACCTGGCAACCTGATTGGCTGAGAGGCGGGTCTGTGTTAGGGAAGCGATGTATTCGCTTCTCTAACACAATACTGTGTAATCAGCGAACGCACAGCAGTGCGCCCGCTGTTTACACTTAGGGAAGCCTATTAGAGCACACCGCTCTAATAAGGTCCCCTATTAGAGCTTTACAGCTCTAATAGGGCGCTTCCAGAAACACCCCCCCCCCCCGCTGTAATTCAGATGCCCGGCGCCCGATCAGGGGCCGGACACCTGAATAGGGGGCGGCAGCGGTGACAATAGATAGATTCATGCAATGCATGAATCTATCTATTGGTGATAGAGCAGTGCAGGAGCTCCTGCGCCCTCTATGCACGCACCGCCACTGGTTAAAACTCATAAGACATGAGAAGATCCATTGCCGTCAACAAACATTGATGATACCAATACTTGGCACTTAAAGTGGTTGTAAAGCTCTACATATACCGAGTAAAGTGACTGGCCACAGGTGATACACAGATTAAACAAATCATCCTACATTAGTTGTTCCTGTTTATCTGCAGCCCTCTCTTCTCTACATTCGTTCAAAGACCAGAATTTATAAAGCTTATCTGAGCTGTCAAAAAAACGGGGGGGGGGGGGGGGGGGGACTGAAATTATGCTTTGCATAGCTCAGTGGGGAGAGATCTGAGAGCTGGTTGGGGGGGGGGGAAGGGACACACCCTCCTTCACACAGCACAAAGAAGCAGATCTAAAGCTGTCAATCAGCTGGAGGTCCCTTCTCTGTCACCTTTTTTTCCCTTGGTGTCAGAAAAACTTCTCAGAAGTGGTTAATGCTGATAGCAAAGGAGAAAAGCAGCAGACAGATATGCTATGCACATGCATTTTCCACTCACTCTAGAAACAGGAATCAGTCCTTGCAGCTTTGTTTTGTTTTTTATTTACGGGGATTAAACTTGGATGGGGGAAAGGGTTATTATGAAATGCCCACTTGATCAGAAATCTTCAGGGACACAAACTATATACATCCAGTATATACACACACACACTTCTCTTCTACCTCCGGCGCAAACTTGCTTGTAGAACTACATCTCCCAGGACCAGCTATTACTGACAATTTGATCCATCACAGTCTCAATCAGATTCAAGTGAATGCCTTTTACAGGCAGAGACTGTTGGCCTCTTTAGCAGTATAGCAAAAAGAAAGGTCTTTGGTGCTAGCTGTCCTTTCCCTGTGCCTACTGCTCCCAGTACCACCTCTTCAGGCACTGCCAGCCCGCCTGGATGCAGCTGCCCCTTTCACTAGCCCTCCTGGCTACTTCTCTCTAGTCCTCCCAGACTGACTCTGCATCCATCCCAGACTGATTGCAGCGAGTCCCTTCAGGCATGCCTCTTTTAACTGTAACACTCACCAGCCCTCTTGGCTGTCTTCCTCCCTGGAGATGTGCCCAGCAGTGTTCTCCCACTGTCCTATAATTGCTCCTTGCCAGGATCCCTCCATGTCATGAGAAGGGGTCCCTTCCGTACCCATGCCTAGGCCTAAGTTTACCCCTCCCCCCCAACTAGGTGGCTACTCTCAAAGGCCTCCGACAGCCTAACACTGCATCTCCATCTTTCACCCCAACTCATTTTGCCCCAGCTGGGCTGACCCTGAGTATTTGAGGGGGCCTGCCCCCTGCCAACCCATCTGTTGGGGATTGGTTAGGGCCCTCAGAACACTCCAGACAGCTCCTCCTAGAGTCCTCCCAACTGCTTCTGGAATCTTCTCCAAGTTTCCAGCAACCAGGGGGAGTCACCAGAGGAATGCTGCTGAGTCACTGACCTGACCTAGATAAACACACAGGCTTGGCTGCCAGCCAAGCCTGACAACTTACCTACTCTTCACAAAAACAATCCTAACACTAGCACTCTAGCAACTACACTTTTTTCACTTTTAGTGTCTGCGGTTTACAAACACTTTAAGGATGTGTTGACCAACAGTTTGAATTCATGATGATTTGAAGTATATGTAATCCCAATAACAAAAATCTCAGGCGGTTACTGCCTGGGATTGCGGTCGGAACTACATAAGAGATATCGGCTGATGCAGCCACCTGCTCCCTCTTCAGGCCAGCACTGGCTCAGCTGCAACAAAAGAAATAGTTCTGCTGCCTATATAAGACTGCACTGTGATGCTCTGCGGACAGTGGGTTGGCAAGCAGAGGGTGTGCTCTACCTCGCTAGGCTGGTGAATCAGCAGTTACAATGCTGATAGCTACACCCCACATCCCTGTGTTGTGCAAGCATGTAGGCAGGCGCAGTCTGTTCTCCCCTCTGTAGGTGGTGCTTGACCAAAGCAGCAAGGAAAGGAAGTTGTGAGGAACTTGGTTTCTCTATGATTTCCTGCGGTCTCATGAGGAACAGCTGTCCAATTGGACGCGGGTCCCCCTCGTGACCTCGGTGGCCATCTTGGGGTAAAGCAGTGTCTTTTTAAGACTCTGCCCCCCCCCCCGGTTTTGGTGCACTTTGGCGAGTGCTAGTGTAGGGACTGAGCATACTAGCAGGGAGAGGCTGTCGGCATCATCTCAGGAAATGCTCCTCTGTTACAGTTACGTAAAAGGTTTAAGTCAGCTGTGCCTACCCACCAGGCCTAGTTGTGCATTTTTTGGACTTTAATACAATGTTCTCATTACCTCAGCCTCTGTGTGATCTCTGCGGCCGACACCACGCTGAACCCTGTTCACACTTGTCAGCAGTCAGCAAGATATGCCCCTCTTCAGAGCTGATGCAGAAGGAGGAACCACTATGGCATCATTAGGAGCGGCCTTGGCCCTAGTGCTTATGTTTAATGGGTCAAACATCTTTCTATCAGAGTGGGAGGAGAGACTGGAGAGTGCCTGTCTTAGGTTCCTGTCCAGCTGATTGTGGAGCTGGCCATTAACTCGCGGGGCAGTGATGGTGCTACTGGAAGATTCCCAGTCCAGTTTAGAACTAATTTTGGCACGTCTGGAAGGCCTGCTTGGGGAAAATGGAACTGAGACACAGCTTTTTCATCCGCAGACAGCAGATGCAGTAGACTTCCAGAATCTTTGGAAGAGGTTAGAGAAGAAGGTTGTGCTTGGCTGTGCTGACATAAGCACTTTAGCTAATTTACTGTGGGACAAGTGTGGTAGGGATGAAGGTCCCTGTCAGGAGAGACCTGCAGGAATGAGTAAGAGTGTAACTCTCCCTCACCTTTTAATGGCATTGTGGTGGAGGCGGTTATACGGGAGCAGGACAAAGAAACATGAACCGTTTATACGCGAGGGCAGGAATCTGCTGTGGAGGGACCCAGACGAAGACCAGACATACTGGTGGTGTGGGAGCCTTGGGCATGTAGCCAGGAACTGTGGCCGGTCTGAAAATAAGAGCACCCAGAGGCCAGTTACACATGGGTTGACCACCAAGAATGGCACCACAAGGTCCCAAAAGGCCAGAATCTATGGTTACGCCATAGATAAGGGGGTAGTGCTGCGCTGTATATTATAGGTATAATATATCGGTGGCAAAAAATAAAATACATATAAAGTGCTTCAAGAGACAACATTCATTTATCAGTGTCAGGTGACTAATAGTGCATAAAGTGCAAGTTAGTATTCCATCAGGAACGAGAATAAAAACACATAGAGAACACATATAAAAATAGCTTGGTTGGTAGTGGTGCTATTTAAATATAAAGTGACCAATGTGCTATTTCAAATGTACATTCCTAAAAATTCATAGTAGGTAAATAGGTGCGGGTAAAATCGCATAAAATGCCATAAGTGACCAGTGTGCTGCTTTAAATAAAGGGTTTCAGCATATGCAGATAAATACGGATAAATTCACATAAAAACCCATAAAATCGCATAAAATTTCAAAAACGCATAAAATTCCAAAGTAATCGCATAGATTCTCATAAAGTTGTATAAATTCACATGGAATCACATAAAAACGCACAATAAAAGCGTTAGCGTAAGAGTGAAAAAAGTGACAGAAATATGAATAAATAAAGGTGTAGGTCCGTGAGGTCAGTCCTATCTCAACTTGACCTATAGTGCAGTATATTGTGACTTCAGTGTCATAGAAACACATTTAAAAGTGAATCACGGGTGATAATGCTGGTGCATCAATATTTGATTCTCCAAGGGGATGGTGCATTCAGTGGTTTCGTGGTTTTCTCCTGAATTAAAGTATAGGTGTCCCCTTACCTTACCGCTGTAAGGTAACAGCGTTTAAAGATGTATGGGCTCCAGGCGGGCCTCTGCTTCTCCCTGGTGGCGTCCCCCCAATAGGGTTCTCTTATTTGGCTCCTGGTCCTAAGGGGTCCTGGTCCTAATGAGTGTCCTCTCTTAAAACAGGGTTCCTCTGCTACCTGGCGCTGCTAGGTGTACCTCACAGGGTAGGGTAGAGAAGAATGCTCGATAGTGTAGTATTTCTTATAGATAGAGTTTATTTGCAATATATAAAAGGTAACACTCACATTTGGTAAAGGTAAGTATGCATGTAAAAAACGAGCGCCGAGGTCGTACCTCACTTCCGGTATCTCAGTGTTTGTGACGTCCCGACGCGTGTTCGTCACAGTCACGTGACTTCATTCATGGTTACGCCATGTCCAGTAGTCAAAGCTTTAGTCAATGACCAGATGGTCACATGCTTGGTTGACAATGGGTCTGAAGTCACCGTTATGCAGTATGAATTTTATGTTCAGCGGTTCGGGACTTAGGGCCAGTTGGACCCATCTTCACTGTCCCTGAAAGCAGCCAATAATCTGCCCATCATGGGGGGGAAGGAGTTACCTGGGTAAAGATACAGATGAATGACCTCTTAGTGCAACAGTTAGGAGTCCTGGTGACCCGCAGCCCAGTCAGTTCAGTCATGCCTATTGTCCTGGGCATGAACGTTCTGAAGGACCTGGACCTACCACATTTGCTGGACAAGACTGAACAATCAGGTAGACATGCACAGGGCTGCAGCCTGAGAGCCATTTGGCTCAATGTGATCAGAGCCCCTATTGGGGACCACAAAAAGCTGCAAGGAGCTAAAGTGATGGTATAACCCCGCAAGGACCTTGAAGTGCCAATGGAATGGTTGGCAGCCTGCACCTTGTCTAAATTCCACAGGTGTAAGGTGCTAGTCCAGCTTATCCAGCTAATCAACTTGGAAACTACTCCGGTCCCACTCTCGAATCACACCACCATCACAGACCTGTACATTGTTCCCAGCCATTGAATCTCTGGGGCTCAGCCAGGGGTGGAAGCTGTTTGTGCCCTGTTAAAAACTCCCTGAACAACAAACAAGACCAACGGTTGCTGGAACAATTAGCCATTCCCTTTCATGATTACCCTCTGCCTCAAAATAATCTCCTCCACCAACTACCTGAGAAACACCTACTGGTCTTTTCAACTAGTCCTAAGGACTATGGCTGCATGAAGGCAATAGACCACCCAATTCACACGGGGAATGCTCGGCCCATCCAGGAGTGATATCACCATATTCCCGACCCTATGCCTAGAGGTCAAGGACGTGATCTGTAACATGCTACAGAGTGGGATAATCCAAGAGAGTCACAGCTCATGGGCCACCCCTGTCATCTTAGTACGAAAGAAAGACCGTAGCTTACGGTTCTGTGTGGACTTTCGCAAGTTGAATTCCTGCACCCACCAGGATGCTTTTCCCCCTGCCCAGGGTGGAGGGGTCACTCATGGCGTTGGGCAAACTCAATAGTTCTCTTTTATCTGTCAAAAAACTAAAAGAATAAATGAAAACGTGTAAGTATTTCCACTGAAAAGTAATCCAAACCGCACTGGACAATGGATAAAACAAAAAATATGTGAAAAAAACCCACAATAAACCACATCTATTAAATGAATAAAGAGAACCCCACAGTATGTGGGTTTAAATTATACAAACGAATGTGTAAATCCTATGAAATTGAGTGTAGAATAGAAAAAATGTTTCACAGTCCATATGCTCACAAAAATAAATAGAATAAAAAAGAAACAATAAAAAAATAGAAAATAAAAAAGGATGAATTAAAAATGTGAAAGCCTATAGTCTGTAGGGAGAATAACCAGACAGCTTCAGAGCATGAAATCAGGCTTCAGTGGCTCCTTGCTTCCGCAGGTCTTCTGCGCTCTAGCTGCCCTGTTCAATGTCCGGCCGGCGCGATGTGATTGGACGTATGGGGGAGGTCATGTGCGGAGGCGGGACTTCAGGAGCGATCTCTGACAGGCCAGCCCTATGCCTCATATGACCCCCATATGCCCAATCACAGGGCACTGGACACTTAACATGGCGGCCGGTGTTCTGCCGAGATGGTTCCCCTTGGCTGATTAGTGCAGATCTGTACTGTGCATGCGCAGCGAAATTTCCGAAAATTGGCGAACCTAAACAGATGCGAGTGAAGTGTACAACGCGCACGCGCAGGCGTTGTACGAGACGATGCCGCACGCTCCCGATGCTCGCGCTACTCTGCAAGGGGAGTCTATGTAAGGGGCGGGTCTATTATTTTCCCATACTGCTCATAAATAAATCACCCGAGTGGTGCTCCGACTGCTGAGGGGACTGTAAATCCCAGCATACCCATCACAAGAGCTCACAAAAAAAAAAATGATTTAATGTATGGGAGAAAAATGCAAAAAGGGTTATGTGTTTTTATATATTTTTTTTTTATATGTGTATAATTATTAGCGCGATCATCGGGAGCGTGCACGTGCGTGGTGTACAGTTCACTCGCATCTGTTTAGGTTCGTCAATTTCCGGAAGATGCCTAGTCGTTCGTACAGAGAGGAACCAATCCGCCAGGGGAACCAACTCGGCAAGACACCGGAGCGCAGGGGGACACAGGAACTTAAAATTAGGAGGAGGCAGCCAGTGACACATACTGGCGCCCCCCTAAATGTCACGCCCGGGGCCATGGCACCCCCTGCACCCCCCATGCTACGCCACTGCTGGCAAGTTCCAGTGATTAAACAGGACCGGGAGAAAACTGATTTTATTACTCCCCTGGGAATGTTTAAATTGCCATATGGGTTAAACAACGCCACCAGTACCTTCCAACAATTGATGGAGATGTGTTTTGGGGATTACAACTTCGAGACTGTGCTAGTCTATTTCGACAACATCATTATTTTCTCCAAGTCATTTGAGGACCATATACAACACATGATCAGGGCAGGAGAGTTCAGGTGGAAGTTGGAGATGGAGTGCTAGGAAGCTGTCGGTGGGCCCTTGAGGGTAACCCCCTATCCTTTTATCTCCCAAGTAGGTGTGAGAACAGCAGGAGCCAGTGAGCAAATCCAGGAGAACTCCAAGTAGAAGACAGCTAGGTGGGTTGGTGAGTGAGACATTCGGGGAAGACTGAAAGGTAGCCTGAGAGGACTGGGTGAGAGTCAGTCTGGGAGGACAGTGGAAGCTTAGCCAGGGGGGCTAGCAGTGCCTGAAGAGGTAGTGTTGGGATCAGTAGCCACAGAAGGACAGCTGGGCACATCAGCGTCACCTGTCAGTGTCAATATATAAAAAAACATTTTTTTTCCTCAGTTTAGGCCGATACGTATTCTTCTACATATTTTTGGTAAAAAAAAAAAAAAAAAAAAAAAAAATCACAATTAGCGATTATTGATTGGTTTGCGCAAAAGTTATAGCGTTTACAAAATAGGGGATAGTTTTATAGCATTTTTATTAATATATATTTTTTTTTTTACTAGTAATGGCGGCGATCAGCGATTTTTATTGTGACTGCGACATAATGGCAGACACATCGGACATTTTTGGGACCATTGTCATTTATACAGCAATCAATGCTATTTAAATGCATTGATTCCTGTATAAAATGACAGTTGTAGTGAAAGAGTTAAACCACTAGGGGGAGGGGAGGGGTTATGGGCTGTGACGTGTGTGTGTTTTTTTACATTAGGGGGCGTGGCTGACGTCATTGATCGGCTTTCCCGATGACCAGGAACAGCCAATCAATGACAGGCAGAGTAGGAAGCGCAGGGAGAGGTTTGTTTACACATACCTCTCCCCGTTCTTCAGCTCCGTGACCCGATCGCGGGACACCAGCGGCGATCGGGTCCACTGGTCCCGCGGCCAGGGTCACGGAGCTCCCGACCGGGTCGTGAGCGCGCCGCTGGCGGCACGCTTGCGACCCACGGGCAGGCATTTAAAGGGCCATGTACAGGTATGTGATTTTGCCTGCCCGTGCCATTCTGCTCACGTATATATGCAGTGGGCGGTCGGGAAGCGGTAAAAAAAAAAAAAAAAAAAAAAAAAAAATCGGTATCAGCAAGCACTTGTAAAAAAAGTATCGGTACTTGTACTCAGTCTTAAAAAAAGTGGTATCGGGACAACCCTAGTGGATGGTAGTTAATTTTCAAGTCTTGGAATGACAATCAAAGGAAAGGCATTCCAGGATGGAAAAACAAGCTGCATTCACAGCTAGATGAGATTTAATCCAAACAGGCAGGATATTAACTTATAAAAAAAGGGTCTGTTTAAGAATATATATAAACATATTTTTAAACCAAAGACCAAAAGTCCAGTAAAGGAAAAAGGAAAGGAGAAAAGGGTTTGCATACCTGAGATGTTACAAATAAATAAAGTCTCCTCTCAGTGTTCCCCACATGCAAGTGGACAGATGAGCCACCAAGTGGAGACTGAAAAATGTGTACCTTATAAAGGGCATAGTAATCACCCAATTTGCATACCGGGAGGTGTGTGTGGGAGATTTCCTGGGATCGCCCGAATTGCCCGCATAACAGGGAACTGGAATCAATCCCCTGAATCCGGAGGGACAGGGACCAGCTCAGGGGATCCAGGGGATTGATTCCAGTTCCCTGTTATGTGGGCGATTCGGGCGAACTGGCTTGTTTTTCCATCCTGGAATGTTTTTCCTTTGATTGTCTTTCCAAGACTTGAAAATATATACCATCCACCATACCTGAGTGAATAACTACAATTGAAGCATAGTGAATCTTTTTGACTTCTATGAACATATCCATCTGCTAATAAGAGTCACTAGATATTTCTATGCAGTCACCTGGTAAGCGCTTTTGAATCTTTCTCAAACTCACAGGGATACTTTTCCTGGTGGTTTTTTTTTATTTTTTTATTTTTTTTTTTACTTTCATTAAATCACCTGGCTCATTTCACCTTATTATTTGCATACATAGGGATTCAGCCATTTCATCTGGGCTGAGGTGGGGTGGAGCATTTCCACTGGCTCCCTGGCCTTTATAATGTTCTACTGAGCTGGTGCCTTTTGATTACAGTATTTTGGTGAGTGATAAAAACATGTTTATGAAATATGTTGGCTTATATACTTTTTCATATATTTCCACATTCTAATGTTATACATCTGGATAACCAACAACATGTAATCAATCACCCGTCTTATCTCTCTGTAAGAGAAGCACCGCTAGATCTGTTAAGGAGTTGAATATGCAACTGTATTTATACATTTAATGTTTTATAAATGTTTCATAAACATAGATGTAGCGCCGACACTTTACTAAAGTGTACGCTATAATGTAAATTTCATTTTCCAGAACTGTAACAGAGTTCTGGGGGTTAATTGTACAGGTCTCTTACTTTGGCATCAGTCTGGCTGGGCTGTACTGAAGTTCTGCCTGGTCATAGGTGCAGTGAGGCGCCTGTGACAGGCTGAGAACCAGGCCTGGTTGGACGAGTTAGATACCAATCTTTCTCAGAGCCAATCAGTGGGCGCATCTGGGCCGCTGTGTAGTCTGGGAAGGGGTATTTAAGATGCTGAAGTCACGTGTTCAGGGTTCGGCTTGCTCTTTGGTTCCTGGTTCCGGTCCGGACCAACCCCGTGAGGGGTCCTGGACCCAGGAGTGTCTGCCATCCCCATAAGCCTGGTCACCCTGACCAGCCCCAGAGGCCCTCATGGTCTGGGGTGGGGATCCATCCGTTCCCGAGCCTCGGAACTGGCTAGTTCGAGGCCCAGTAAGGCCCCTTTCACACTGGGGCGGTTTGCAGGCGTTATTGCGCTAAAAATAGCGCCTGCAAACCGACCCAAAACAGCTGTTGCTGTGTCTTCAGTGTGAAAGCCCTAGGGCTTTCACACTGAAGCGGTGCGCTTGCAGGACGCTGGAAAATGTCCTGCAAGCCGCATCTTTGGCTCCTATAGCGCCCGTTCCCATTGAAAACAATGGGGCAGCGCTCCGAACCCGCCCGCAAAACGCCGCTGCAGCGGCTATTTGCGGGAGGTATTAACCCTTTTTCGGCCGCTCGCGGGGGGTAAAACCACCCCGCTATCGGCCGAAATGCGCTGCTAAAACGACGGTAAAGCGGCGCTAAATATAGCGCCGCTTTACCGCCAGCGCCCCCACCGCTCCAGTGTGAAAGTAGCCTAACTGAAGGAGAATTCAGAGGCGTCCCGGTGTGCTCTCGGCATTGGAAAGACACAGCAACTTATACAAGCGACCAGGGGAGGACTCTTCGGAGGAGGGCCAAGAAGCTGGCTGCTCGGTAAGAGCCTGGGAGCTGAAGTTGTATGGACACTAGAGAATCCACACTTCTCACAGTATCGCCAGAAGGCTAAAAGATCCAGGTACTGTGGGAAAGGTTCCTAACTTATCTTCAGTTACAATCTAGTCTGTGCCAGAGACTTTGCAAATTTTCCGAGTCACATGTTGGCTGCTAAATCTCTGGTTAGAGGTTTATCCAGCAGTGAAGCACCCATTTGTGAGTGGCTACTCTCTGGGCTATTTGAGAGACATTCAATTGATGTCAGCAGTTCTAAGTGCCTGAGTTTTATCACCCGTACCCTCTATTCCCAATTGAGACTGTGTTATAGTTGGATGTTACCCCTGCAAATAAAAATCCTCAAAAGGACTTTTTGTGTGTCAGCTTCTGAAGCTACTGGGAACTAACCCTGGGAATCCCTAGACAACGAACGACGAGCTATGAGGAGGTAATTGGTAAGCCCAGAAAATTCAAGGTCGCCCCAAGGGGTCATGGCCGCTACATAGATATCTAGACTTTTTCAACATATATTCATAATGATATGTCATTAATATATACATATAGAAAAATCTATGTATTAAAATTTTTTATATATTATATATTTAATTAATTTTTATTTACATAATTATATATATATATATATATATATATATATATATATATATATATATATATATATATATTAGTATTAATGAATGTTTTATTTGTAGAATTCACACAACGTCATTTTGTGCTATCTTCAAGGCCCTGACGAAGCGACACTGTCCGCGAAACGCGTAGGCCACACTTTTGCTCATTATTGGGGATCTGCACACCCTGAATTCAAAATGTATCATACAGACTGTAATGTATTCTCAATTATTTTTATAATCAATAAAATTGTCTATTTTTTTTTCATAATCCTAATTGTTTACACTTCTCAGAGGCACAATTAACGTCCCATTTAGTTCTACATATTTTTTGAAACATAGTTACCTCATCATTGCTGGATGGTACCTCTGTAGAAGTAGGAGTATCACCCCACCCCTACACATATACATACAGGTCTGAAACCATTTGAGGCTATATGTTTGCAAGGCTCAGACTTCCTAAGTCGTCCATTTAACATGTGATACTGGAATTGGGCCACATCATCTCAGATGCAGGTTGGGACAAAGCATTCGTTCTCACTTTTAAATCTAGCATAGCCTCTCAAACACAACAGAGGAACTTTAAACTCTCAACACAGTGATATAGAAGTTTGGCTTCTCTGAATAATATAATTCTATCAGTTTCGTAATTGTGCTGGCGCTTTGACCGTTCCTCACCTATGGTAGACTTGCTCACACATTCAAACCTTCTGGCGTTCCATCTTCCATCTCTGCCATCTCATCATGGGCCACACCTGACCTGAAACTCCAGAGGTTGTCCTTCTGTCCATTATCCCTGGGTCAAGTTCAAAGATCAAAAAGGGTCAGCAGCTTGCATGTTGAGTCGCAGGCATTGGAAATCGACCATCCCTCCCTCAGTCAGAAAATAGGTAGAGGAGTTAAATAAAATTATGAGACTGGAAGAGTTGATTTCCTGTCTTTTTGAAAGCCATGTGAAATTCATGGCTCTATGGTATACCTGGATCGAATCCTCAACCTGCCCCAAACTTTTTTGTAACCACCGGTGGAAACTCTCAATAATTGCATATAGATGGGACAATCGATTTTTCCAGCCGGATGGGAATTACAAGAATGGTCATGAAGCTTTTGTTGAAAGGACTATGTGCAAGCTCTGTGATGTGTCTTTTCGAATATGTATTCACTCTGATTTTGTCACACTATTTGAAAACTTAATTTTTTCTTTTAAAAGAATAAAGTTTATTGAGGACAAAATGATCAATTATTAGCTCAATTTGTATGTGTTTCAGTGTGTCTTCGGATTGTGTTTGTGTGACCTCACTAGCAAATATTGCTAAAATTTTGAAAAAATAAAAACTAATAAAAATATGCAGATATATATGCAGTACTATTAATAACAACATTCAATTTTTTTATTAAATACAAGCACAACATGATGCAGAACAAATTTAGGCTTCAACTGCCTATTTGCTGCAAAATGATGCCATTTTTATTCTCAGTGACAGAAAAGCTTTCCCTAATTTGAGAAATGATACAGTATAGGGATCTACAGTGTACAAAACAAATAATGTGGATTGTCACATAGCACCTTTGTTGTTTCACTGTGGTTTTCCTGCCTGCTAGTGCTTGCTTAAAACAAATGTTAGATGAAGGAAATCTAGTCACATTGAAAATGCAACACATTGCAGAACTAAGACCGCAAGAAGCAGTAGACTGTATTACCTCTGGTGTCAGTAGGCCCTTTCCTAAACAGTTTCATATGTAAAACATGCTGGTGTGGGAAAAATTTTTTTTTTAGAAAGAAAGAAGCAAAGAAATAGAAAGAGAGAGAGAGAGAGAGAGAGAGAGAGACATAAGAAGTGAAAAAAGAAAGGAAAATAAAGGAATATCTTTAAAATGTCTCAGAAAGTACCGTATTTATCGGCATATAACACGCACATTTTTCACCTTAAAATGAGGGAAAAATCGGGGGTGCGTGTTATACGCCGATCCCCCGCTGTTTGTAAGCTCTTCTGCCGTTCTCGGCGGCTTTTGGGTATCTTCCCAAAAGCCATCCTCGGCGGCTTTCGGAAAGCAGTACGCTGTCTGGAACGAATATAGCCGAGAACGGCCGAAAATAGGCGAGAACGGCCGAAGATAGCCGAGAACGGCCGAAAATACCCAAAAGCCACCGAGAACTACCGAGCGCCGCCGAGATACAAAGGACATCCGCTCTGTATCTCGGCGGCACCATTTTTAAAAGAAAAACACACCGACAAGGCTGCAAATGACATGAAAGGCTGCAAATGACAAGAAAGGCTGCAATGGAAGGCTGCAAATGAATGACAAGGCTGCAAATGACACTGACAAGGCTGCATTAATGGGCATTTAACCGCTTCCCGACCGCCTCCTGCACATATACGTCAGCAAAATGGCACAGATAGGCAAAAGCACGTACATATATGTCCCCTTTAATTGCCTAGCCGTGGGGTCGCGCGTGCACGCCGACGCCGGCGCGCTTGCGACCCGGTCGGGAGCTCCGTGACCGTGGCCGCGGGACCAGCGGACCTGATCGCGGCTGGTGTCTTGCGATCGGGTCACAGAGCTGAAGAACGGGGAGAGGTCTGTGTAAACAAACCTCTCCCCGCGCTTCCTACACTGCCTGTCACTGATCGGCTGTTCCCTGTCATCGGGAACGCCGATCAGTGACGTCAGACGTCAGCCACGCCCCCTACTGTAAAAAAAAAAAGACTCCTCCCCGCCCCCTAGTGGTTAACGCCTTCACTGCCACTGTCATTTACATAGGAATTAGTGCATTTAACCACTTCAATACCCGCGTATAGTCATATGACGCCCACAAGGTGGATCTACCATCCTGGGTGGGCGTCATATGACATCCTCGGATTCCCGGCCGCCTGGGGGGCGCGCGCGCCCCCGCGGCATCGCTCGGGACCCGGTGCGAGTGCCCGGCGGCCGCGATGTCCGCCGGGCACCCGCGATTGCCCGTTAAAACAACGGGACCGGGCGGGACCGTGGAGCTGTGTGTGTAAACACACAGCTCCACGTCCTGTCAGCGGGGAGGAGACCGATCATGTGATCCCAGTACAGAGGATCACATGATCGGTCTCCTCCCCTTAAGTCCCCTCCCCCTACAGTTAGAATCACTCCTATTAGGGACACACATTAACCCCTCCAGCGCCCTCTAGTGTTAACCCCTTCCCTGACAGTCACATTTACACAGTAATCATTGCAATTTTATAGCAACGATCGCTGTGTAAATGTGAATGGTTCCAAAAATGTGTCAAAAGTGTCCGAAGTGTCCGCCGCAATGTCGCAGTCACGAAAAAAAAAAATCGCAAATCGCCACCATTACTAGTAAAAAAAAAAAAAATTCAATAAATCTATCCCCTATTTTGTAGACGCTATAACTTTTGCGCAAACCGATCAATATACGCTTATTGCGATTTTTTTTACCAAAAATATGTAGAAGAATACGTATCGGCCTAAACTGAGGAAAAAAATTGTTTTTTTTTAAAAAAAAAATGGGATATTTATTATAGCAAAAAGTAAAAAATATTGTGTTTTTTTTCAAAATTGTCGCTCTTCTTTTGTTTATAGCGCAAAAAAAAAAAAAACCGCAGGGGCGATCAAATACCACCAAAAGAAAGCTCTATTTGTGGGAAAAAAAGGACGTCAATTTTGTTTGGGTGTAACGTCGCACGACCGCGCAATTGTTAGTTAAAGCGACGCAGTGCCGAATCGCAAAAAGTGCTCTGGTAAGGAAGGGTGTTTAAAAGCCCTGTATTGAAGCGGTTAAATAGCACTGATTTCTGTATAAATGACAATGGTCCCAAAAATGTGTCAAAAATGTCCGATGTGTCCGCCATAATGTCGCAGTCACAATAAAAATCGCTGATCGCCGCCATTACTAGTAAAAAAAAAAATATTAATAAAAATGCTATAAAACTATCCCCTATTTTGTAAACGCTATAACTTTTGCACAAACCAATGGCTAATTGCGTTTTTTTTTTTAACCAAAAATATGTAGAAGAATACGTATCGGCCTAAACTGAGGAAAAAAATTTTTTTTATATATTTTCTGGGGATATTTATTATAGCAAAAAGTAAAAAATATTGCATTTTTTTCAAAATTGTCACTCTATTTTTGTTTATAGCGCAAAAAATATAAACCACAGGGGCGATTAAATACCACCAAAAGAAAGCTCTATTTGTAGGAAAAAAGGATGCCAATTTTGTTTGGGAGCCACGTCGCACGACTGGGCAATTGTCAGTTAAAGCGACGCAGTGCCGAATCGCAAAAAGGGGCCTGGTCCTTTGGCTGCAATTTGGTCCGGGGCTGAAGTGGTTAAATGTAATTTTTTTTCCTTAAACTTCCCTCCTAAAAGTTTTTTTCTTTTAAATTCCCTCCTAAACTTGGGGTGCGTGTTATACGCCGGCGCGTGTTATACGCCGATAAATACGGTATATCCTTTAAAAATGAAAAGGATGTCTGAAATTTGACTTGGGCAAGGTTCTAGCAAAAGCAGTGAGTTACTGACAAACAGGGATAATTGATTTTTTGTAATCACCAGAAATCCATATATTGGAGTTCATTGAGGGACACAAAAATCTGAGACAATTGGGATATACTGCCGCTTATAGGAGGATTTTGATACTGGCAAACAAAAAGAATACCAAGCCCAGCATAACCCATCCCACTTCCAGAATGTCTCACCCCCACAATTAAAAAAACAAAAAACAAAACCAGGGACTGTCTGAAAGACATACACCTAAAGCTGGCATCAGATGAGGCATGAACATTGAATTTGGAGAATGTGTGAACAGAAAGCAAGCTGGGAAATGGTTGTCTGATGCCCAAAAAAAAACAAGAGGCCCCCATAGATCTAATATAGTATGCCTTGACAGGAAAGGGTGGACTGGATCCTGATACATAAGACCATAGGCCTGAATGATAATCTGAGTCACTGAGAAATGGTGACGCAAGAATTTGGGGACCATCAAGGATGACAAAGGGAGAGTTTGTCTTTCTTAAGAAATGAAATAAACAATCACAGCATGGACTACACTTAGGCAACAAAGAGATATATTCTGATGCAGTGGAACTGGGCAGAGAGATAGAAAAATGATGTCCTGGTCGAGGTGAAAGACCAAAACCATTTTAAGGATGAAGGAGGCTCTGGGCCTCAACACCACCTTGTCCCTGTGTAAGACCACAAATGGTTCTTTGCAGGACAAGTCCACCAGCTCAAACACAGGGAAGGAAACCTTGAGGTCAATTCACTAATGATTACCCTATGCGATAACACGGTCACGTGACTCATTTGCATAAATGATTGCATGTGGTAAACAAAGTCCAATTTACTGCAAAATGCTATTAAAAACCATGCAGTAAGCTCTTAAGTAGGGTTGCACTGATACCGATACCAGGCACTTTTACGAGAATCGGTACTTGTGAAAATTCTCCGACACCCTAAGCCGATACCGGAAGTGACGTGAGCTGACCGGCTGTCTCCTCTGGCCCAGGGCCATCTTAATTCCTCCACCACTCCCCTAGTTTCAAGTGCTCCTCTAGCACTTTGCAGGGTGTAAGAAGGAACTCCCGAGGCAGAGCATGTTACTACTGCCTATGTGGGTGGGATCTGTACTGCTCCGAACACAGGGCATGGAGAGGAGAGCCGGCGGGGATCAGAGCAGAAGACATCCCTCCAGCACAGCAGTGGTAATATAATGCCCAGATCTAGGGGGGTACTCGCCCCTTTCTAAGCCCTCCACCACCTCTGACACTTGCCCGTGTTCTGACGAGAAATGTCCCCCCATCGGATAGTGTTTTTTTAAAATGGGCATATCTTTGCGTAAAGGGGCTAAGATGAACTACCTGTCCTTATCACCGCCGCCCCAGCTCTGGCCATTGTGTAGGCCCACCGCCCCTAGAAGTGTTGTACGAGCATCAGGAGCACGTGACAGAATGTAGTATTAAGTGCGCAGGCGCCATGTAGAGCTCATGATCAGCTGTTGATGTTCGTAGACTTTCGCCATCTCCTTTGTCCTCCGTACTGCGCAAGTGCTGCGCCTGCGCAGTACAGGGCGGACACTATTTGATCTTTAGCACAGCAGCACTAAGTGCCTAAGTGCTCCTCCTCCTCCCATTCCCTTACAGCTACAATGTGCACAGTATATAGCTAGCTACTGCAACTAATTGCCGTTCCTACAATGGAATGTCAGAACTGCAACCAGTAGCCATCTCTACACTGTGCAGAGAATGGAATTTCAGCTCCAGTGTATGCTGTGTGGGGAGCAGGAGCTCTGCCTGTGTTCAGGCTGTGTGCAGTGCAGGGAAGGGAGACAGAGATCTGCCTAATGCACTGCCAACAGTGACCCCTGTACTGTGCCCTCCTAACTCCCTTACTATTGCATTTTACCTCCCTTTCTGTGCCCTCCTACCCCCTTACTGTGTCATCCTGCCTGTCCTGTACTGTTCCCTCCTAACCCCCTGCACTGTGCTCTCTTGCCTCCTGTGCTATCTCTGTGTTGTGTCCCCCTGCCCTCCCTGTGAATGTAACATTTTCCTAAAGGTGAACTTATCATTTATAAAACAAGAAGTAGGGAAGGCAAGTGAACTAGTTTTGTTATCCTCCCTGAAACTGCTCCCATGTGGACCTTTAATAACTATTATGGACTCTATGTGAAAGCACAATCATATCATAACTAGAAAAGCTAACATTTCTGGGGAAATTGTGTGAAGTGTTCTTGCCTCCACCTACATTTTAGAAAAAAAAAAAAAATATTTATTTTCGAAAAAAAAAAAAATAATTCTAATATTATATATTTTTTTTAAATATGAATTTTTTTTTAAATTAAAGAATATTTCTAAAATGTTTTTTTTTTCAAACTTCCTAATTTCCTAATTCTCCTCAGAGCTGTGTGGGTGGAGCTATAATTCTCCTCAGAGCTGTGTGGGACTAGCTATAATTCTCCTCAGAGCTGTGTGGGTGGAGCTATAATTCCCCTCAGAGCTGTGTGGCACTAGTCGAAAATCGGAAAATCGAAAATCGGAAAATCGAAAATCGGAAAATTCCCCTCAGAGCTGTGTGGGAGGAGCTATAATTCGCCTCAGAGCTGTGTGGAAGTAGCTCTAATTCCCCTCAGAGCTGTGTGGGAGGAGCTATAATTCCCCTCAGAGCTGTGTGGGAGGAGCTATAATTCTCCTCAGAGCTGTGTGGGAGGAGCTATAATTCCCCTCAGAGCTGTGTGGGAGGAGCTATAATTCTCCTCAGAGCTGTGTGGGTGGAGCTATAATTCTCCTCAGAGCTGTGTGGGACTAGCTATAATTCTCCTCAGAGCTGTGTGGGTGGAGCTATAATTCCCCTCAGAGCTGTGTGGCACTAGTCAAAAATCGGAAAATCGAAAATCGGGAAATCGGAAAATCGAAAAATCGAAAATCGGAAAATTCCCCTTAGAGCTGTGTGGGAGGAGCTATAATTCGCCTCAGAGCTGTGTGGGAGTAGCTCTAATTCCCCTCAGAGCTGTGTGGGAGGAGCTATAATTCCCCTCAGAGCTGTGTGGGAGGGGCTATAATTATCCTCAGAGCTGTGTGGGAGGAGCTATAATTCCCCTCAGAGCTGTGTGGGACTACCTTTAATTCCCCTCTATTATTCACATTGTATGGCCAAGGAATCAACTGCAATAATTATCAGATCACCTCTAAAAGCCTTAGACCAGTCAGGGTTCAACAGATCGGTCACAGGTAAAACAGAGTGCAGCACAGGACCTGCAAGGGAGAACAAAGCTCTAGAGAGGCCCTCCAGACCCTTATGTAGCCAGGGCCCCTCTGATGAAAATAGGGCAAAGATACATATCATCAAATTGTTGTGGGACAAGTCCCGGCATGCCCATTAGCTATGACTCTATTGACTCTTTATGTCCTTCTCTGATTGGTTGACAAAAGACTTTGGGAGGAGGGGGTTAAAATAAAAAAAAAAAAAAAGACTGTGGGAGGTGAAGTTTCACTTAGTACAGAAAGCACTGCATCAAGGAGACTACAGTTCCCAGTGAGCTGTGCGGCCTGGGAGGAGGAGCAGAGAGAAATTCAGTGAGCTGCTCAGGAAGGATCAGGGCACTTGGTGCCAGACCAGGAAAGGAAACAGGCATCCAGGCTAGGGTGCTGAGTTCAAGGGCACCTGCCTTCCAGTTTGGCCTTAGCAGCAGCATCTCCAGCCACACAGTGCAGGTTTTACGGTCTTCTTTTGCATCTCCAGCCACACAGTGCTGGTTCACCAGTCTATTTCGGCATCTCCAGCCACACAGTGCAGGTTTTACGGTCTTCTTTTGCATCTCCAGCCACACAGTGCTGGTTCACCAGTCTATTTCGGCATCTCCAGCCACACAGTGCAGGTTTTACGGTCTTCTTTTGCATCTCCAGCCACACAGTGCTTGTTCGCCAGTCTATTTCTGCATCTCCAGCCATACAGAGTGGTTTTGCTGGAGTTCAAGCCCTCGATCCATGAGGGGCCCCCCTCTGCCGTTGGCAAACCGCAGCTGAAGTGCAGGACTGGCAAGGGAGTTGCCAACCCACTAAACTCGCTGTACAATCAGAAATTAGACTTTTGCCCTCCAGTTTCTCAGACATTGCCTAAGACAAACTCCTTCAGCCTACCAATCAGCAGTGCCATATCACCTGTCCAGGATTGTCCCATTAACTCAGATCCACTTTAACTTCCCTCTGAACTTATTACCTGTTCTTAAATATCAATAAGCCTTTCTACAAGTTATTCCCACTAAAGCTCTTCCTCAAACCACTTAGCATCACCATTATGAGTATTTCTGTGTACCAGGTCCTTCTGAGACAGTTTGCAATGAGAATCACCTTCTTCTCTTGCTCTGTTTATTAGAGTAGTTAAGGCACAATTTACATTGGAGGAAAAGCATAGATTAATCTGAAAGGAGTCCATGGAATTATCAGGGCATCCAATGCCAGTGCTAGTTGGGTCCCTTAAATCTGACATAGGCTGAAAATGTTGGATAGAAGGGCCCTTCCCCCTTGGTCCAGGTGGTGATTACTGAAGTAATCCACTTTCCAACACTTTCCAACACCTCGGATGTGGACAGCAGAGATCACTGGACAGTGTTTCTCTGTCCACAAAATGTGCACCCTTGGCGATTTAAATAGACCACAGCTGTGGCATTATCCAACTGCACTGTGAAGAAAGGGAGCTAGTGGTGCAGAGCCATTTCAATTGTTCTGAGCTCCAAGAGGTTGCTGTGGAGCTTGGCTTCCTTTGGTGACCATGTTCCCTGAACTGTAAGAAATTGGATCACTTGTCCCCAGCCTGAGAGACTGGCATCTGTTGTTATCACTTTCCAGTGGTATGGTAGGAACAACTTCCCCATTGTCAAAGCTGGGTTTAAAATCCACCAATCCAATCCCTCAAGCTAGTAAGTTCCTTGCTTGCATAGATAGGCACATAGGCAGATCGAGAGAGGGAGCATGTTTTTAAATGCCAACAAAATGTGTTTGATAGGCCTTGAATGGAAATGGTCAAATTGAATAGCCTCAAAGGAGGCCATCATGAGGCCCAGGACTCTCAGAATTTCACAGAGGAATGTTTCTCTGATCTTAAAGAGTAACTGCACATTTGTTGGGAACCCCCCCCCCCCCCCTCCTCTGGGTGATCTATGTACACTGCAAGGATTTTAACAAACGTTGTTGCAGATTCCTACCTTTTGTTATTCTGAAGAAATCCCTGTATGTTTGCCTGTGTTGGCATGTGTTAAGTAAATCCAATAGTAGTGATTTCATAATTATCAAGCAGCTGCTGCACCTGCATGGCTCTAATGAGGAAACCTGCAAGGTCTGCATCCCTTTAGATGTGATTTGCTATTGGGAGTATCTCACCAAAAATTACATTTTTGTTGCTGGGGTTGCTTGAAATCTGACTTGTAACTTAGTTTAGACTTCTGGGAAAATTAGTAAGCCAATCACACAAGCAGGAAATTATGTTTCTGGGGGGCGTTCTGTACACATTCTGTGTACAGAACACCTCCAGGTCGCCAAATTGAATTGTATTTACAGAAAATTACAGCGCTGCAGATTGAAAAGGAAAGGTCATTTTTGATAACATTCAATTACAATATGACTTGTGTCGGAATTGTATACTCTATATTTTTTTTTTATTTGCTATTTTTTTTCCCCACGAAAGTGGATTTACCCTTTAAGGCCCAAGCACAAAATTGGAGCAACCAGTTTGTTTTCTGAAAGACATACTTTTGCTTGATCTGTGTCTAGAATGAGACCCAAGTACTTCAGATGAAAGGTTGGAGAGTGGATTTTCGGAAGTTGTCCGAACAAAAGCCTGAAGTATCTGACTAGTCCTGTCAGGTAGCTGGAAGAGAGAGGAGTCCTTCAGAAGAAGGTCTTATGGATACTCTGTGATCTGAATGCCCCGAGTTCTTTAGAGTGCAAGAAAGGGTGAATGCACTGGGGAAAGGCCAAATAACAGTGTCTCCTACTGCAAAGCGCAGATGGGTTAATGAGAATCTGCATATAGGCATCTTGGATATCTACGAAGTCCAGATATTTATCAAAGAAGCAATAACTGAGGGATTCCATTCAACACGTTGGAACTAGGAGGTGCTTGTTTAGGGATTTTATGTTCAGAACATGACAAATACCCTTATTGGGTTTTGGCATCATTAACAGGTTTGAATAGAATCCTTTGATTCCTCCAGGCAGACTGGAATGACTATGTCCTGGGATAAGATATGATTCAGGCCTTTCTGCAAATCTGTACTTGAAAAGATATTTTGCCTGGTTTGAGAGAGGAATGCAGTGAGGGGGTAGAGTTTTAAACAATTTTTTTTTTTTTAAATAATTTTTATTGGGTTTCAACAGGTTAACAATACAAAGTCATTAAAATGATACATACCTTATTTATCGGCGTATAACATGCACCACAACTTTAGGAGGGAATTTTAAGGAAAAAAACTTTTTAAGGAAAAAAAACTTGCATTTAAATGCCCATCAATGCAGCCTTATCAGTGTCCATCTACATTGAGGATATAAACGACCACTAAGAGTGGTTATTCCAACCCCGCGCTTGGAAAATATTGCGGACCAAATAGCAGTGTATAAAAATCACTGGTATTTGTTCAAGAGAAAATATATTCACAAATTGCAAGTGAAAAAAAATATTATATATATAACAAATAAATTTTAAGCCGCTCCCTGTGAAAATCGCCGTGATTTTATAGTAATAGTTATAAAGTGCAGTAGGGGCGCTAATTACTACCTAACTCAATACATTACATAAGTGTATTCATGGGTATCAATGCCCTCTAGTGAGATAATTAGAGTGATCTGCCTACGAGTAAGTAATTAGTGTTTAGACTTATAAAACTGGGGAATAGGTTGTCCTAACTCCACCGTGATAAAAAATTAGTGGTGGGAGAGAAAAAATTCCCCAATCATAGTGTGTCGAGACACTTTGAAAAATACCACAATAGTGATCCTACTCAGTGCAAATTCTATGGGATAGATAGAGTGTCTAAACATTGGAGAGGAACAAATATGAAAAAAGCAATATCCCAAAATGAGACCAAGTGGTTGTACACATTGGGCTCAATGCAACCAATGGGGATGAATATTGAATTGGACCTCAACTGTTATCTGTCCAATGAATAGTTATCCCAATTATTGCAACATCTGTAAAATCAATTTGATGACACACAAGACAACTCTAAAAATACCCTGGATAATATAAATAATAATCAGCCCATATAAATAGAAAATTAAATAATGTCCTCTGAGAAATCCAGAGTATTAAAGAGCGCAAATAAACAGCCAACCATATGAGAGGGTTAAATTTAGAACTATACCATCATAGAATATGTAAGATTGTCACTCATATACTCATTCTATTGTAAGTTCCTAGAACTGATTTAAGAATAGTACTGGTGACATCTAGTGGTTCACTAGAGTACTATTCACTAAGTATATATACTACAAAGAAAAATATCTATCAAGTATATTAATACTTTGTTCTAGGCTGGGGACCTAGTTTTCGGTTATGTATTGAGTAAGGAATTGCTTAATATATAAGTGAATACGGGGTATATTGAGCATTAATGTAAGTGTAGTAGTCCCAGGTAAAAAATAGAATTAGCCCCTAATAATATATCTTGGTAATCTTAGGCTAAGAGAGCAAAAGGGCTGGGTTTTGTAAGATTATATAATTATATATTTTGTATAATAATGTCGTTTTTTATGTAGTTTTTATAGTAACAATGATGTGTAAGCGGCGGGTCCGCGCTGTGAGTCTAGCCAGGACTGAGGCTGCGCACAATCCAGCTCCTCATTGGCCGCCAGGCTAATGAGTAGCAGCATATTAATCAGGCTTAAACCAGTGATCAGGTACGCCACCCTGAAGACGTGACACCACGAAATGTACGTCGGAGGCGGTACCTGATCACTATCTCGTACGTACCATTCCCCGGATTTCCTGTTCGATTGGCTTGGAGGCACTAGCGAGTGGAACGCACGCCGGAGCCCTACAAGGAGGCCACGAGGGAACGTCTTTTCTCTATATCCATTGTATTTCACAGCAAGCAGCCTCAGTGCCGGGTAGGCACCTAGGAATGTAAGTAGGCATTTGGCTGCTTATTGTATTATTTAAAAATTTTTAATTAAACAAGATTACGCTATGAGGTGTGCCTCTTTCTATTCCCACCTATGTCATCCATTCTATCTGAGCTGATTTATGAGGAGGAAGAGCTGCCTAGAGCAAGGGTGTTTTTCTGTGAACAGGCACAATCCTGTACAAGCGCTTCTGATTGCTTTTTAAATAAAGTAATCAACTGCATGTGGTAAGCGGCCATCCAATTTTCTCACTTTGGGTGTAAGAAGAACATTGTGGTGATGGTTATCATGCGATTCCAACAGGAGTGAATATCATTTATCTTGCAGAAAGAACTGTTGTCACTAACTTTTTTTCTTTTCTATATCAAAAGTTTTTTACATGGTTATATTTACTATTTTTGGATGTAAATTAATCATTAATTTTTTCTATCACGGCATATATTGTGTAAGAGGCACTATCTCTTTGGGACTGTGCTTATGGTGTTATTTTTATGAGAATTGTGCACGTAGTATTTTTTGTATCATCACTTTTGATTGTTCAGGTGTTATTATCTAGGGCACGATAATATTGCTTATGCCACAACTATTGTATGTATGGTCACATGCAACTGTATTTATTTAGTAGACCTAGTGTGGGGGAACACCACCGGTCCAGTGGTAAAACGGGGGTATTGCCACTTGAACACCTGAAGATAATATTTGATGTATTAATATTTCCTCAACTAGGATATTGGTCACTTCATCTTTAATTATTTTATTTACACCACTAATTTTTTATCACGGTGGAGTTAGGACAACCAATTCCCCAGTTTTATAAGTCTAAACACTAATTACTTACTCGTAGGCAGATCACTCTAATTATCTCACTAGAGGGCATTAATTGATACCCATGAATACACTTATGTAATGTATTGAGTTAGGTAGTAATTAGCGCCCCTACTGCACTTTATAACTAGTGTCCATCTACAGCCTTGCACAGTGTCCATCTGCATGCTTGTCCGTGTAATTTGCAGCCTTGCAGCCTTGTCAGTGTAATTTGCAGCCTTGTTATTGTAATTTGCAGCCTTGCAGCCTTGTCAGTGTCATTTGCAGCCTTGCTCAAGCTGCAGTTAAACTGAAGTGACATGTCAGTGTCACTGCAGTTTGAAAATGGCACCACGAGATACACAGAGCCGGTTCTGTGTATCTCGGCTCCTCTCGTAGTCCCGCTCAGTCCCGCCCTATGATGGACATAACACAGGTCCAATGGTGGGACTGGGCGCAACTGTAAGCGGAGCCAAGCGCCGCCCATATACATACATACATACAATAGCCGAGTGTACTCGGCTCGGATAGCTCCGCTCACAGTCACACCCAGTCATTGTGTTATGTCCATCATAGGGCGGGACTGGGCGTGACTGTGAGCAGAACTAGCCGAGGATAGCCGAGTACACTCGGCTATTGTATGTATATTGGTGGCGCTCATTCCTCCGCTCACAATCAGCGGGGGATCAGTGGGGATCGGCGTATAACACGCACCCACGATTTTCCCCTGATTTTAATGGGAAAAAAGTGCGTGTTATACGACGATAAATACGGTACATAGTAAAAACTTAAGTACATATTCCATATCCAGATGAGAACATGACAACGACTGAGAGGGGGGAGATTCTCAGCCTAACGGTATAAGGACGCTATGTAAAGGAGACATATGAATAGACTCGTCATGGGGTAAAGGATATAGGTGGCCAGGGTGTAATGTGGCTCTCGGTTGTTGTGTTCAGTGTGGCCAGTGGTGTCGGCGATTGGGATGATCGATGACTGCGTGAGTCGGGACTTTTTCAAAAAGTTGTTGAAGCGAGTATTGTCTGCGGCCTACCCCGACCCCATTCCCTCCTTTCGGGACCTTGCTGTGAACGGGGAGGGGCCTGAAAAGGGTAACTCAAAAGTACAAGTTGAGACGATATTGCGGGATTCGTCAGTGCGCCCCAAGAAGATATGTAGTTACCAGGTGGGGAAGGGAAGGAAAGGGGGGGGGGGGGGGTTCCAGTGATCTAGTGTTAATGTGTCCGTATTTTAAAAAACATTTTGCCCATTTGAAATTACCAATTTAAACCCACAGGTCTGGGACATTTATAAGGGCTGAGTTTTGGCTTAGAAATTAAAGCCTGGGTAGAGCATTGAGGTGCTCTGCGCTTTGAGGAAGTAGAATCTCCTGAGGAAGGAGATTTTGGATCTCAGTGGAAAGAGAACCTTTTCTCATGTGACATCTTTGATGACTGTCAAGTGCATCGTCAAAGGGACATTCTCAAAAGACATACATGTGAGGCATCTTTTACAGGCAGCTTCAGCTGACTAGGCTTTGAGCCACAAGTTTTGCTCACATGTACAAAAATTAGAGCCATTCTGGAAATTTGTGTCAAAACTTGTTCTATGGCATCCACACAAAAGAAAGTAATTGCTCAGGTAAGGTACAGTCCTGAAATACAGTATTGTGTTGGTCGTTCATTGCCCCAAATGACAGCAAAGAGAGCCCTTAAGAACCTCACATCTTCCAAAAGTACAGTAAGATGTTTATGACGGATATGATGGGGTCTACAATCAGAAAAGATACATTTTTTGTGAACTTTTTTTTTCACTGAATAGAACTTGGAAATGATTTATAGGTCTCAGTACTCAAAGGGCCTGGCGAGATGAAGGGAAATCAAGTGGGTCACGTTTTTTGCGCATAGACTTGAGCATACCACCATCATTGCGCAACATGTTTTACATATTATAAACCCATTCAAACAGCTTACCCTTTGCACTCACATTAAAAATTGCCCATGGGCTTATTCCTTTTTTTTTGTTGACTCTTATGCACAAAAGAGATTTGTCCTTGGATTAAGGTACCTTTCTTATATTGTATAAAAATTTTGTACACACATAGTGGAGGTATTCACGCACTCAGTGGCGTAACTTGAACCCTCAGGGCCCCGATGCAAGAAACCAGGGGGGGCCCCCCCCCCCCCCGACCTCCGAGCCCGATGTTGGAACACCAGGGCCCAGTCACAAGTGGGTGGCTGCATATAAAGGAACCAATTTCTTAATTTTTATATAAAAACACACACACACAATATATATATATATATATATATATATATATATATATATATATATATATATATATATATATATATATATATATATAAATAAATAAATGCACATATAAACCAGTGACAGCTGGTGCTCAAAATTTTTAGGGGGGCACAAGCAAACTGAAAAATTCAGAAATAAAAACATCAGTTGCAGCTACTGTACCATCAAACGCCACCACTGTACCATCAAATGTCGCCACTGTGCCCATCAAATGCTGCCACTGTGCCCATCAAATGCCACCACTGTACCATCAAATGTTGCCACTGTGCCCATCAAATGCTGCCACTGTGCCCATCAAACTCTGCCGCTGTGCCATCAAATGCCGCCACTATGCCCATCAAATGCCGCCACTGTGCCCATTAAATGCTGCCGGTATGCCAAATGCTGCCACTGTGAATCCCCACCGCCCGCTCGCACACCCACACACATGCATGCACACCCACACACATATGCATGCACACCCCCCACACACATGCATGCACACCCCCACACACACACATGCATGCACCCCCCACACACATGCATGCATGCACACCCCCACACACACATGCATGCACCCCCCCCCACACACACACACACACACATGCATGCACACATATAAACACACATACAGTAGATAGTCTTATAAAAAAAAAAAAAAAAGTCAGACATTTACAGTACCTTCTTCCTGCCGGGTACTGCACTGTAGGGGGAGACAAAGAGCACAGCACACACTGCTTTCACTTTAGGTATGTGAGGATGTAGTGCCGATTACAGTTCGGCTGACGATCGGGGGGAGCTCCTCTCAGCCTCCCCTCCTATCAAATAGTACAGGGGGACCTCAAGGGCCCCCTGCAGCAAGGGGCCCGGTCGCCATGGCGATCTCGGCGACCCCTATAATTTCGCCACTGCACGCACTGTTTATTGCATCTATATAGAAGCACAAAAGTGTGGCTTATGTTGGTAATGTTTTCTACAAAATCAGCTGTTCGATGTCTGGAGAATCCTGAGCGACAGAAGATTATTTCTTCTTCTCCCCAGCTCACAATACATGCCACAGATAGGACTTTTTCCTTGTTTGTCACTTTGCTTTATCGATGATTCCATGTGCTTCCATAGATAACACTCTTTGGTCGGACCATGCTCCGACGCTCCTCTCTCTGAACCGGATCACCCTACGCCGCATTGGTCTGGAGACTGAATAATAACAAACTGGGGTAATTGCTAGCCAGAGCATTGCGCTCTAGGCTCCCTATGACTTCTATACCATCCATTCCAACTTCGAAAGGGAATATTACTCACCACCCCCAACTGACCTCTAGTGCTTTCCATAATTTCTATGTGAATCTCTAATATCTCTACCAGTTTGCTGATATGGAACCTGCAACTTTTCCATAAAGTCCGTCAATATGTTCTAGACATCTCATTGCCTATCATCCCCGGAACTTTTTGAAGACCTTGAGCAAGACCTTTTGAAGTGAGATACAGAGAGCCATCTCATCTCTGGTGCCTGGAAAAAGCCCAAGGCCAGACAGTCTGACACTGCAATTCTATAAAACCTCAGACTCCCTCTCCCTGCAAATGACCAAAGCCTTTGATCATGGCTATTCAACCCTTGCCGTCACAGCTTATGGAAGCCCATATCTCAGTTATACCCAAGCCCAACAAAGACCACACTTATTGTGGTAACAGTCGCCCCATTTCTTTGATGAAAATCGATCTGCATCTATATTCCCAAGATCATCACAATGTGGCTTATGCCTATTCTACCATCTCACTTACTCTGAGACCAGGCAGGCTTTACCTTGGGATATGAGGCCTGTGACAATACACTGAAAACTCTTATGCCGCGTACACACGATCAGAATTCTCGTTGGAAAAAACTCTCACGGTTTTTCCGACGGAATTCTGCTCAAGCTGTGTTGCCTACACACAATCACACCAAATTCCGCCGGTCAATAACACAGCGGCATAAAACACGTTCGACAGCACTGTAAAAGGGAAGTTTAATGCTTCCGAGCATGCGTCGAATTGTTTCTGAGCATGCGTCGGAATTTTGCGTATCGGAATTGCATACACACGATCGGAAAATCCGATAGAAAGGTTTTTTCTGTTTCTGTTTCCATCGGAAATTCCGACCGTGTGTACGCCGCATTACTCTCATAGAATATGCCTAGAGGAATTACATCCCCTGCTGTCTGCTTTCATAGATGCCAAAAAGGCATTTGATAGGGTGGGTGGTATTTTATGTAAGAAACCCTACTAGGACTAGGCCCATGACTCCTGCAAAAATGAATGGCCTTATACTGTCGCCCCTATGCTCAAGTTTGGACAAATGGTATACTCTCTGACCCTATCCATATTTAAAATGGGACTAGACAGGCCTGTCCCTAGGGCCAACCTAATAGACTAGACAAGCCTATTATCCCCAGGGCCATCTAAATAGCACCATCGGCCCCTGGGCAAAGTAATGCACTGGGGCCTCTACAAGCCTGCCCCAATTTCAACCATCTTTCACATGTGTGGTTGGGGGCAGTAAAGCAATACAGTTAAGCCCTGGTTTAGTGCTTTCCCTTTAAGGTATATTCACACCAGTTGCGGTGGGACTGTGTTGGGTGGCTACTCAAGTACAGTCCCACTGCATGACAAGGCAAAATGCCTTATATCTGGAATGTCCAGTTCACTCCACTGCACGCAGTACTTTTTTTTCAGTGCTGCACAGTGCAAGACAATTCACCACCTTGTACAGCACAGTGGTCAATTGAACTTTATGAAATGCCAGTGTGACATTTCAATAAAGTTTTATTAGGGAAAAAAAGGAACAGTACAGCCAGTTGCTAAATTTTCAAAGTCTGCTGCCTGCCAGTTTTTATGTTTGCATATACTCCAGAATGTTATGAATAGTGATCAGATGAATTGCAATTAATTGGAAAGTCCCTCTTTGCCAGGGGTGTCCAAACTTTTTTCAAAGAGGGCCAGCTTTGATGAACTGAACATGCGTGAGGGCCGACCATTTTGCCTGACATTCTTTGAACCATTAAAATTTTGTCTAAGTGTGTTCGTCTAAGCACTAATACACTGCCCAACAAGAATTCTCTTGCCTTTGTGGCCGTGTGTGCTGAAGAGATGAGCTTGGGCATGTTATTTGGATATACCGTATTTATCAGTGTACAACACGCACCTTCACTTTAACAAGGAAGTTTCAGGGGAAAAAAAATTATATTTTAAATAAACTGTGAAGCAAAATTAGGGTCAGTGCCCCTCCACAGCCTCACAAGTGCCATGAATGCAGCTTCACCACTGCCATGAATGCAGCTTCACCACTGCCATGAATGCAGACTCATCATTGCCATCAGTGCAGCCTGATCGATGCCCATCTGCAGCCTTGGAGGGGACAGTGAGGGGGTGGAACGAGCACCAACAGATTACATACAGGAGAAACGCTTGTTTTCTCTGCGGCCTCTTTAATACAAAGTCCCGCCTCCTTTGATGGACAGTTATCCAATGGCAGTGCAGGAGATGGGACTTCCTATTACAGAGGGCACCACCTAAACAGGAAACTCTCCTGTATGTACTGCACTCGTCCCGCCCCCTCCAAGGCAGCCAGCATATATATATATATATTTTGTGGTCCCGGCCCTCAGAGATTCAGGGCCACAAAAGATATATATGTCAAAATTATCAGGTGGGCCGCTCAAAATCAGAATACAGCCGCAATTGGCCCGTGGGCTGGACTTTGGACATGCCTGCTCTTTGCCATGAAAGTGAACTTAATCTCATACAAAGCATTTGTGAAGAAGGCTTCAGGGTGCCCTAGAAAGTCCAGCAAGCACTAGGACCTTCTACAGTTGATTCAGCTGCGGGATCGGGGCCTCACCAGTGCAGAGCTTGCTCAAGAATGGCAGCAGGCAAGTATGAGTGCATCTACAAGCAGGGTGAGGCGAAGACTATCAGGATGGCCGGGATTCAAGAAGGGAAGCAAAGAAGCCACTTCTGTCTCCAGGAAAAACATCAGGGACAGACTGATATTCTACAATAGGTGCAGGGATTGGACTGCTGAGGTAAAGTCATTTTCTCAGATGAATCCCCTGATTGTTTGGGGCTTTTGTAAAAAAAAACCTTGTCTGGAGAAGAAAAGGTGAGCGCTACCATCAGTCCTGTGTCATGCCAACAGTAAAGCACCATGAGACCATTCATGTGTGGGTTGCTCCTCAGGCAGTGGGCTCAGTCACAATTTTGCCTAAGAACACAGATAGGAATAAAGAATGGTACAAAAACATCCTCTGAGAGCAACTTCATCACCAAACTGTTCTTGGATGGTTGGGAGAACAATGCCTTTTTCAGCATGATGGAGCACCTTGCCATCAGGCAAAAGTGATAACCAAGTGGCTTGGGGAACAAAACATCAACATTTGGGGTCCATGGCCAGGAAACTCCCCAGAACTTAATCCCATTGAAAACTTGTGGTCAATCCTCAAGAGGTGGGTGAACAACCCCCCCCCCCCACAAATTCTGAAAATGGGCTGCCATCAGTCAGGATGTGGCCCAGAAGTTGACTGACAGCATGCCAGGGCGAATTGCTGAGGTCTTGAAAAAGAAGGGTCAACACTGCAAAATATTGACTCGTTGCATAAACTTAGAGAAGTCCAGCCTGAACTCATTTGGCTGGGCTTCTCCTATGGGTCACAGGAGTGCAATTCGTTTTGCACTCCCATGAACTCATTTTTAACAGAGAGTGGTCTGAAGTCCGCTGTCTGCTAACGCCACTGGAATCAGTCCAGGCACCGCGTCATCACAATAAAGTCTGGATCTGATGCCTGTCTCAGCCTCTCAGCAAGTCGCTGAGAGCCTGAGATGGCCGCTCCCCGCCCCTCCACAGCTCAGCGCTCCAGTGAGCCTGTGGGGGGGGGCAGAGCGGAGAACTGCTGACTTATAGGCAGCAGCTCTCTGCTCAGGGAGCTGAGAGAACCAAGCCATCAGTGGTGTTCGATCGCTCGGTTCTCAGTCCAGGGGCAGCAAGGGACCAATGCTGCATCCACCTAGGTAAGTATGAATGGGGAGGGGAGAAAAAAAAAAAACAAAAAAAAAAAAACTTTTCTTCTCTTTTAATGTAATTGTCAATAAAATTCTTTGACACTTGCAGTGGATATCAAAAGTCTACACACCCCTGTAAAAATGTCAAGTTTCTGTGATGTAAAAAAAAAAGCCAAAGATAAATAATTTCAGAACTTTTTCCACCTTGCCCAGATGTTACTATGGTATACTGAAGTATAATTACAAGCTTTACATACAGTGGATATAAAATGTCTACAAATGAGAGAAAGATCATTTCAGAACATTTTACACCTTTTTAATGTGACCTATAAACTGTACAACTCAGTTGACCAACAAACTGAAATCTTTTAGATGGAGGGAAGTAAAAATAAAATAATATGGTTGCATAAGTGTGCATACCCCTAAACTAATACTTTGTTTAAAGTGGTTGTAAACCCTTACAGACCATTTTGACCTACCAGACCCTCTGATGCTTTGGAAGCTCTCTGCAGACCATGGCTTTTGTTCTAGGATGTGACTAAGAAAATGTCAGGGAAGACCTACTAGAACAGCTGAACTTTATTTGGGGTTAATCAGAGGCAATTTAAATAATGGAAGGTGTGTAGTGACTCCTATTTAACATGAGTTTGTATGTGATTGCTTAATTCTGAACACAGCTACACACCTATGCAACCACATTATTTTATTTTTACCCCCCCAAAAAAAAGATTTCAGTTTGTTTTTCAATTGAGTTGTACAGTTTATAGGTCACATTAAAAAGGTGTAAAATGTTCTGAAATGATCTTTCTCTCATTTGTAGACATTTTATATCCACTGTATGTAAAGCTTGTAATTATACTTCAGTATACCATAGTAACATCTGACAAAAAGATCTTAAAACACTGAAGCAGCAGACTTTGTGAAAAATTTATATTTGTATCATTCTCAAAACTTTTGACCAAGGCTGTACAATGCTCCGCAATCTACACTGCACTAATACCGGTCAGCATGTTGTATTGCAGCAGCTAGAGTGAATGAACCCTTTAGCTGACATGACAGTGGTTAGGGGTGTACACATTCTGCAGCCATGATGCTTCGCTTTGTGACTGTGGCAAGAGTTATAACCCCAGTTGCATTTGGCAGGCACTACCATTCACCAAACGCAACCCATTTAAATAAAAGGGTCAGCGCTGCAACTTCCCCACAATGCACTTGGTTGTGGTGGGGGTGATGCAGCATTTAGGTGGTTTAAAATAGGTGCTGATGAGGCCACATATCGCCTGTCAAATCCCTCTGAAAATAAATCCATGTGCGGATTGCTTTTCAGAGGAGTGGCAGTCTTTTTAAATAAGCGACACAGAGCAGTAGATGGAGGGACCTCTCATTGACAAGAGGGAGAGCGGTGTTTACTCCACTTACCAATTTTTTAGCTACTGTGCGTGCACATCAGGGGGTGGAGTATGGGCGGGGCTGCCGAGGCAGGCACAGCAGGGATTGGATAGCTCATAAGGAAGTGGGTAAAACCATGGGCTTCTTCAGCACACTGTACCTTTTAATTCTTTCTCAATATCTCACAGGATTTGTGGGAGTGAGATATTGAGTAACAGAATTGGCACAGCCACGGTGACAGTGCACCTGCTCCTAGCCACGGACTCCCAGCTGGGCAGCAAGCGGAGGTGGAGCCATTACCACCCAGACCGGCAATGATGACAACTTAAGTCTGAGATGGCGGGCAGCATATTGTGTGTGCCATGCTGCTAATGAAAAATACAGTTAAAGTTATTGTGTGCAGACAGTGCAGTTTACCATGCCACCTCAGCACTGCCAGCAGCATCTGCCAAGATCTGACCAACATTGATGGGGCCCCATGTGTACCTGGGGCAGTGCCCAGAGGTGCCCACTCAGTCACACAGCATTGCATGACTCCTGTTGCTGCTCCTTTATATATTGGTGATTAAACATCTCGCCGTTGCCATTCAAGAAAACCCTGACAGCCAATGCATCTCGGTGAAGGGTAGAGAATACAAAATGTCCATGTATGCAGATGAACGTTTGCTGTATATATCTAACTCCTTTGATCACCATACCTAATCTTTTAAGATACTGAGAGCCCCTAAACTGTCTTGGTTTCGCAAAAGTCAATTTTGACAAAACCAAAACCCTCAACATTTCTTTACTCTAGTACACACAAACCCATTTTATACAGATCTCCCTGTTCAAATGACAACCCAGCGCAATCAAATACCTGGGAATTTACATTCCTCGTGAACTGCTGAACTTGAATTAATCCCTCATGTTTAATTTGGTTAAGCACTTATGAGGTCTGTCCAGGAAAGTATCCAGCCATGTAATATGAAAAATAGAGATATTTATTGAATAAGATACAAGAAACATTGTACAATGACGCCCCTGCCCCCTTGGGACCTTACACAAAATTTTGCCACAAGGTTTCCCGCCAAGATCTTGAACACAGTAGTTTTCGGAATCCTCAGATCAGCTTCTAGCTCTCACACTGTCAGTTGCCAATCTTTGTTGATTGCAGCCTGTACACATTTACCGTTCTCACATTTTCTGCTTGTTGCAGGCTTTCGAGAACGCAGATCACTTTCAACAGGTTCTTGATCATCTTTAAAGCTTTTGTGCAACAATTTTATTTGCACTGCACTCATTGCATCATATGGAAAAGCCTTCTGAATCATCACCCGAATAGTTTCCACAGAGGAATGTTCAAGCTTAATGCAAAATTTGATGCATATTCGTTGCTCTACTTGCTCAGTCAGTGTGAAAGCAATGGCCACACAATACACATGCTCACTCAACGGCATCTAGGTCCTCCACCGACTAGTACAGTGAAGTCGTCATTGTTGACGCATGCGCATTCCAGTCCACTCTTCTTGGCTGTCAGGTTATATCAATGTTGTGCAAACAGTTCTTGTTATTATTAACAAAGGCTGGTCTTTTCCTTCATCAAAACATATGACAGGTCCTCCATCACTTGACTAGACAGGTCCTCCATCAATTGACTAGCCAAGATAAGCATTGTAAAAATAGACATTCTAAATTTCTCTACGATTTTCAAGCTGTTCCTCTTCCACCCCCTCCCCCATTAAATCTATTCTATTACGAAACTCGATCCATGCCTTCATTTGGGCTTACTAGCCCACTTGGATCAGCACGAGTGTTTGAAGCCCAATCCCTTCACTTTTGGAAATCTGCAGATAACACTAGATTGGTCCAGACTTTGACTGATGATGGCATTCCCGCTGCATGATATATTACTTACCAGCATTCTCCGAATAAATTGCTCCATCTAAAAAGAGACACCAACTCCATACTTTTCTTTGGAACTTAAAATCTACGTCATCTTTGGCTAGACGTTCCAGACTTTTGAGGATCTACTGCTACAGGAGCAGAAACCAAACACTCATTTTTTTTTATTATTTACAAATTACCTATAGTATACTGACCTCCCTTTTTTTTTTTTGGCCCAATAAATATCCGACCTGGGGACCCCTAGCTCACCTTCTGATTGGAATAAATCTTTATTAACTCAAACTATTTCTGCTTGGAACTCAATTACAAAATTATCTCTCGCTGGTATAGATGTCCCTTGGACTTCCATGCAATTCAGACACATGTTGGCGGTGCATGACATCACCTGGCATGGTGGTTCATAAACAGTGCCTTGAAAAATTATTCACACCCCTTGACATTTTTCACATTTTGTCATGTTACAACCAAAAACTTAAAATGTAGTTTATTGGGATTGTATGTGACAGACCAACACAAACTGGCACATAATTGTGAAGCGGAAGGAAAATGATAAATGGTTTTAAATTTTATTTTACAAATAAATATCTGAAAAGTGTGCATTTGTATTCAACCCCATTTACTCTGCTAACCTTTACTAAAATTTAGTGGACCCAATTACCTTCCAAAGTCACCTAATTAGTAAATAGAGTCCACCTGTGTGTAATTTTATTTTATCTCAGTATAACTACAGCTGTTCTGTGAAGCCCTCAGATGTTTGTTAGAGAACCTTAGTGAATGAACAGCATCATGAAGGCCAAGGCACACAGGTCAGGGATAAAGTTGTGGAGAAGTTTAAAGCAGGATTAGGTGTTAAAAAAACACATCTCGCACTGTTCAATCCATCATCCTAAAATGGAAAGAGTATGGTACAAACCTACCTAAAATGACAGGCCAGCCAAGGAGCGCATTAAATCAGGGAAGCAGCCAAGAGACCCATGGGAACTCTGAAGGAGCTGCAGAGATCCACAGCTCACATGGGAGAATCTGTCCACAGGACAACTATTAGGACACAGGACAACTATTAGTCATGCACTCCACAAATGTGGCCTTTATGGAAAAGTAGCAAGAAGAAAGCCAAAAGGACAGTTTGCGAGAAACCATGTGGGGGGGATACAGCAAACCTGTGGAAGGTGCTCTGGTCTGGTATTGAGACCAAAATTGAACGCTGTGTGTGGTGGATAAGTAACACTGCACATCACCTTAAACACACCATCCCCACCGTGTAACATTGTGGTGACAGCATCATGTTGTGGGGGATGCTATCTTTAGCAGGGACTGGGAAGCTGGTCAGAGTTGATGGCAGGATTGATGAAGCCAAATACAGGGCAATCTTAGAAGAAAACCTGTCTACAAAAGACGTAAAGAGGTTGTAAAGGTTCATGTTTTTTCACCTTAATGCATAACACCTGTCAGTGACCATTGGCTCCCGCTGCTGTCAATCGAATCCAATGACGCAGCCACCAGGGGAGGGCCAATTCCTGCATTCATATGGATGCCAAATGCTGGACTCAGGAGCGTACCTGCAAGGCCCCCCCCCCCCCCCCCAGGAGAGCACTTCTCCCAGGGGGGCAGGGATTATCTGATGCAGAGAGACCCCAGAAGAGCCAGTTCGGGGCTACTCTGTGCAAAACAAGCTGCGCAGTGGAGGCAAGTATGATATGTTTGTTATAATAATAATTAAAAAAAGAACCTTTAGTGTCACTTGAAGACTGGGGCAGAGGTTCACCTTCAAGCAGGACAACGACCCTACACATACAGGCAGAGATACCATGGAACTTTAGATTAAAGCACATTTATGTTAGAATGGCCCAAAGTCCAGACCTAAATCCTGTGGCAAGACTTAAAAATTGCTGTTCACAGATGCTCTCTATCCAATCTGACAAGTCTTAAGCTATTTTTATATATAATCATAAAAAAAAAAAAAAAAAAAAATTAAGAATGGGCAAACATTTCACTCTCTGGATGTTCAACGCTAGTAGCGACATACCCAAAAAGACTTTCAGCTGTAATTGCAGTGAAAGGTGGTCCTATAAAGTATTGACTCGTTGTGTTGGTCTAGAACATAAAATAGATTCACATTTTTGGTTGTAACATGGCAAAATTCTATTCACTAGTTTATGTACTTATAGCTATTCCTGGTTCTTTACTGTTTTTATCTCTTTTTTTTTTTCCCCCTCTAACCAAGCACCAATACTTTTTCTCAAGTACCTGCAGATACCAGTAACCAATCCCTATTGTGAGAGAGAGAGTGTGAAGACTAAAATGAAACATTTTGTTTCTTTTATAATTATGAAGCAGTGTATAACCTAAATTCACTAATATGCAAATTGGATGCATTTTGAATTGCATCTGATTTGCATTAAATGTGAACCAAAATGCTTTTCTACAGAGGTGCACATATGTGCAGGCCAGCTGTAGTGCGATTTAAAAGCCCAGTTCAAGTGCAATTTCCAATGTCATACACTAACAATTCACACTGAAATTGCCCCTGAACAAAAGCACCAGACTAACAAATCGCACTGGAAACTAGCCCTACACATACACTATTACCAAAAGTATTGGGACACCTGCCTTTACATGAACTTTAATGGCATCCAAATCTTAGTCTGTAGGGTTCAATATTGAGTTGGCCCCACCCTTTGCACCTATAACAGCCTCAACCTCTCTGGGCAGACTGTCTACAAGGTTTAGGCGTGGCTATGGCAATGTTTGACCACTTCCAGAAGTGCATTTGTGAGATCAGGCACTGATATGATACTGAAGATGGCCAGACTCATAGTTACCATTCATCCCAAAGGTGTTCTATCGGGTTGAGGTCAGGGCTCTGTATAGGCCAGTCAAGTTCCAGTTTTATGGACCTTGCTTCGTGCACTGGTGTGCAGTCATGTTGGAACAGAAAGGGTCCATCCCCAAACTGTTCCCAGAAAGTTGAGCGCAAGAAATTGTCCAAAATGTCTTGGTATGCTGATGCCTCAAGAGTTCTCTTCACTGGAATTAAGGGGGCCAAGCCCAACCACTGAAAAACAAACTCACACCATAATCCCCCCTCCAAGAAATGGATTTGGACCAGTGTACAAAGCAATGTCCATAAAGACATGGATAAGTGAGTTTGGGGGTAGAGGCACTTGACTGGCCTGTACAGTGTATTGACCTCAAACCGATAGAACACTTTTGAGCTAAATTAGAGCGGAAACTGCAAGCCAGGCCTTCTCGTCCACATCAGTGCCTGACCTCACAAAATGCATTTATGGAAAAATGGTCAAACATTCCCACAGACAAACTCCTAAACATTGTGGACATCCTTCCCTGAAGAGTTGAAGCTGTTATATCTGCAAAGGGTGGGCCAATGCAATATTGAACCCTACGGACTAAGACTAGGATGCTATTAAAGATCATGTACATGCAAAGGTAATATAGTGTAAGCGACCCAAGGGTAACACAAGACACTCATTGCCCCTGCACCTCTCTTCATAAAAGGCAGCAGTTACAGTCTGCAGCCTTGAAGGTATTAATCTAGTAATGGACCATTTGCACAAGTACTCGTGCAAATGCTTAGTATCAGTGCAACGGTAGCCCATAACCTGTGTACTAAGGTTTTAGTAAGGTTGCACTAGAAGTGAAAAGTTGAATCTGAAGTTAAAATAAATAAAACTAGATAAGCCAAGAGGGATTTCTTTGTAAGAAAGATGTCAATTGGCTTAGAAGTGGAGTAGGGCTATAGTGAGATGGCTGGGGGCCATATCATCAAAAGCACTGCTCAGGTTGGCACCTTCAGGTGCTTAAACACCTGTATTAAAAGCCTGTGCCCCGTACTGTACAATGAAGATGCTTTGTTTCTAGGTTAGCTCACAGAAAGTGACAAGGACATTGCATTTCACATATGAGCAACAGGTATTTTCCGTACTTTCTGAAAATGTTCTAAAAATGTAATGACTGCATTTGATCTCACTTAACCCAGGGCACATACTACAACAGGCTTTTTGTCATATTAAAAAAAAATTCTCTGTTCATTAGGGAGTGTCAGAACACATTCGTCGAAGCTAGGACATCCTAAAACAATCCAATTGCACACAGCTTAAAGCGCTGCATATAAAAAAAAAAAAAAAAAAAAAAAAAGAAGAAAAAAAAAAAAAAGGAGGACCTTAAAAAATAAATAAAAAAAATGAATGTGTGAACAATAGACAAGGTAGCAACCTTGCAAGTTTGGGAATAGGGATGCTCAAAGCCCAAAAGTCCCTAACTGATCTAGTAGAATACACCTTACAATAAATGGCCGAGGTCGCTCACCATATCAAATTAAGAGTAAAGGTCTGCCATCTAGAAATGGTAGTGCAAGAGGCAGGTTGATACCGAGGGCATGATCAAGCCAACCTAAAAGATGTGGCCAAGAGATCAATTTGAGCAAACCGTACTACATACAAACAAGGGAGGAAATGTTCCTTGTGATGTACCGGATCATGCCAGAGGGATAAAAGTACACATCACAGTTAAAGTGTAATGCAATACCTTCGGAAGAAAGGCGCTAGGCCTCATAAAAACTCCATCTCTGAAGAAAAGGTTCCTTGCAGAACAAGACTACTAACTCAGAAACCTGTCTCACGAAGGTGACAGCAACAAGAAAGGGCACAGAGGAGTAACTCGTATTGGTTTAAAGGGTGATTCTCATCATAGCAGCTCAACCTTTACTCAGCTGCCTGGTTGATTTACTTTGCTTCTGTTATTTTTCTTTAGCTCCTTTTGTTAAGACTTCATTCGTTATACCATAAAGACCTACCTAATCTGAAAGTTTTACAATAATTAACCCTTTACCATAGTTCAAGGTACAAAACTCCACAGAACTACAACTTTACCTACTTTGCATCTGCAGCCGCAGATCCTCCTGCCAGGATTCTACACATAAAACTGAAACCTGCAACACTCAAGACCACTAACGGTAAGTTCTCGTTTAAACTACGCACACACACACACACACACATATATATATATATATATATATATATACACACTATTGCTTAAAACAATGTCCTTCACAGTACTATCCCTAAATGCCAGAGGCCTTAACCATCTGGCCAGAAAGGGCCTCGCTATGGAACACGGCATTAGCCCACAACAGCCATGTGCTGTGTACAGGAGACACACTTCACATCAGATGGACCTCCATTATGCCAGCACAAACACTTCCAGCACATGTTCAAAGCAAACTTTATAAAAAAGAAGGGGGAGTAATGATCGCTAGTAAAGACACATCGACATTCCAACTGCACCAAAGCATCCTCCTCGACCCAAACGATCGCTACATAGTCCTAATCTGCTTCATCAACGCAACCAGATATACCTTAGCAAACATCGGTGCTCCCAACTAACGTCAAATCTCTTTCAAAAAAATAAATAAAATGAGCCAACAGGGTAATTTGCTCCTATGCAGAAACATCAACCTGGTTCTTGACCAGTATAGTCCAGTGCAGGAAAAATGAAGCATGTTCTACTTTTTCTTTTCTGGAACTGACAGCACTGGAGTGAACTATACCATTGGAAACTATATAATAAAAAAAACGTGCTTTTGATGCAAAAACAAAAACACACACTGGACTGCATGCAGTGCGAGTTTTCCCTTCATACAGAACTTTTTTTTTTTTTTTTCACATGATTAGGTCGTTTCAGGTCCAACATGGGGGTGAATTCACCACTTTGCTTTGGGGGGGGGGGGGGGGGGGTCTAGAGGCCCAGGAGAAACAAAAAGGGAACTCCATTCCAGAGGAAGGTTTTCCAGCATAAGGCCAAGCTTTTATTGGACTAAAAGAAAACCCATTTGCATAGTGACCTTTAAAATAAGTTATCCCTCAAAGGGCATATGCAGTTTTTGCAATACTGTTCAGATAGAAGTTGCTACAGCTCTAGCCATGTATGCATCATATCAAATCAGAACTGTGACTGTCTAAATATGTTATCGCCAATATTTAACATTCCCAATATTTGCCTGCTGTACATGTATCCAAAAAAAAAAAAAAAAAGTTCTATATATTGCTTCCTTAGTGTGACATCGCTGGTGTTCCTGCCAGTCCCTCTGCTTTCCCATTAAAAGATGGACATACTAGTAATGAGAGCACAGCATGATAAATTCATTAAAAAATATATTCTGCCTTTCATTTCTAGTTAAAACCAAATGGATTGCGATACAAGGTGAGGGTTTACACATACTTTAAAACATAAGAATTGTGACAGCCAACTGAACCTGCTCAGGCACCAAACCAAAAAGGCATAGATTAGACTCCTTGTCATCCTAGGCTGGACGTGCCAAAGCAGCAGTCATATCAGAGCCTCTTGGGGCGAAACAGAAATAAAAGGATTTTTTGTTACCAGGAAATCCCTTTCTCTGAGATCAATGACAGACTTAGCCCTTAATCTTGACTGTATAGGGGAGCACCACATACAGGAGGAGGAGGATGACTTTAGGCAGCATACCAATTCCCCACATCATCTATAGTGCAGGTGGGGTCAATCCAAAATAGAGGTACTGTGTCCTTTGAACTCAGAAAGGGAATTTACAGGGACTAAACAAAAATCCAATTCTCTTGCATTCATTGACAGACAGCTCTTCTTAATCTTGAAGACAGACACATCCCAAAAGCAGTTTTATCAATGAAGGGGGACATCTCAAAGCAGTGTCTCAACGGAGGGATGAAAAAGTAAAAAAAAAAAAAAAAAAAAAAAAAAACACACACACACACACACCACAACAGGCCCACAACAGCCATGGGCTCCGTGTACAGGAGACACACTTCACATCAGATGGACCTCCATTATGCAACAACCCAAAAAATAAAAAAACTCCACCTTCTCCATCCCAACGGGAAAACAAGGGAACTGCAAATAGCAGCCTATCCAACCTTACAGCCAAAACAAGCATCCAATGATGCAAAACATCAACCTTGTAAAACTTGGTAAAGGAATTCACTTCAGAACAGGTAGCTGCTTTGCAAGCTTGAGCCAGACGCCTGATGTTAGAGGAGGCACTAATAACTTATCAAACTGCTTCTTTCCTGATTACAGAATATGCTTTACCAGGGTGAAGCCTGAACAGCCATCTACCTGCTCCAATGGAGATATGGTGGCATGAGGCGGCTGCCTGGCCTTTTTGTGGGCCAGCCAGTTACAAACAGAGAAGTTCCCAAGTTGGCATCGGAGGTTGCACTGGTAAAGCCACATGCTGAACCCTTGGATAAAAAAAAAAAAAAAAAAAGTATGAATTAAGAAGTGAGCAGCAAAGGGACAGGGGATACTTGTGCCACTTGGACAATATTTTTCTGCAGACCCCTTCTATGGAATGATGCATACAGGTCCACTTCAAAAATGTCGACATCATGAGACCAAGAAACTGCATACAGGATTGCAGGAAAGCCTGCCTGAAGGACCGAAACAGCTGAATAGGCAACAGAAGCTTCCAGGGCTTGTCCAGCAGGAGGAACACTCTGGCCTTTGGATAGTTGAAGAGCAGACCCAGATACTCCAGCCTCCTGGTCAGGGTCAAAGCAGACTTCTTGAGGTTCAGAACGCATGCAAATGTCCCACAGGGTGCACATTGTGATCACCACTTTGTACATCAGTACAGAAGTCTTTGCAGAAGACAAGGATTATGATCATCCAGATAACCAATCACACCCATCCTCCTGTTGGCTCATCAATGCCTGGACCAGAGCCAGAACACAGGGGAGCACCACAAACTGCAAAGTGTAAGACTTGGTGCCCAGCACAGATGGGAATGCACAGGTATACATCCATCATGTCTATAGAGGCCAGGAAAGGTCCCTGATGAAGAGAGGCCACCACCAACTAGAGGGATTCCATCTTGCACTTCTGCACATTCACAAAGCAAAAGGAGAAAGGTAACACCAAACACCCCCTAAATGGCCAGAGCAGAAAGGAAGGAGTGTACCTCATTAGGACTGGCCACTACCAACCACCCCAGGGAGTACTGATGCCCGGGGAGGGAAGCATCTACATTCCGATCCACAAAGGTTGTGGTTAGCACTCAGAGAGATCTGTCATCCACCAATTTGGGGGAGCTGTTGGCCAGGTTAGCACTGTCTCACAATATCAGGTGCCCAGTCATGCGTGTCCCCGAAAGAGGTTTAACTCAATGGCTGTCGCAGCCGACTCAGCCTATAGCTATTAAAAAAAAATAAAAAAGCATTGGTCTTTGCTGGGCAGACTATGGAGACTACTGGATGTGTAAGCACGTTTGTGTGTAACGAGTCCACTGAGCACCATATTTTGATTGATACTTGTCATGTTCGCTTGATTACTGTCCTTTCAATAAATTCTTTTGATTTTACTTTTATTGGATGTGCCTTCATTCTTCTTTGTTTCCATTGGATTTCCCTGGCTGCGGACCAGGCAGGGATACAGATCTAGTCGGTAGCTCACCAGATCCTCACAGGTGGCTTTGAGCGGTGTGTTCCCAGCTTGCTCCCTCTATGGTGACTACTGGATCTAGATTATCCAGCTTGTCACCTAGCTGTTGATTTAATATTTCCACAGGAAAGTAAAAAGAAAAAAGCTATGGAACCGCAGGTCCCCACCGGCAACTAGGTCCTTACTCCTATACAGGCAAAAGTAACTGAGCTGCCTATAGCAGAGGGGGTTTATACTATGGTTAGAGGAAGAAATACACACAGGCAATATGACACGCACACAATGTGTTTTGCATTGAAAAAGTCTTGCAGCCATGTTCCCTAAAGTGCTTGCAATAAATTGTGTCTCAGTGTGGTACTCACAGCTTCTGCCCAATAGGAGATTCCCCAGGAACTGAACACAGGCCAAGGCGCTATACAACACAGTAAAGGCTGTCCCAGTGGAAAACCCAAAGTGCTTGTGACACTAGAGTGTTGGAGCATATAAAAAAGTATTAACCTGTAAAGGGGGAGACTCAGAAGGAAAGTACATATGCCAGGTTCAAACTGGAAAGCCTAAACAAAACAGTCACATTCCAGATTGAGGTATGCCCATTGATAGTTTTTGCCCTAAGGAGTTTTCAGGTAAAGACCTTCACCGACAGGTGAATCACACCCCTGGACCTGTAAAAGCACTCTGTTGCCAACACACGCAGAGTGCTAGGTGCCTTGAAAATGCCAAAAGCCAATGCCCTAGCATCAAACTACAGTGCACCTTTACTGGACCTGGAAAAAACTGCAAGCTGAGCTCTTGGCTCTGTAATGAATGAAAAAAGTTGAAGAAAAAACGGTCTTTAGAATAAAAAATAAAATAAAAAATAAAAAAAACCACATCCATTCTACTAGGCCACTAGCTTAAAAATTGAAGCATGATGGGAGTGTAAGGGGTATACTGCCAATGCAACAATTTTTTGAATGTAATGCAAGTGTCCCATTCTTCTAATGGTGGCAGTATAATTCATGACCCTGTGTACCTCAAATGATTAATGTAGAACTGAAGGGAAGACTTTTCATTTTGAATAGCATGAGTGAGGGTTATAACCCCTGTTCGATTTTTGCTATCTGTGTCACAATGGGGAGATTCCCCTCTCACTTCCTATACCATTGCCACAATAGGAAATTAGGGAAATCCCTTAGTCACCAGAAATTAGTGCCCCCCCTTTGGAAGATTTCCCCTTAATTCCTGTTTAGTTACCACTCAAAATTTGGGTTTTTCTTTTACCCATCACCAGGACAGTGGGGGAGGTGAAGGTGAATCTCCCTAACAAAGACCGACAAAAACATGGTGCTTTAAACCCTTTCCATTTAAAATGAATTAAAAAAAAAAAAAAAAAAAGTATTGCCTTCAGTTACTGTATACTTTATAAAAATACAATTTTTGTTCTTACATTTAGTTATGCTTTGAGGAGGCAGAGCTAGAGTTTGGCTTTAAACAAGTATTTATAAACAATGCGCAAACTAAACAAGTCAATAGACACCCAGAAAAAAAAAAAAGCATATTTTCCTTTTTATTGTAATATGCAATGTAATGCTTAGGCACGTTGCATGGGAGACTACGCCTAAAACTTGTTGGCCTCTGTGTAGAGTCTTTTTCTCTCAAAATACCTGTCTAGGAGAGGTCTCACAACCAATAAGAATCTATTCAGAAAATTAGATTTACATCTACAAAAAAAGATGTGCAAGAGGTGGGCAACGCTTGTGTCAGACTGGGAACAGAACATTGCTTTTCCTGCTTCAAGAAGGCGAACTGGAGGAATATAGAAACATTATAAATTACATAGAATTAGCTTTTTTTGTAATCACTACTTATGTACAACCAGTTTTGGACAAAAAAAATAAAATAAAAATAACTGGTTTTAACTTGTATATAAAAATAATTCACAGATCGGCACAGAAAACACCTGACATGCAAATTTAAGTTTGATCTGGATATTAAAAATGTATGATAAAAATGCTTTCCCTGCTGTCATATGGGAGCAGCATAAAATTAAAAACTAAAAAACATGTATTAAAAAAAAAACCTCCCAAATGAAAAATTGGCAGGTGAGCAGATTTCACGGTACTGAAACTTATCACCTGTGACTTGCGCAAACCAAGACAGAACATATGGCTTTACAATAACAATCTGTCAACTGTAGTAATAAATACTTAAATCTACCAATAAACATTTGAGTTCAATAAAAAAAAAAAAAAGAAGAAAAAAAGAAAAAAAGAAAAAAAAATGTAAATTACAGCAATGGATAACCAGATAAGATTTGCTGCAAAATTTGAAACACTGGAACAAAAAATACCCATATTTGGATCGCTTTTGGTAACCTAAATACAATTATTACATTTACAGGAAGAGTTCTATCAAAGAATATTTTTGAGAGAAAACCGACTATTGTACAATGTGGAACAAAAAATAAAGTTAAATGCATGAACTGGTAAATACTTTGGTCACACTAATTGTCAAATAGTTATGCTTTCAAATACATTAGATTTTTTTTTTTTGTTGTATACACTTTATAAAACTATTTTTACAACCATTTTAACCATAGTATCACTATTACTGAAGTGGTGAGTTCTTAAGTCATAGGGCACCGGTTTTGTTTAGAATACAATACAATATAAACATACACAAAAGTCTTGTTTTGCAATGTGCAATATTTTTTTACACTTTCAAGTCTGTACAACACCTTAAAACCTAAGAAAAAAAAATAAAATGTTGCTGGTCCTGATCCCTTGCAAAGTTAGTGCAGCAGTGACTGGCGCCGGCAGGCCTTTGCCAATATCCTCAAGTAACACCACTTAGAATCCCAACGGATATCAGTCTGCAATCTTCCACCAACAATAGGCATTGCACATCATACTGGGCCATTTGCAGGAGCTCCATCTAGAAGAATTTGCTCCGGTGTCCTAGAGAAGCCATAAAATATATCAGTTTAGTTGGACTAGAATAAAGACAAAATCAAACAGAGAACATAAACACAAGCTGGGTAAACAAACTAGAATCTAGGTGGTGCAAGAAGGAATTTAGGAAACATGCTAGGGAACTAGTAAAAATAGATATCTTAAAATGGAACTGCAGTACAAACTTTTAGAGTGATGAAGGGTTAGAACCCTTCATCGCTGATAAGGGGAAAATTCTTTATTAGGAACAGACCATACACTGAGAACCTCACCATGATTTAGGGAAACAAGAGCAATAGGATTTTTCCACTCGCCATAAAATCCTTTTATCAGCGTTCATTGAATGACATAGGTCATCTTCATGACCGACAGGTTTGATGGCGCCACCTTGAGCAGGATACTAGGTGCAACTAAATGAAAAGCACGCCTCTGGTAGTGGCCTGTGGAAAGAGGGCCCGAAGTTACAGGATGCAACAGCTTAAACCGATAAAGAGCAAAGAGAGACTGAAGCCAAGTGTACAGAGTGAGCACATCAGATGGGGAGAAGGACGTGAGGACTGACTTGTACAGATTCAGTCTATCCAAGGTCCTCCAGAATGTCGATTGTGATGTGTGCAGACTGAGTTTGCAGGTGCAGGACATCCAGATAGCCTAGAAAAAAAATTGTCAAGACCATTGCCAGTAGCTAGGGGTGAAGACTTATGGTGCCAATGCCAGTCCAAAAGGAAGGGCTATGAACTGGTAGGTAGCTCCTCCACTGAACAGAAGGTTGCAGCAAAGCTCACATACCTTTAAGCATTCAAGCAGCTTAAATCCAGAATTAGAAGGGTGCGGTACTTATTAGCTGAAAAAGGATTGGAAACGCTTGAACTTAACAGAGAAGGGTACTAGTGCTACTGCTACCTGAGCTAGGAGCCCTTAAAACCGCAGAATTCTAGCCAGCAGTCTGCAACTGCAGAAAACATCCCCCAACTTGGAGATGGAGGCAAGGACACAACTGTACGTGGAAGCAGGCTTCTTTGCAGGCTGTGAAGCCTAAAGTTGCCTGCATGTTTAATTTTAGAGGAGATGGAAGACCTGAAAGCCCTGTCCTTGGAGGAGGGGCCTTATTCTTCCTGGCTAAGAGGAAGAACTCTTGCCACCGATGTATGTTGTTGAGGATTCATCCAGAGAGGCACCAAGAGGCAGTCTCCCACCAAAGGCCTTTTAGGAAGCACCTTTCTTGGCTTGGCTTACATGCTGACCGACTGAAGCCAGTCAGATGAGAGACCATCCTGCCAGAGTCTCCATAAGAAGTATATCAGCAGAAAGATGAGGGCAGCGGCCATAAGAAAAACAGCAGATGGGAGACCAGGGCCCTGTTACACAAAATTTTTTTTAATCTCCTGGTTCCAGAAAAGTGAGGCTGGCTCTGACCCAAAGCCAGGCCTTCCATTAGCCAGTGTCCAATGGCAGAGGCAAGGATCAGGCAAATAAGTGCTCCAAAAAACACATACACAGAGAACATGTTGGACTCTGCACCTGTCTGCCTGATGAGTCCCGAAAAAAGGGAGACTTTGGACATAATAGCAGTCTTATTTATCTGGAAAAAATGGTAGGGTCCACTACTAAAGGATTAGATCCCCCTTTGATAAACGCTGCCTCGAATGGCTCATGCACAGAAAAAAAAAAAAATGCAGGCAGAGAAACTGCGTAGGCTGGATGCGACCAAGATGCCCGACAGAGAAAGGCAGTGGGATGAAAAGTGTGGGCTGGGGCATCTGTGTAGCAACTCAAACAAGGAGCGGTCCCTCTACACAGCGAGTGTGAGACCTCAGGCGGCTGGCAAAGGTGTGCTGATGTGTCAGGAAAAGGAAAAGTACACCTGTACGGCTCTTTAATGTAAACTGCATAACATTCTTAAAAAGCATTTACATTCTGCTGGCCACTACCAGAGGGTCACCTCCTGATTTAGTTGCACCTAGCATCCTGCTTCTAAGGTGGTGACAAACATATCAGTAAGTGATAAAAAGATTCACTTTTGACTGCTGTGTTGGGACAAGGTGATCCCATCTTGGGATTGCCCCTTATTCACCAAGCATTGTGGAATTCATCCTCAAGTTTACAGTAGACGTACTAAAAGTTATTAAAATTTGGCTGCTCAGCTCTAACCCCCCAGAGCTTCTGCTCTGTCTTTACAATAGAGAACACAAGACTGTAGGAAAGGATCTATAGCTTTTGTGATAAATGCATTACCTTGACGCATAGGTGTTAACATAAAGCATAGTCTGAATTACCCCCTAAGCTGTTCCGTACATCTCAGATGAACTGTGCAGGTTGAGTGTGAAAGTCTGATTAGTAGGCCAAGAGGTACTAGACCATTAAAGTACACTCCTTAATGTAACGACCAGCTTCTGTCGAATGGTCTTGCTGGAAAACCAGCATTCAATCAGCGCTTGCAGACAATGGCCCTGTCAGATTACAAGAGCACAGCGAGAGAGATCCCCACATCACAGTTGTGTTCATGCAGGGATCTGTCAGTCAGTTTTTTTTTTTTTTTGCTCAACTCGCTGGTTGGGAAAAAAAAAACAAACACACGTGTATACCTAGCTTTAGTTTAAAATTTCCCTTGACTGTTTTAACCTTCTGCTGACCGTATACACTGTAAAAACACAAACAAAAAAAGGAGGGCCAGTAGGAATCAACAAGTTTGCCAAGACTCCACAGGATGGTACTGTGGGGGTCTCTGCTAGTAAGCTCCCGATGAAGCATTAATTTGCGAAACTTGTAGAGCAAGCGTTCCATTGTATACCATACATTGTTGCAGGACGTATTTGATGTTTGCTATCATATGTTATGCTGTTTTAGGGATAAAAGCAATGATTTAATTTTGCATGTATCCATTCTGCAAAATAAGTTTAATGAATAATCGTTTTTGTATTATGTGTTTAATAAATATTTATGTTATTTTTACAATTGGTGCCTACAAAGTCCAGTTAATGGATGTTGCCACCGCTGCCATCTCCACTAAGGAAAACAGTCAGTGAAGCCGTGCGGCTTCACAGCTGGTTTCCTACTGAGCGTGCTGCGCTCTCTAACTGGGTCGACTGCAGGGGGAGGAGGGGGACCATGGCAAACTCAGCTGAAGTGGGTACCCGTCAAAACCAGGTACCGGCTCTCCTAAAAAGATGCCAAATGTGGCAGCGGAGGCAGATAAGCAATGCTTCCCCTTTTGGGTGGAGCACTGCTTTAGGCTCAGGCACATTTATAATCACTCCAGCTTACCAGTATGTTAAAGTATCCATCTACTTACTTCTGTTCTTGGTTGCTACTGTTTGGCTGAGAAACTGGAGGGTTTTCCATAGAGGAATCGAAGCTCTCCACAACATATTTACAGGCTGGGTCATTAGAGGTAGACAGTTTCCCTTCCTCACTGCAAAAGAAGAAGTCATTGGTGAGGCGTAAAACCATATAGAATCATGCAATAAAGCATTGAAAAATGATGAATTCATGCAATGGGTGTCAGTGGTTGGAACCAGGAAGTTAATTTCTGGCAGATTTACACAAAAAAAAAAAAAAAAAAAAAATATATGCATGTTCCATGGATTGAAAACACAAAAACAAAGTGAGGATGCAAAATATATAGAAGGGAGATCTGGTATAAGGGGTATATATATGAAAAACCTGCACAGAGTACAAGAGATACATACCAATAGGATTTCAACACTCTGAAGCCAATAGTGTGCAATGAAGAGGGAAAGGAGGAGAAGCAGGCATAAAAAGAATGCTACTTAGTACAGGTAGTGTGTGGTGTGGACAGAGCTGCATAAAGCACAGTGATCATTTATTGCAGCAACTACAGGCCTCAGCCCCATAAAACTGAGCAGTCAATGTACAATTAGAACATACCTTCAATAAAAGAACAGAACACACACTTAGCTCAATTATACCTCCAAAAGATAAATAAGTGTGCATCAAAAGGCTATATATAATACAATAAATAAAACCGCCAAAAGGGTATCTTTAATTATTGTAGCAGCGCTTCTAGTAAGGTATAAGTAAGACCGACCAGCTAACATTAATAGTCCATTAATGAGTGTTACAGATAGCGGAGAAACAGTCTTAAAATAGTTGCTGTGATGTCTGTTAGAGCCTTCCACCAAACAGTCCACCACGTGTAGTATCTTCCCCCTATGGGGGTGCACTCACTAGATGTACAGCAAAATAGCGCCTGTATTTTAAACTGCCTCTCCTACAGGATTCCATCAGATGTCAGCATAACAACCTAGGTTTCATTAAACATGTGGAAGGAATAACATGACCATATAGCGTAATACTGATAAAATGAAATTTATTGTTCCCCAAAGAACTCCCCTGCGTTAGTTACGCGTACCATACAACATAAAATTAGGGCAAATTTAAATTGCACCGTGTCTGTTTCTCATTGCCGGAAATGTGAAGGGTACACAGCGGTAGACTTCCTCGGCTCGTGGAGCGCACACGTCACTTCTGGTTGATCCCGTCCCTGAGGGACGTGATCAACCAAAAGTGACGTGTGCACTCCACGAGCCGAGGAACAAGGAAGTCAACCGCTGCTGTACACAGCGGATACCCTTCACATTTCCGGCAAGGAGAAACACAGGCACAGTGCACTTTACATTTTCCCTAATTTTATGTTATATGGTACGCGTAACTAACTCAGGGGAGTTTTGTTTGGGGAACAATAAATTTCATTTTATCAGTATTGCGCTATATGGTCATGTTATTCCTTCCACATGTTTACTGAAACCTAGGTTGTTATGCTGACATCTGATGGAATCCTGTAGGAGAGGCAGTTTAAAATACAGGCGCTATTTTGCTGTACATCTAGTGAGTGCACCCCCATAGGGGAAAGATACTACACGTTGGACTGCTTGGTGGAAGGCTCTAACAGACATCACAGCAACGATTTTAAGACTGTTTCTCCGCTATCTGTAACACTCCTTAATGGACTATTAATGTTAGCTGGTCGGTCTTACTTATACCTGACTAGAAGCGCTGCTACAATAATTTAAGATACATTTTTGGCGGTTTTATTTATTATAATCACACATCTTTTAAGTGGCTGCTATGAGTGTTATATTTTGCACTATATATTTTGCACTTTATAATTTATTTTGTAAGGTATTTATTTTGTAAGGTTTTAAATCCTAAAGGAGCAGAGTGGTGTTTTTTCTAGGAGGGCGTTTTTAAAAAAAAAATTTTTTGTATCAAAAGGCTACCTGAACTGGGAGGTTGTGGCCAGTGAGATAATTTGGGCCTACTGCAATTCACAGTGCTGACAGTCTATCTTGTTTTCAGTCACCAGCAGTAAAGTAAGACGTATTAAGGCAGTTTAACCAGTTCCCACCCAGGCCAATTATGACATTTCTCCACTACATGTAAAAAATTCTGTAGTTTTTGCTAGAAAATTACTCAGAACCCCCAAACATTCTATATATTTTTTTTAGCAGAGACCCTAAAGAATAAAATGACGATCATTGCAATTTAAGTCACACGGTATTTGCACAGCAAATTTTCAAAGGAAAAAATAAATTTAAAAAAAAAAAAACACGATATTTTGTAAAATATGAGATGTAATACAGTAAATACCCAGCACTCTCCATAGGCAACAAATAAAATTGTGCAGGTTACCAGTTTAGAGTTAGAGGTCTAGCACTAGAATTATTGCCAAGAACACAGTTTACATATGCGGTAGTGACCTATTTATGCGTTTGCTTCTTTATATTTGTTTTACTTTTTTTTTACACTGTCTCCAACTTTTATTCCCATCACAAGAAATGTAAACATCCCTTGTGATAGAAATAAGGAATGAAAAGGTCCTCTATGGCGATATCGCTTCTCTACCCTGGAAAGCATGAGATTAAAAAAAAAAAAATAATAAAAAAAAAAAACACAAGGATCTCTGCTTTCTAGGGGAAAGAAAATGTCAGTGTTTACATCTGCCAGAGCTGGAAGGGACGTCATGGCGTAGTTTCTGGTCTCTCAGGGTCATAGAGATGGCCAGAGACCATCGGGTTCCTTGATCAGTTCTGTGGTAATCCGGCGCCACAGATTACATCCCCTTCTGCTGCCTGCAAAAGCACTCCAGCTGCTAATGAGCTGCTAGGATGGGCTTTACATTGCAAGGAATTAACAGCTGAAAAATGATATTTATTATTATAGATATTCTGGAGTATGCCTGTTGCTGCAGGCATCCTCCAGATATCTTCACTCAAAGTCCACGATATCATATGGGCGGGAAGTGGTTAAAAAAACATCACAGGGGACCCTCAGCAGTGCGATTATGCTCCTGGCTGGTAAGCTGTCAGGTGGCAGAGTTGCATCGGGAAATACTGGTGTAACCCTGTGTTCTAGATGTGTGTGAACGACCGAATTGGCTGAACAGAAATAAAAAAAAAAAAACAGCATATTGTACAGTAATTTACATATATTGGTTAGTTGTGCAGCTGGAGATTTACTATAATCTCTATTTGGCATGAGACAGAGGAAATGCATTTCTTTGAGCAAAGCAAAATATATACAAAAAGGGAGAAGAAAAAAGGCGTCATGCACACAAGGCGCTAGTCTTGTACTGCTGAACGTTAGAATGGCAGGGGAAAAGCTGCTTTAAAAAAAACGCACTTAAAGCCACATATATTGCACATGCATTTAAGCTCATCAAGCATTTGAGCATTGGATTCCACTGGCCAGAATATTAATTCTTGCCACAGGAATGCATTACTGCTCAAATGCACCAAAAACTGTCTAGTGTTTAGGCAAGTTTACAGGCGTTTTTGCATTTTTCTGTTCTTTAATTCCAATCCTGAACGCGCCTTTGATGTATTTTTTCAGCCTGTAAACACCTATGTGTGCACGAACACATTAGGTTAGTAGAGGTGCTTTTTCAGGCTGAAAAAACATGCCAGATACCTGTAAGGGGAGTTTTTTTCCCAGCCCAGTGTGCATGAGGCCTTAACTTTCCCCACAAGCTGGGGCTAAAAACAAGGAAAAAAAATATAAAAATATGACTTTTCTGACCAGAAGAGCAAATAAAAAAAAACAAATTCTCTCTAGAACAAGTTACACCTTTACACAGAGGCGCTTTTGCGCTAAAAATAGCGCCTGAAAACGACTTCCCATTAATTTCAGTGGAAGCTTTCACACTGGGGCAGTGCAAAAAGTCCTGCAAGCAGCATCTTTGGGGCAGGCTTGTAGCGCTTTAAAAACACCCATGTCCATTGAAATTAACGAAAAAGCCATTTTGAAGTGCTTCCCTTTAGGTCACGTTATTACGTGACCGTTAAAAAGCGAACGGTTAACACCGCAAAAACAGTGCTAACACGCCCCAAAAGCACCATAATAACGCCCAACGTTTTATGTGCAGTTTGAGTGTGAAAGAGGTCTTACAATAGGTAAGACAGTAAAATTGCTTTGTTGCATGGTTTCAACAAGTCACAGCCTGCCTTTCAAGGCCTTTGAAAAAGGTGGGCTATGGCTCCTCAAAAAAGGTGCAATAAAGCCATTAAACCCGGTACAACCACTTTTTACCTATATTAAGGCTTGCTTGTAGGTGCTGGGAACATCTCCTAAACCTCCATAGTTTAGGAGATTTACGAAAAAGCCAAGCGCCGACTAAATCGACACATGCGCACTTTAGAAAGGGCACATCGTGCTGTTTCTAATAAGGGTCATGCCGTGAAAGGCAGATCCCGTGCACATGCGTGGCATCACGCGACTCCGGCCAGTCACAGAGCCGGAGTTCGCAGCCCCGGAAGGAAGAGGGGTTGAAGATGGACGCTCGCTGCTAGTGGGTACAGCAGTGACATCGCAGGCTTTGGTTTCAGGTAAGTGACACATAGTAGCCCACTATGCTTTACCTTTGCAGGGAAATGAAGAGAAATAAAACCCACCCGGTTTACTTCCTATTTAAGTGGAACAATTGAGGAAGAGGGTCAGGCAAGTATAAAAAAAGGCTTTCAACTTTTTACACTGATAGAGTTGCTCCAGGTGTGCCATTTAAAATTGATTAAAAAAGCTCTTAAGTACAAGTAGATTCCGATATAAATATCGTACATTTAAATCCAGCCAACAGCTGGTGGCCCAGGTTTCAAAAACCTGTTTATAGTGCTCAGCAGTTCAAGTTGAAATTGTACATGCATTTTTTTTTTCAAATTTTAATGGGATGGCCTTGCCTGTACACAAACTTCCTATGGATCTGAAGTGATTACTACTCCCGCACGGATCTGTTCCTTCAAGTTTATAGGACATTAATGAGCATGCATGGTGAGTCCAATACTATATTTGTACTGAATATGCTGTCAATTTAAGAGGCTGCTTTTTTTTTTTCAAATATAATTTTTATTTATTTTAAACAGAGAAAATAAAAATAGACACAATTGATCACGTCATATACAAGAATTACAATGCTTTTCCACAACATCAACAGCGTATACATTTGGGCCTACAATATGTCAGTCCCGTTGTCAGTGTCTTTCGGTAATTATTTATCCTCCCAGCAACCTAGTGGCCCGCTCTACTATCAGGCCCCTGGTGCGGGTGGCGCTTTGGTCTCTCTGACTGGTACCGGGCTTCCTCTTTGTAGCTCTTTGTAGGGAAAGCTCAGTGTGGACTTTCGGTAGCTTGTCCTATCTTTATTCGTAAAATTGCGCCATGTGTGGAGATAAGAGTAGAGAGAATAGAAAAGTTAGAAGGAAGAAAGTAAGAGAGAGATAGGGAGAACTCGGGGGGGGGGGGGGGGGGGGGTTTTGGGGTGGGGGTGGGAGGGGGGGTCCAGGGGGGTTCGAGCTTAATGTGTTTTAATCTGGTTTTATTGTTCATTAAGTAGCCAAAAGGGCCATTCCTTCAGAGAATATGAATATGTTCCATAGCATCCATGTCTGTGAGTGTAGTTCCTGCTTGTTCTGTGCCGTGAGGACTAGGTCCTCCAATCTCTTGATCTCCTCCACTCTGCGCAGCCACAGCCCCATCGTTGGCGGTACTTTCTTTTTCCATAAGAGTGGGATGCAGGATTTGGCTGCATTCAGTAAGTGCCTCACAATCATTTTTTTGTATTTTTTAGCTGGTATTGTAGTGGCATGCAGTAGTATAAAGGCTGGGTCGTCACTGATCGTGTAGTCCGTAAATTTCTGTATGATCTTTCGGACTGATGACCAAAAGCATGTTAGCAGAGGGCAGGACCAAAAGATGTGGAGGAGAGTCCCCTTATCTGTTTGGCATCTCCAGCAGATGTCTGACGTGGCAGGAAAATATTTGTGTAGTTTATCAGGGGTGTAGTACCACCTGGTAAGAATCTTGTAGTCAAGTTCCTGTATTTTTGTACAGATGGTTGTCTGTAGGGAAAATTTAATGATTGCTTGTCTTTGGGCGCTGGAAAACGTGTACCCTAGCTCCGTCTCCCATTTATTTATGAAAGTCAGGTCGGGAGTTTCTATCGGGGAGTTAAGTAGGGCGTATGTTTTAGACAGTACTTGTGGTAGGGGTCCCTCTTCATTACAATACCTTTCAAAGGTCGTCAAGTCACGATTGAACCGTGCTGGTAGTGGGATTGAGTGCAGGAAATGGTGTAGCCTAATTGCTTTCCAGAACGGTAGCTTGAAAAGCCCTGTTTCGTCCATAAGAGATTCAATAGATGGCCATGCCCCGTTTATCAAAAAATGTGAGGCTCGGTCTCTGCCGTTTCTGGTTAGTGTCTCATATCCCTCCTGTTCCATTCCGGGTGGGAATGCAGGATTGCCTAATATCGGATATAGGAGGTGAGTTTTCTGTGGATATGGACGTTAGCAGTAAAGTGGATGTCCCTATCCTCAGTGTCGTTCCTATGGTGGGGTGTGTTTTAATTGTAGGGGGCAGCCTGTCATAGCACCATACCGCCCCTTTTAGAGGGTGGGCATTGTGCCTGTTCCAGTTTTACCCACAGCTTGTTTTTGTCGTGTCTGTTCCAGTCAATGATTCTACCCAGATGTACCGCCCTGTAATAGTTTTTCAAGTCTGGGAGGGCCAGGCCTCCCTGTATTTTGGGTAGTGTAAGGTATTGTCTGCGCAGTCTCGGTTTCGAGTTTTTCCATACAAATTTGGTGAAGATGGAGTGTATTTGTTTAAAGTATTGGGGTGGGATCTGAATCGGCAGTGCTTGGAGTAGATATAGGAATTTGGGGAGTATTGTCATTTTGAGTAAGTTGCATCTGCCGAACCATGAGTGAAGTCCTTTGGTCCAGTCTTCCAGGAGTAATCTAGTTCTAGTCAGTAGTGGTGGAAAGTTTAGTTCGAAAACACGCTTTAGGTCTTTAGGGATCTGGGTACCTAGGTATTTAAGGGAGGAGTCTGACCACTTAAATCTGAACTGCGATTTCAGTAACTCTGAGCTCTTTGGTGGTAAATTAAGTCCCATCGCTTCTGACTTGTCGAAGTTAATTTTAAGATTGGCTAGCTGTCCGTATATGTCAAACTCTGAGAAGATTAGGTAACGAGATCGCAGGGTTGGTAAGTACAAACATAAGGTCATCTGCATACGCGGCTATTTTATATTGGGATTTGTTTGTCACTCCAGTGATGTCGGGGTTGGATCTTACTGTACATAAAAAGGGCTCTAATACTAGGGCATATAGAAGGGGGGACAATGGGCAGCCTTGTCTAGTCCCGTTCGTAATTGGGAATGTGTCTGACAGTATTCCATTGGCCTTTACTTGCGCTGTGGGTATGGAGTAGATGCTTCGAATCCAATGCATCATTTTACTACCTAGGCCTATGTGTTTAAGTACTGACGTCATGAACTTCCAGTTTACCCGGTCGAACGCCTTCTCAGCGTCTGTGCTGAGAAGGACGCACGGGGTGTTGGATTCGGTGGCTGCATGTATGAGATTTATCACTTTTGTGGTGTTATCCCTAGCCTCACGGGCCGGGATAAACCCCACTTGGTCCAGATGTACCAAATCTGGCATGAATTGGGTCAGTCTGTTGGCCATGATCTTAGTAAACAATTTCAGATCTGTGTTTAGGAGCGAAATAGGCCTGTAGCTACCGCATGCCGCAGGGTCTTTGCCCTCTTTTGATATTAGTGATATGTGGGCCCTCAGGGTGTCCTTGGGTGGCAATTTCCCTTCTCCTAGACTGTTGAACATTTTCAACATGTGTGTACCTAATAGTGGCAGTAGGGTCTGGTAATATTGCAGGGTGAACCCGTCGGGGCCTGGTGCTTTGCCTGGTTTCGTTCCCCCTATTGCCCGCTGTAGTTCCTCTAATATGATGGGTGCTTCTAGTTCAGTCCTGGCTTCTGGGGGGAGTTGAGGGATCTGTGCGGCTGTGATGTAGTCCTGTAGTGTTTTTTCCGTCTGTGAGCCCTTCGGAAGGTTGTATAGAGTGGAGTAGTACTCCCTAAATTCTTCTGCTATTTGGGTTGGTGTGGTCTTTTTCTGTCCCCTTGTGTTTACGATCTGCGGGATGTATGTGTTGAGTCGTTGGGTTTTAACCGCCCTGGCCAATTGTCGCCCGCACTTGTTACCCGATTCGTATGAGATTTTCCGGCATCTCTGTAGTGCTGCCTTGGCCCTATATTCCAGTAAGTCTACGACTTGTTTCCTAAGGGTCACTAGCTCTACTTCTATTGAGGCGACCGGGGTTTTTTTGTGTTGTGATTCCGTTATGTGTATCTTCTGTAAGAGGTCCAGTAAAAGTTGTTTTTTTCTTTTTAATGTATGCCCCGTGTTTGATTAGTATCCCCCTAACCACTGTCTTATGTGCCTCCCAGAGTATACCCGGGTCGCAGTCCTCGGTGTTGTTGATTTGAAAATACTGTTTTATTTCTTTCTGTATGTCTGTCAGGACGTCAGGTGTTTGTAGGAGGCTTTCGTTCAGTCTCCAGAATCTAGATCTGGAGGTCTGGGCCGATGATAGGCACTACTGCATGGTGATGGGGGCGTGGTCTGACCACGTAATATTCCCTATCTCAACCTCCTGGATCGCCTCTAGTTGGCTATGTGGGACAAAGTAGTAGTCTATCCTTGAATACACTTTATGTGGGGACGAGAAGAAGGTGTAGTCTCTTTCCCCTGTGTGGAGGAGTCTCCATGTGTCTATAAGTTGGGTGTCATGTAGGGCTTGAGTTACCCGCTTATGTATGCCTTTACGTATTGATGAGGTTCTGGAGGACGTGTCCAATGTCGGGGCAAGGGGTATATTAAAATCCCCTCCCAGTATTAACTGGCCTTCTCTAAAGTCACTGAGTAGTTTCAACGTACGGTGTAGGAAGAGGTCTTGTCGGTCATTGGGGGCATATATAGTGGCCAGGGTCACTTTCGTGCCTCGTAGTGTGCCTTTTGTAAACAGGTACCTGCCTGAAGTGTCCGTTAGGGTAGCGCTACATGTCCATGGGACTGATCCCGATATTAGTATGGAAACCCCCTTAGATTTGGCCTCCGTGTTAGTGGCGTGGTATGTGTGGGGGAAGAATCTGCTTTGGAGGCATGTAGGGTTGCCTGTTTTGAAATGAGTTTCTTGAATGAATGCCACATCAGTTTGGGCTCTTTTAAGGTCGTTTATTAATATTCGTCTTTTTTCGGGTATATTTAATCCCTTGGCGTTCAATGAGTAGATATTGATTGTGTCCATTATGTTTTGGGTAGGGGAGGGGTTTTGGGGAAGGGCAAGGGTGTGGTGGGGGGGGGGGGGGGGGGGGGGAGGGAGATGTAGAGATAGGTCTAAAGAGGAAGTGAGAAGAAAGAGAGAAAGATATAGCGAGGTGGAGTTCACCTCCTTATGACTAAACGGGTAGTTCACTATAAGCTATCCGTTTAGTTAACTAAGTGCAAATCAAAATAACTTTGCAATGAAGCGTATCCTAGCCTCCGCTAGGATATCAGCTCCGTCCTATTGGGGGGTAGAGGATGGAATAGACCGGGGTAGAACCCCCGGGTCCGTTCCCGTCCTCTCCAGCTTGGTGTTTTAAGATATATAACCCATTGCTCTTATTCAGTCTGTGTATAAGAACAATATAACTTTACACCCAACATAGTGCAATATAAAACAAGAAACCTGTAAAACATTCCCCAAGCAGTTGCATGACGTACCCTTATGTCCTTTTAAAGTCCTCCTTGGGCCCAGGCCCTGGAACCTTAATGGGGCCAAGGGGGACGTTATCTTTAGCATCATGTGACTATAAGGTTGGTCACCAGCAGGATTGTATTACCTCTTACATTACGATATACATGTATCCCCCTGTGCCTTCTTAGTTTAGCAAATGAGCTCTCTGGCATCCCCACTCCCTCCCGGTGGCAAACATTCCCCCATTTATGCGTCTCTTTTGACCCCCTCGGGGAATTACCATCCCCGTGTACGGTGTTATAACTATCCTTCTTTTAATTCGTGGGGTATTGTTTGTCCCCTCCATCTAGGGTTGCGTCTGTCTCCACATTTATTTCCTCGGGGAGGTAGTCTTTTGAGTAGCGGTGTTGCTCCCAGCTGGCCCCCCTCCTACTCCGTATCTCCCCAAAGTCTTGGCCAAGGTATCAAACATGTGAGGGGGGGGGGGGGTCTCCCCGCCTCTGCTCCAATGTGGGATTTCTCCATGGTTGGCCGAGCCTGGTCACAAAAGTTGCCCTAGCTCCGGTAAGTCAGGGGAGCATATAAATCAGGTGGCGGGTGGGGGGGGGGTGAACAGGACAGGCGGGCCGGGCAGGGAGAGGGGTATTCAAAAGTCGCTTACCTCGGGTGAGGGAGGGTGTTTGGAGGGCATCATCTGATGTGGTGAAGGAGTCTCTGCAGGCAGGGTACAGTGTGTTGTCTGTATGGGGTTTCGTTCGGCTTCTTTAGTCTTCTCTCGGTGCGCCTCCTGGAATGTATCGCTGTCTACCCATGTTCCTCTGGGGCCTCGGGGATCCCGCTCTTCTCATCCTTGCCGGTCCGGATCTAGAAGGGGAGCTCTGGAGTGTCTGCAGCCAATCCGGTACGTCTATGGGGTCAGTTTCCAGGAACTCAAACAGTGCAGGGAGGTCCGCTGGTGTCCGGAGGGTGAGGGCGTGCTGTGCTTTTTTGAATGTTACAGAAATGGGGAAACCCCATCTGTAGGTTAGGCCCGCGTCTCGTGCTGCTGAGAGTAGTGGCTTGAGAAGGGCTCTCCGTTGCAGGGTTTGTCTGGATAAGTCCGGCATTATTTTAATTTCGGCTCCATCGAACGATATGTTCCTCTTCTCCCATGCCGCTCGCAGGATCGTTTCCTTATGGGTATATTGATGTATCCTGCATATCACGTCCCTCGGTCTGTCGGTATCTGATGAGCGGGGACCCAGGGCCCTGTGGATCCGGTCAAAGGATAGGTTGGCTGGGTACAGTTCTCCAGACACTTCCCTGAATATAGCCAGGGTGGTCTCTATTAAGTCCTCAGTGCCCGTAGCCTCTGGCAGACCTCGTATCCTGAGGTTGTTGCGTCTGCTGCGGTCCTCGGCCTCTTCCAACTGCAGCTGCTGGGATCTTAGCATGTCTGCCTGTGCTGCTTATGTTGCCTCTACAGCTGCCAGCCTTCGCTCCATTGTGGACATTGTCGCCTCCCCGGCCCCCACTCGGTCCGTTAGGGCCTGGACCTCTTGTCTCATCACAGTCATGTCCTGACGGAGGGTCGCCTCTGTTTTGCCGACTATTGCCTCGATGTCTGCCCTCGTAGGTAGGGCTTGTAGCAGCACTCTTAATTCGGCGTCTGCTCTCAATGTCAGCGGGGAGTGATCCGGCTGGCTTTCCTGGGGGTCGGGGTTGGATCGGAGCATATCTGGGGAGGTGCAGTCGTTGTTCGGGGCATGTACGGGTGATCTCCGAAGAGGGGAGGCCGGAGACTGCAGGGCGCTCTGTGAGCTGTGCCTCGTGGCGTCCGCCATCTTGAGGACCGGTGAGGCCCTAGGGTTGGTGAGGTATCTCTGAATATCTTCGTTCTTTCTCGGGTTCGGGGATCCTCGTTTTAAGTTTTTGGCTCTCCGCTTTCCAGCCGAGTACATCCCGGGTCGTTTGAGCGGTGTTTCGTCGCTTTAAAGCTGGCTTAGGACGGGTCGGGCGCTCTATAGACTTGCGTCCTCACTCAGCCATGTCCAGGCCACGCCCCCTAGTTAAGGATGCTATTGAAGGGTACTAGGCCAGTATTTGTTACAATCGTGAACGTGTATTTTAAAGTTTAAAAAATCCACTTACTTTCAGTTTGTGCTACCAGACTAGTTAAGGATGCTATTGAAGAGGGCTGTTTGCAACACACTCACCTAGTAATACATTTACATGTCTGCCGCAGTGATGGCGAACTTTGGCACCACAGATGTTTTGGAACTACATTTCCCATGATGCTCATGCACTCTAAAGTATAGTTGAGCATCATGGGAGATTTAGTGCCAAAATATCTGGGGTGCCAAGGTTCGCCATCACTGGTCACTCTAGGGGCAGGGCGAAAACAGTTCATTAAAAGTGCAAATATTTTAATGTAAACCTACCATGTAAGACCAAATAACGGAAATTGTGTTGCTAGTATACTGACTGGTTGGCTGCAATGTGTTGGAATAACCTTTTTAGGGTTATAAAAAAAACTTTGTGCCAAAGCTCCTAAACTCAACTCCATATAAGCCTGTGTGTCAATGTACACATAGGATTTTACAAGAGTTTAGAAGTGGCTGCGGTTAAGGGAGGTTCAACATTCTGAATGCAGAAGAATCGCGTTCAGGATAGCATCATTTTGACCGCTGGCTGCAAAACGCGGCAAAATCAGTGAGATTTTCCCCATGTTTTGTGTTTGCCTGGGCCTGGCGGTCAACCTAGTGTGTACATAAAGCCCAAGTCAGAACCTCATATCCGCATTATTGTTCTGGATGAAATGCAGTAGAAAAGCTTCAGCTTGCAGCACACATGTAATATACACTCACCGGCCACTTTATTAGGAACACCTTGCTAGTACCAGGTTGGTCCCTCTTTTGCCTTCAGAACTACAGAAATTCTTCATGACAGATTCAACAAGGTGTTTGAAACATTCCTCAGATTTTGATCCATAGTGACATGATAGCATCACGCAGTTGCTGCAGATTTGTCAGCTGCACATCCATGATGCGAATCTCCCGTTCCACCACATGCAAAGATGCTCCATTAGATAGAGATCTGGTGACTGTGGAGGCCATTGGAGTACAGTGACCTCACTGTCATGTTCAAGAAACCAAGTGATGAGATGATTTGAGCTTCGTGACATGGTGCATTATCCTGCTGGAAGGAGCCATCAGAATATGGGTACACTGTAGTCATAAAGGGATGGACAAGGTCAGCAACGTCACTTGGGCAGGCCGTGGCATTTAAAGGATGTTCAATTGGTACTAAGGGGCCCAAAGAGTGCAAGAAAATATCCCCACATACCATTATATCACCACCAGCCTGAACTGTTGATACAAGGCAGGATGGATCCAATCCACGCTTTCATGTTTACGTCAAAATTCTGACCCTACCATCTGAATGTCGCAGCTGAAATCAAGACTTGAAAACGAGAATCTATTGTTCAATTTTGGTGACCCTGTAGCCTCTGTTTCCTGTTCTTATCTGACAGGAGTGGCACCCATTGTGGACTTCTGCTTCAGGCTGGGTTCACACTGCAGCACGCTTCGACTCACAGCAGGAGTCCGGTGCATCTCCACAGTTCCAGGTCTAATTTCAGCCCAAATTTTTGGCTGAATTCGGACCCCGAAAACGTACCAAAAGACGCACAGGACCCCTGTGCAATTCACAGTGGAGATGGATGAACCAACTCCATAGAGAGCTGGTCACAATCTCCTGCTATGCGGGGAAACCCACATCCAATTCGCATAGGTGTGGCCCCATCCTCAAGGTTTGATGCATTTTGCGTTCAGAGATGGTATTCTGCATACCTTGGTTGTAACGAGTGGTTATTTGAGTTACTGTTGCCTTTCTATCGTCTCAAAACAGTCTGCCATTCTCCTATGACCTCAAGAAATTTTTCATCCACACAACTGGTGCTCACTGGATATTTTCTTTTTTTTGGCCCATTCTCTGTAAACTCTAGAGATGGTTGAAAATCTCAGTAGATCAGCTGTTTATGAAATACTCAGACCAACTTGTTTAGCACCAACATTGAAAGACACTTAAATCCCTTTTCTTGCCCATTCTGATGCTCAGTTTGAACTTCAGCAAGTCTTCATGTCTAGATGCCTAAATGCATTGGGTTGCTGCCGTATGATTGGTCGATTAGCAATTTGTGCTACCAAGCAATTGAACAGGTGTACCTAAAAAGTGGCCAGTGAGTATTTAGGAGAGGTCAGCAATGTCAGCCTTGATGTTTGTCTTGCGACAGGTGTCCTTCAACTAGGCAGAGAAATGCTGCATTGCTTTAAGGGCTCTTTCACAGACATTGGAAATAGGCAGTTGGGTTGCGTTTTTAGTGCTTACCGAACGCTTTACAATGGCTCACAAATTTTTAGCGTTGTGGTAAGGCACAGATGCTTTGCAACTGCCTCCATTAACTTTTATTGAAAAGTACAACAAGCATGCCATAAAACGTACTGTAAGTACACCTATAGCGTTTACAGTTCACTTAAGATGCAATTGCAAAGCATCAAATGTGATTTTCCATTGTAGCCTTTTTTTTGTACATCTCCCATGGTGTCCGAGGAGCCTTGCCTGACAAAATGAATGCTTGTACAACCTATCCAAAATGCTCATTAAACCTACAGGTGCGTTAATACGCTTTAAGGCTGCTTAAGAAAACAAACAAAAGAGCCCTAAATCAATTGTTTTAGCTTGCGTCTTACAGCAGGAAATAAATTTCCTTTTGGAGGAGGGATTATAGCAACTGTAAAATATAATTACCTGACCGAGGATGTGAATTCAGAAAATGAGGCCCAGCCCGTTTCTTTTGTAGACAATGGCTCTTCTGTGCTCCACACATCTGATCCCACTGAATCTACATTGGCTACATGTGCAGTTTCCATTGGGATATCAAAGGTTGCTGGCCAATTGCTTGCTAAAAGAAATATAAAAACAGATAGCAAGTGATGGAATATGTTCGAACAAAAGCAACTAATCAGAGCTTGTTTTGCATAGAAGTCTAAATTATTTTCTTCTTCAGGTAAACTACATTAGGCAGTAGAAATTTTAACCCCGTGTTGATAGTCACTGCATCTGAAAAAAAAGTCTTCTTTAAACCACCTTTGTGTTCAGTGTGCAGTTCTGCTTGTGCATTTACATTTGTAATGCAACTGCGGTGCATTTGACACATTTGCTTTCCTGTTTAGGCATTTATGAATTTTGTAAAAGAACTGCATTTACATGCATTTGAGGTGCATTCACGTGCGCTCTGGTACATTATGTGTGGGAAAAAAATGCAGCATGCTGTACTTTTTTAAATGCACCAGAAAGCACCGCAATGGTGTAAAGTAGGCTCATTGAAAAATACACAATGGGACACAGAGCCATAGTAGTTTTTATGTGGGATATAGGCCACCTTCAGGTGATTGACACTGGCATGCACTGAAATTAAAAAAGTGCACTCCCTATACAACTCCTCCCACTGGTGGGAGTACCTCCGTTTTGTTGCCAAGCAATACACGTGTATACCAAAGAGGGGAGGGACCTCTGTGTCCCGTGATGCATTTCAAAGAAAAGGATTTGTCTATTTTCTTATCATACATCAGGGGACACATAGCAATAGTAGTTACTATGTGGGATGTCCCATAGCAATGCCAACTGGAGGGAGACAATAGTAGGGTACAGAGACTAGAGGACTCATACTGCAGCACACTGCGCCCAAAGGCGATGTCCTCATGCCTTTTACATCTACTTGATAGAATCTGGTAAATGTATGGACTGAAGACCAAGTTGCGACCTTGCAGATCTGAGCCATGGAGGCTTGGTAATGCACCGCCCAAGAAGCAATAACAGCCCTGGTGGAGTGCGCTTTAATATGAAAAAGGAGGAATTTTCCTCCTTAAGCCATAAGTTTGCACAATCACTTGACAAACCCATTTAGAAATAGTAGATTTTGACGCTGTCTGTCCTATTCTAGGACTGTCTGGCAACACAAACAAAACATCCGTTTTACGAATCTGAGCAGCCACTTTCAATAGACCTTGACTGCTCTCACCACATCAAGAGAACGTAGTGACAGAAACTAGGTTCTGGAAAAAAATGAAGGCAGAACAATATCCTGGTTTAAATGAAAACCTGATACTACCTTCGATAGGAATTCATAAGGATGAGGTTGTATTGCGGCCTCATCCTTATCAACAAATATGGCTCTTTACAAGAAAGAGCAGCCAACTGATAATTTTCTTGATTGCCATATCTTCTGCAAGAAGAGTATTTTTCCCCCCGTCAAGAGGACCAAGGGAATATCTCGTATTGGCTCAAAAGGCTGCTTCTGTAAGCTGACAGGTCTAAAAGTAAGTCCCAATGGTTTAGGGGTGACCAAACTGGAGGATTAATCCGCGTTACCCCCTTGAATAAAAGTTACAAATCAGAGTGAGAAGCAAGTGGTCGTTGAAAAGAAAGACCGATAAGGCCGAAATCTGGGAAATGATGGGATTAAAAATAAAGCTGGCCTTGAGTACTATCTGTAGGAATTCAAGGATCCTACCTATGACATATTTCCTGGGGTGCGAACCCCTGGATTCACACCAGGATACATATGCCTTCCAGATTCTATAGAATACGTCTTTGGAGGCCGACTTCCTAGAATTAACTAAATAGAAACTACTGAAGCTAACAGCCCACGATCTTTCAGAATGTGGGTCTCAATAGCCAAACCGCTAAATTTATCGTTTGTAAGGTAGGATGGCATACCTGACCTTGCGAGAGAAGGTCTGGCCATAGTGGTAGGGTCCCCCAACGCTATGTTTACAATCTCGGCAAACCAATATCTCTTGGGCCACAAGAATCACCTCCTCCCCTTCTTGCTGGATCCTGCAAGAAGGCGCTGAATCAGCAGAACAGGAGGGAACTCAGATCAGTGATAAACTGATCCCACGGAAAAAACAAGGCACCTGTTACCTATGCCATCGGATCCCTTGTCCTAGACACAAAGTTGTCGGTCTTGTGGATCTGTTTGCGTCCAGATTCAACATTCGGAACTCCCCATCTTAGGCATATTGACAGAAAGATGTCGGGGTGGAGGGATCATCCTCTTGGGAGGAATTGTTGGTGACTCAAGTAGTCCGTCTGCCCATTCTCTATCCCTGGAATGAAAAAATTGCTGATAGGCAAGGAATGTTTTCTGCCCAAGATAGAATATGATTCACCTCTTTCTGGGCCGCATGACTTCTCGTGCCAACTTGGTGAATGACATAGGCCACAGCTGTGGCACTGTCGGATTGGATTCTGACAGGACAACCCCGTAGTCTGAGCTTCCAGGCCTTGAGGGCCAGGCGTACTGCCCGAATCACTAGAATATTGATTGGCAAAGCCATCTCTGATTTGGACTATTTCCTTTGGACAGATGCTTCTTCCAGGACTGCTCCTCAGCCCAGAAGGCTGGCATCTGTTACCACCTTCCAGGTAACTGGTAGAAAGGATTTCCTCTTTTTGAAGATTCTTGGATATCAATCACCAATTGAGGCTGACGCACATTGGGGGATAAACGCATTGGGAAGTCCAGAGCTTGGACCTTCTTGTTCCAAGCTGACAGGATACCGTTTTGCAGCAGTCTTGAATGAAACTGCACATAAGGAACGGCCTCGAAAGAAGCCACCATCTTTCCCAACAATTTCATGCAAAGTCGAAATGAAGGATTCTTTTTTGTTTTGATCAACTGAATCAGCTCCCTTATGGAACTGATCTTTCCCTGGGGAAAAAAAAATGATCAGCCCTAAGAACTGCAATCGCCTTATGGTTTTAAGGATGATTTCTCTAGGTTGAGAATATCTAGGTAGTCCAGCTAGCTGACTGCAGTGACCAAAGTTTGGACTAAGCAGGCTACCGATTGATCTATCAAGAGAAGATCATCCAAGTAGGCTAGTATTGTTAAACCTTGAGCCCTTAACCTGGCTAAAGGAGGAGCCAGGACCTTTGTAAACACTCGAGGTGCAGTAGCTAGACCGAAAGGCAGAGCTACAACAACCTGGAAATTAAGCTTTTCTACCTCGAAGTGTAGAAATTTCTGATGAGCGGGGAAAAAATCGGCACATGGAGATAAGCATCCTTGATGTCAATTGACGCCAGAAGTTCTCCCCCTTGTAGGATGGAGATCTAAAATGGGTCTGACATCCCCCGTTTGGTTTTGGAACCGTGAAAAGGTTTGAATAAAACCCTAAACCTTGCTCTTCCAAGGGGACCACTGATATCACTCTTTGAGACAAGAGATGTCCAAAGCTAGAAAGAGAGACTTCTTTTTCACTGGATCTCTGGGAACGTTTGATCTGAGAAAACAAGGAGACGGTAACTCTCAGAACTCTAGTTTGTAACCTAGAGAAATTGAGGAAGCCATCCATCTTGACATTGTTCCTGTCAGACCCTTGAAAACTGTAGAAGCCTTCCCCCCACATGAGCGAGCGGGGGTCCCCCTTCATAAAAGGAGGCTTTAGTATCTTGTTTTGCGAGTTTCCTTTGACCCTGAGGTTTACCTCTTGAACCCGACGGTGGAGGCCGTCAAGACTGCCTGGAGGCTGATGCCCCTGGCACTGGAAAAGCACGCTTACAAGAAAAAAACGATAAGGACTTTCCCATTATAAATTCTTTGGATATACTTATCCAGATAGTCTCCAATAACCGTTCACTATGAAAAGGGAAACTGGTCAAGAGCTTTTTGCGTGGCGCTTTGGCTGACCAATTTTTCAACCATAGGATTCTATGCACATGTACCAGCCTTAGCATGAGCCGTGAGGCCTGGAGAATAGAATCTTTCATAGCGTCTACTGTAAAACACAACGCTTCTGATATCCCGGCCAAATCCTGGGCCTGCTGATCAGGAATAACTGAGTACCTCTATAAACTTAAGGACTGAGATACTCCGATCGTTGCCAGCGCCGATTGAACGACTGAACCTGCGAGCGAAAAAAGGAACTCCAACTTTTTATCTGTTGGATCCTTTAGCATATGAGCATTGTCTACTAGACAAGTTAGGTGTTTGTTTACAGAGGATATAGCAGCGTCATTTGCTGGAATTCCCCATTTCTTATAAAACTTCTCCTCCATAGGATAAAGTATTGAAAATAAATTTTCGAAGGAAAAAAATGTTTATTTGGGTGCTCCCACTCAGAATACATAAGCTTTCTTAGCCATGAATGGATAGGGAAAAACATGAATCAGATTGGGGAGGCTTTAGTGAACCCAAACCAGAAGTGGGCTCATCCACTGACTGCGTTACTGGCAGTAAAAATGTGGAGCGGCCCAATTCAGTGAGATTGTACCAACAAACTTTCCTGCGAACCTGACACTTCTGTAGCAGGTTCTTTGGAAGAGGAGACATCAGCCTCTTCCTGGTCCTTTGAGAGAAATTTGTCATCTCTTGCTCCATGTTCCTCAGTAAGAAGGTCCTGAGAAATGGACGGGGACACAAAAAGGCTTAGTCCCACTCTGGGATGCGATTAAAGCATCAATGTTTAGCTTAAAATGGTTGAAGAAAAAAACCTCCTAGTAATAATATCACAGGGGCTGCAGTGTTAAGATCAGTTGCAACATTTGCCCCTTCTGATGGCTCACTGACCAGCCATATTACTCCCAGGAGGAGGATGCCATCTTTACTGGGATGGATCTAGGCTTCAGTGTGACTGTAAATTCTTTCTAGAGCCGTTTTCACCCCCCTTCTGCCATAGCCCGATGTACAAAGCAGAGGAACTATCAGAAGGAATGCATCCACTGCTTGAGCAAATAGTCCAGCTCTGTCACTGCTATTAATGCTCAGCCTGATGCAGTAGTAAATGTGTCAAAGGAATGCCTGCGTCACCAACTCTTATATGCAAAAAAACATTTGTTTTACCTTGCTCCTGTGTCCCTCCCCAGCTAGCAACAGCACAGCCCTTTAAAAACACATTCCCGTGCTGGACGTTGGAGAAGGCCAACACTGTGCTAAGCCCCCCCCCCCCCCATGTAGCCTATAGCCCTTCCCCCCCCCTTTTTTTTAAAAGAGACCCCCCCCCCCCCCGCTTGAGCGTGGACTCCTGATCCTATGGGATCCACCGGGAAGGAAGCAGAAATGGCGAGGGGGGGGGTCTGGAAGCCGCCGAGCGGCGTGCCGTTCGCGCTTTTTTTTTTTTTTTTTTTTTTTGCAGCGCTCTTTCCCCAATGAAGAGGGGAAGAAAACTAGCACAGGGGGGCGTCTGGTGGGGAGAGGGAACCCCCCCCCCAGACTTACCAGAGGTCTGCTTGGCCGGAGGAAGAAGCATCAACCGCTTTCAAGATTAGGGGGGGGGGGGGGGGGCTCTACTGGACACAGCGTGGGCTCTCTGAGAAGCATGAGACGGTGAAGTGCTCAATACAGCCCCCAGTGGTGACACATAGGCATGACAACATTTACTAAATTAAAAGGAGACATTCATAAGAGAATTTTAAAAATGTCTTAGAAAACTCCTTACCTTTCCCGCCGCAGGGTTTTCTGTGGTAAACCAACAGACCCAATCTTCACCCTTCACGGTGGGTTCCAATAAATCTTCAGGAGCTGGGGGTCAAGGAAGTCCACAATCCTGGACCTGTAACAGCACCTCCGCCAGTAAAACTTTATGGCCTTCATACCAAAAATTATTGGATCCCGGGGTCCAGCTCTCTAAAAGAGAAGCGTTACAGGCAAACCTTGTTTCTTCGCATACGAGGCCCTCCAGCTGTTGCAGAACTTCAATTCGGCCAAAAAGACACTTTGAATGGATCCGGCTGCATGGCTAGGCCCCAGCAAGGATTGCTCCAGTGGAGCTCAGCACAGCACATCTTTACTCGTGACCACTGCTGCCTCCATGTCCTGTTGCAATACAAGCTCTAGTAATACTCTCAAAGCCATTGCTCAAGATTTTGTTTACACAAACATCTACCTGTCAATCGCAGGCGATGTGTAGCTTGTGTCCCCCCACCTAGTTGACCATAAATCGCACCTCCTGTACATGCAAAGCAGCACAAGGAAGCAACATTTTAAGCGTCTGCATTGTTCCTTCCATTTCAGGCGCTTGTATGTGACGCCACTTAGGGTGGACGAGAGGCAAGGGCCGTCGGGGGAATCAGAACACCAGTACAGGACCATCACAGCAGCTTCCCTTCGCCAATCTCCATGCGAGGGAAACCATTGTAATGTGCCCTGCCGAGCACGCAACAAATGCAGTAAGCAGCTCAAGTAGCCTTTTGTCGTGTTTATTTTACATTTTTGAACGTGGCAAAACACACATCTGCACTGCCGTTAATGTCACCACAAACACGACATGCCCTTCTTACCGTGTTTCGTAAACAAAAAAAAAAAAAAATGTGCAGGCGTGTACCATATAGACTATATGGTACCACTATATACATACATATATACACATATGTACCACTATATAGACTTGTACCACAAACAGTGTACCTTCTGAACTAAAATACAGGATATACTGGTACCATACAGAAAACTGCTGCAAGTTCTGATTTTCAAGTGAAGTTTTACCTTTAGAGATCAATTTTAGATTATACGACATTAAAACCTGATTAAATGCTGGGAGGAAAAAATTCCACAGTATAACATGCAAAACTATAAATTCATAAGACTTGCCTTCATTAGCATCCACCTCCATTTTATCTTCTTGGTTGACTGTGCTTGATTCAAATAATCCCTGCTTAACAGAGTCCTCTTCCTCAGAATCTGTACTCTCTTCACTGTCTGTGCTTCCTGAGCTGTATTAACACAAGGTATGTTTAAAAAAATAAATAAAAAAAAACGACGGATGCAATCAAACCAACCTCTTAAAAAAAAAAAAAAAGTAAAAACAATTACCTGGGTATCCTACAACGCTCACCTTCAAAAGAGAAGTATTTAAAAAAAATAAAATCTGTCCCCCGCTGCCGCTTCACTGAGAACCAAGCCATCGAACACGACGATGGCTCGGTTCTCTCACCTCCCCGAGTGGAGAGATGCTGCCTGTCAATCAGCAGCTCTGCTCCTCCATGCTCACTGGAGCGCTAAGCTGTGGAGGGCCCCGGAGCGGCCGTCTCAGCACCTCGCTGGGAGGCTGAAACTGCCATCAGTCCAGGCACCTGGCGGATTCAGACTTTGGAAGTAGGGATTATGCGGTGCCTGGAATGATCTTGGTGACGTCAGCAGACTTCAGACCACTCTGCTGAAAACTGGTAACAGGAGTGCAAAAACTAATTGCACTTTTGTGACACAGAAGCCCAGCCAAGTGAGCTGGACTTCAAGGCAATGCTAAATGAATGAATATTGTTACTCTGTACTAAGTTTTTAGCTATACTAAATCCAAAAAGGGGAAAGGCAAATACAGAAATTCACTGCACAGAAAATGTGTAACAAAACAAAAAAAAAAAAAAACACATTATTATATTAGGCCCATTGTGTTTTACACGGTACACTGCTTATGACCGCACAAGAGGAAGGATCCACAGAAGCAGCTGTAGCCCCAGCATGGGGCTGTTTATCACAAGTGGAGATCCTTGGTAAACCATTCTATACAGCAGTGCAGCAAAAATGGATACAAAAAAAGTAAACCTATCAATATGACACATTTCATTGAATCTCAATCACAGGAACAAAAAAAGAAAAAAAAAAAAGAAGCAAAGCCTAAAACTCTGCAAGACCACCGTGAATGGGGCAAGTTGTAAACTGTTATATGCACCTGGATCTTCTTTGAGTATCCTGTGTGAATGCAAGATTTTTCTCTTCCCAAATATCTTCCTCATCTGATCCGCCATCATCAAACTGCTGTATCCTCTCTTTGCAGCATGCTTCAAACAAAGCGATATTGGCCTAAAAAAAAAAAAAAAAGGGGGGGGAGGGGTGAATGGGAAGCTATTGTAGATGACTTAGAGAAATAAAAGTACATAAGTGTTTTGCTTAAGTGCTGCATTTTTGCACTGATGCCCTAATGAAGAAGGGAGGGATGCCTGGGGGAGCAACCTAGAAGGAACAAGAACTAGTCACCTCAATGTACCTTCAGAGAAAGAAGACATACTATGGGAGACGGTCAGACGAGCGTAATGCCTGGAAACCTACTTCACACATTTGCATTACTGCAATAAACCATGCATTGCCCTTTGCATTGTCGTTCAGGCACCCCAATGCACTAGCTGGATGCACACAGGTAAAAATGAGCATTAAACTATATAGTGCATTGTAATACAATTGGATGGAAAAAAAGTGCAGGTGCATTTTTTTTCTGGTCCGTTGGTGGCCCGTTTGAATAAGCCCCCTTAAAAACTCATACGGTTACCCACAGTAGAAGTCTGGGTGCAGTCTAAGGCTGGGTTCACGCTTGTGCGATGACAGACATTGCATGCAAGTCGCACTGCATTGCTGTGCAGATCACATGCGATGTCTGTGTGATGCAAATTAAGCCATACTAACTATGGCTGAAATCGCATTCGCACCAAAATAGTGCAGGACCCTTTTTTGAGCTACACTGGGATGGGATTGCTAAGTGTTCACACCAATGTGATCTGATTCCTGCATCATTTGACAATTCGATCTGCGAACCGATCAGGGGGTATCAACTTTACATTGTCACCTCCAGGGGTTCGCAGATCTCAGTGTGTGATTCAGGTGCAATGCGGGAACCGGCACTGAATCGCAGCGTTTCCCCCGCATCGCACCAGTGTAAACCGGGACTAAAACCACAACAAAAAACTAAAACCTTATAGGACAGTGGAAACTTTAGCATTTTTTGGTTTTCTAACATGGCAGATAAACTTGTTTAACAAACCAAGCAATTTAGACTTTTCAGCAAAGTTGAAAACCACCGACATGCACAAAACATGAACACAAAGTACCAGGATGCATCAATTTGTTCAATACTCACGCTTTCATTTGCGTTGAGAGTGAAGTTAATGTCTGACACACGATCAAATGAGACACTGTAAAATGACAAAATTGTATGCATAAAAATAGCAGCTGATATTAACGCACATATCGTGCTATGGTACAGAACAGCCAGCTACAGCGCTAACTCCGAGGAACGTGTCAAGAAAAACTGATTAAAAAAAAAAAAAAAAAAGTTTCCTCAAGAAAATTCACACAAAGGCAAAGCAGTAGCACTGGTACTGTAAAACCAGGACGGGGAAGAGATTAAGTGGGGCATGCATATTGCCATTTAATTATAGGAGTCGTACATGCTGTTGCACAGCAAACTGTGGTAGGCAGTACATGTAATGACCTAATGGGCTGAGGGAGTGGAAAACCAGTTTAAACTGTACACAATCATGTCAACACTGACCAGTACAACATCTATAGCATAATGTTCACGCGATACTTGAACACTGGCTACCCATTGGGTGGGTGACCTTTTTAAAATTTAAGTACTACCCACCACCAACTCCAGAAAAGAAAAAAATCCAAAAGAGGAAGGTAAGTTACAGTTATATCAAGCCCCAGAATTATGGTTAACAGATTTGTGTTTCACAAAATTCGGTTTTGCGTGACAGCCCAATTAATCCCAAGCAAATTGATAGGTTATTGTGCTGTGATAACAGAGATTTAAAAACAGAAAGAAAGACTAAGTGTATTTAGAAAAATCACCAGCAGACACAAAACAGCAAAAGGTTAAAAACCACAATAAGAAGGCATACTCACTTCCCAAGGTCATCTTGGTCAGCAAACTTCTCATCGTTGAAGCCAAACTGGTCAATAAAATTGGACGTCATTTGTTGCATCTGATAATCAGAAAAGGCCTGGCAATCCCAGGACCAACAACAGTGGTATAACATGTATTCTAATCTGCTCCTGAAAATAACTTTGTAAAAGGTGCTTCTACACTCGTGAAAGTGTCTTCCATTACATATGCAATACCATATGCATTTTAACAATGGTGAACCATAGTTTACTGGCCAAGATACAAGAAATTTAATTTTTTTGGGCTATTTAAAAACAAATACAAAATCCAGCCAAATGTGATAATGCCCTTTCATTAAAGTCAGCTGCAGGCTGGGGAAAAAAAAAAAAAAAAAAAAAAAAAAGTCTTTCACCATTGTTTTACAGTTTAACACTGACCCTCCCTCCCCTCGCATGTTTAATTTTAAAAAAATGTAAAAGGGATAATTGAAGCTTAGAAGCTGAACTCCAGCCCCACAACCATGTTTTTGCTCAAAAGTTTGCATACCCTGGCAGAATTTGCGAATTTTTGGATATTGAAAACATGACTGATCATTTCAAAAAACTGTTTTAAATAGTGATCATATTAAAGGGGCTGTGAAAAAGCAGGCACTTCAAAAACGAAAGACAGTCGTGGCTCACGCCAGCTGGCTGGGGTCTTGTGACGTCCAATCTGCTATTGCCGGCCGACGCTGCGTTTCTCCGTATAAGGCATCCACAGGGAAAGGCGGCGCCTAATACAGAGAAACGCAGCATCAGGCTGAGCTAGCAGATTGGAACGTCACCACGCACCAGCTAGCTGGCACCAAAGTGCCTGCTTTTTGTTTGCCAGGTTTAGATTTTAGTGGTGTAGTGTGCCTTTTTTTGAATAAACAAACTTTGATTTTTAAAAAACACGTTGCACTATGAAGCCTCTTTTTCCTTCCATGATGTACCTATTGAAAGTTTTTTTTATTCCTAAACGCGGGTCCCACGGAGCACATTGGAGGTGGGTATTACCAGTGGAGGAGAGGATCTGGATGGATGTATGAAATGGCTGTTGCTGCCTCAGTGATCCCTCCTGACTGTGCCCATTAGATCTCCGTAACAGAGATCCTACGTTTCTGGTAAGCGGCCACCTGGCATTTTACTATTCTTTGGCTGTCGTATCGGACTATGCTGTAAAAAGAAAATCCTTTTGGGGCTTTGTATTCAAGGAGCCACTTTAATGGATTGTTTTGCACATGTTATGGATTTTTACTTGTTGCTTTATTAGAACAGGGTTGTTTTTCAGCACAGGTTATATTTTATGTATGCTGACCCACACTTATTTCATTTGTTTACATTTTTTATTGTGTGGTGTTCCTTAAATGCATTCGTTGGGGTTTGTATTTAGTGGTGCACATTTTGTATTTTAGCACAGCTGTTGCCCATATATAATCGGTATCCCACTGTTTGGTTGCGCACCTATTCCTATTTTTATACACAGAAAATACCGACAGACCATTTGCATTCTTCTGCATGAAAGCTGGGCATTTGACGCTCTTGTACTTTCCAGCACGACAATTGTCATAAACACAAGGCCAAGTTGACCTTCCAGTGGTTACAGCAGAAAAAAGGTGAATGTTCGGGAGTGGCATTCACAGTCTCCTAAATATAATCGAGCCACTCTGGGGAGATTTAAATGTTGGTTCATGCAAGAAGACCAATGGCTTTGCATGACCTGGAGGCATTTTGCCAAGACGAATGGGCAGCTATACCACCTGGAAGAATTCAGAGCCTCAGACAACCATTACAAAAGACTGCATGAGGTCATTGATGCTAAAGGGGGCAATGCACGGTATTAAGAACTAGGGGTATGTAGACTTTTGAACAGGGGTCATTTGTTTGTTGCCATGTTTTATGATCGTGCCATTCTGTTATGACCTACCGCTGAATATGAATCCCATAATAAAAGAAACATTTTTTCCTGCTCACTCATTTTCTTTAAAAATGATACATGCTGTATGTTACCAATTCTCCAAGGGTATGCAAACTTTTGAGCACAACTATTTAAATATAATAGCCACAAAATGATATCAAACTATTGTGTGCATCTTTGCAACTTCAGGCATTACATGGTTAACAGGACTATCGCTGTGCAACATAGCTGTAGGAGGGACCCAGCAGGCCCACCCACTTTAGGCTGCCTACAAAGACCTACATGAGGGGGCAAATAAAAGATCAATCACCCTGCAAGGAAAGCACACGACAGGGACTGATCTTTAATACAGGAAACTCCTATACAAAGGAAATGTTTCACATTGGATTATTGCACAGAACTGGAAGACATACACTAAAGCACACCGAGATTCAAAAAGGAACACACATGACTGGTGTATATACACAATATCTCCTTGTTTTGGAGTTCAGCTTTGAAACCAGACTGGAACAAAGACACTCAAAAACTTAGGTCCTTTTGACACAATCTGGGAAGCATTACGGATGGTAGAAATCAATATAAAATAAAAATTGTGTCACTAAAGCTAGCACTAGGGTCATGTGCCTTCTGCCAACTCAATGGATGTTGTCCATTTTAACTAAAGGATGCCTGCCTGTGCCCCACACTGGATCATATGATCCATAAAGTACAGCACCGTTGACGACCTTAGTACAGTGGAATAATAATCTAGTAGGGGTTTTAAGACGTCTAACTAAATCTTTAGTCGTTACATTTTTGCGCTAAAGTGACTGTAAAAGGATTTAATTTTTTTCTTATTCGGTTATACTTACCTGCGCTGTGCAATGGTTTTCCCCTTCTGGGGTCCCCTGCCAGCAATCCAAGTTCCTCCTTTCTACTGAGTGCCCCCACAGCAAGCCGCTTGCTGTGGGGGCACTTGTGCAGGTGCGCTCCTGAGCCGGGCAGTTTGTCCTACACAAAAAGCGCAGCTCGCCCCTGCTCCCTCACAGGATTTGACAGCAGCAGGAGCCAATAGCTCCTGCATCAGAGTCCTCCTGAGAAGAGGGGGCAGCGCTGATTGAGAGGCTCAGGTAGGTATTTGGGAGGGTGTTGACTATAGGCATTTTTTTAATCCCCAATACAACCACTTTAAGGTACACTAATGAAAAACTTGAATAACTTGTCTGATAAAGCAAAGCAGTGCGGCTTGCACCACATTTCACAAAAACTTGGTAGCCCCAAGCAGTTCAGTCCAATTTAAAATCATAAATTAAACGGGACAGAACTTTGTGCTTACGTTTTTTTATCAGTTAGTTCCAACATATTTTAAAGTTGAACTCTAGGAAATTACCAGTTTTGAAAATTTAGATTGGGCCAGCTTACTGATAATGTCACATCCTCAAGAGGGCTGCGGGGAGAGGGGGGGGGGATCTCAAAATTACTATAGTAGTCTGTGCCACAAACCGGATGTTCTTTTCTAGGATATCAGTGCTGGAGAGATTTTCCCCATCTGGTAAACTGAACAAAGGGAATTATTTGCATGACACCTCTGTCATTTTAGACTATGTGTTGTAATCTTTTGAATGCAAGCTCCCTTGTTGCATTCTCCCACGCTTGCCTCCGGGACTTCGCAAGAGCCTCTCCAATTCTCTGGAACTCCCTGCCCCAGTATGTCCGGTCAACTTCTACCCAATCTGCCTTTAGGCGATCCTTGAAAATGCGTTTCTTCAGGGAAGTCTACCTCCACCTACAAAGAAACTTACTTAAGTCACCTCTATCATATACTCTCCTGCAGTCATTACCTTTTGTACAACCTCCCCCTTCGTTTAGATTGTAAGCTCCATGGAGCGAGGCCTTCCTATAGTGAACTGTATTGTTATATGTAGCTCAGTGAAAACAAGACTTGACAACTGTTATAGACTTCCCACACTGAAGCGGGGCCTAGTCTTCTGTTGCCAATTGCTCATATATGCTGTCTCCAAGGTGACTGTAATAAAAGGTTCTTCTACATTGGTATTGGGTCCCTGCCTGCATTGCCCATGCCAATCAGTTCTACAGTAACTGCTGTTTCCAGGGTTGTGGCCATCAGGGTGATGTGCACACATGGTGGATGTGCCCTACATTTAGTGTGTTTAGGTCCTTTGTATTTGGCCTTCTAGTCACTTTGTTTCATCTGCCCACACAAAAAGCCAAGTTTGCCTTATTATATTGCCCAAATCCATGTCTGTTCGCTCATCACTGGAAACTCACCCCCTATCTGGTCCTGTCAGCCAAAAGAACAATTGCCCAAGCCTGGGGGGGGGGGGGACATTCCTCCCTTTCAGGTTGAGAGAGATCGCATGACCTGCAAACAGATGTCCAACATCCGCAACGACTCCCATGCCAAAGTTCCTAAAAAGTGGATGCAAACCCTCACATATACCCAGTGAAGGGAACAGCCTCAGATTATACACAGGGATCAAACTATTTTTACATTTATATCTGTCTTCAACCTTTATAATTTCATGAATCCAGAACTGTATTGTAATTGTACTGTTACCCCTTATATTGTAAAGAGCAGTAATATTCAAGGTGGAGAGGATGGGAAGATTACGTCAATCTAAACTCATCCAATCAGAACAAGTACTGCTGGGACCTTGAGGAAGGAGACATGCCAAAAGCTGGTCCAGAAAAATTGTATGTTTGTGAAAATAAAATATCATGGACAGTACTAAATGGTTTATTATTCACTGAACCAAACACCTTTTTTTAAATGAGGTGCCGAACAAGCGTCTTGCCATATTCAGTTTACCAGAGTAAACGTTTCTCCAGCACCGCAGGAACAGGATTTGGGGAATCTTGCTGTCTTCTGGATGTGACATATCGATAGTTATAGGTAACCAAGCTGGCCCAATGTAAAAAGGTAAAAACAGAATATTCCTGGAGTTTAAATAATTTATCATACAACACATAATAGACTTGTACATAAGGATCGGCCTAGAACCACCATTACAGACCATATACACTTTTTTGCTTTTGTGATGAAATGCGAATATCACTCCTAAAAGTAATTAAATTCCACTTTTGAACTTGTACCTACAGGTAAGCTTATAATAAGGCTTACCTGTAGGTACAGTGTATATCTCCTAAACTTGCACTGTTTAGGAGATAAACACAGCCTGAACATGCCTAACATGCTGGAGTTGAGGGCTCCTGCGAGCATGCGTGGGTGTGACGCCATCGCAGCCCCGGGCACTTATACAGCTGGAGCATGCAAACCCGGAAGGAAGACCAGGTGAAGATGGCAGCAGTGGGGAGCCATTACTGCACCGCTCTGAAGGGTTCCATGTACAGGCAAGTCTGTCAATGTGCTAGTATGCAGTGCATACATACTAGTACATTATGACTTAAACCTGCTGGGGAAGCCCATTGTTTATTTTTCTGGCGGTTTACTGCCGTTTTAAGGCTCGTTTACGCTGGCCGCAAGTACTGCTGCCTCCTCTGAAAAGGGAATAGTTTTTTTAATAAACATCTCGCTTTTCCGAACCCCCTAAATGCCGCACTACCATGCCACAACTGCATGCATTGCGGACCCACTCACTTGAGTTGGTCATGTTTGACGGAAGACCGGTAGAATTCCTGCCATGGCATGTGTAGACCCTTGGCCAACAAGGGGGAACAGTAAAAACACAGCTCACCCATGTTGTTTTACCAGCCTCCCAACTGCTACTGTAAAAGAACCTATTCAAAATGCAGTGTTGAAATTAGGCCCAGGGTTAAAAGAAAAAAAATATTCCGATAATACACGATTTTGAAAAAGACAAATAGATGTTGAAACTATAATTATTCCTAACCTGCTGTATGGAAGAATCTTGCGAGAAGCCTGGATCTTTAAACTCGATCTCATCATCGCTGGAGGAGTGGATATGTCGTGTTGTGACCTGCAAATGGAGGAGGAAAAAAAAATAAAAAAATAAAAAAATTAACATATCATTTATATTTTTCTATAAAGTCAACACTGCTCCTCTATGTCCTGAGGAAGCAATAGGAAATTGTGTTGACCGATGAGGACTCTACATGAGATAATTACTGTGGTTAATAAAATTGAGAATAATTGTGTATGTTGTAGTAGGTGAGCGCAGAGCAGAAACATGAATATGTACAGAGATGATTATGACCTTTTTACAGCATAAAGTGGTATAATTTTTTGTAATAAATTTGTGACATTTTAAAAGTATACCATTTGTACTTCTTTGTGCCAGTAAAGTCAGACTTCATTATGTGTGATTTTTCTTGAACAAAGTGTGTGTGCTTTTGATGGTGATTATTAGGATGTGGCACTGGAGTGGTCCTAAATATTATGGGTAATAAATTTACTACTCTATATTTGTAATTCCAGCTCCATTCCTTAATGCCTGCATTTACAGTGGTCACCTTACCTCAGGGTACTTTCCTCCATCAGTTCTCTCCTTCACAAAATTAACCTCCATTCTCTTTCAACTTGTTTTACTAAACCCACATGTGTAAGAAAATTAAAGAGGGATATGGATTCCATGCAAACTGGAAATGTCATAAGCACCCTCAGAAGAGCCTGTCAGACAACCACTTGGCTACTATACTTGTGGTGTCATGTCATTCAACACATCTTTAACAAACAAGACCAGGAACAAAAAAGAAAAAAAAAAAAAATAAAAAAAATCACATGACTGACCATTAACAATTAAAGCCGACTGAAAGGCTTCTACAGCCAAATGTAACAGCAAATTCAACAGATACTAGATTCCAGATACTTGAACTCAATACGGATCTCTGCTTCAGGAACGCAGTACTGTTCCCAGTCATGTACAAACATCCCAAGCAACTTCTTTCCTGAAGAACTATATTTCTATGATCTGTTCAGCATTTCAGCTCTACTTGTATGTTCAATTACACTGGAACTCCTTGAAATGTGTGACAAGATACTTATTCTTTCACAGGCCATTAGCACTGGTGCATCCATTCATCATAGATGAGAGCCATCAAAGTGAAGCTTCGTGCTGCAGTGGAAACTTAATAATTTGGACCTAATGCAAAGGAACCCTGGTTTAAAAAATAAATTACATAAAAATAAAAAAACAGGCCAACAATGATAAGCTAGGATGGAATATTTTCTTACCAAGCTGTGGTGCAATTAACACCAATTTGTTGGCACCAGTTTAGTATTTTCAAAAAAGCATTTTTTAAATGATTCCTGTCCAAGGTCTTGTACATGCCATGCTGCAGGCAGCCTGGCCCACAGAACTACACACAGTTTCTGCAGAAAACACTCCTGATCACTCACAGCCTTTGCGAGTGCATAGACATATCCCATATATTCCACAGAAGGAATAAATAGAAAATGAAAAAGCTATTGCGCTGACTGGAACATAACCATCATTTAACAGGGCACATAAGTGGTAGGGAACACCAAGTAAATTGGATGCAACTCCTCTCAGATTAGGTCTTGAGATCCTAATGCAGATATGAAAAAAAACACATGTTTGAGGGAGTAAATAAGTCCCAGGTGAACAGATTCTCCAAAAAGGAAAAGAATGGGATTTTGTGCAAGACTTGAGTGTCCAGAAGGTTTTCAGTGGTGGATTTGTGGTTTCCAATGCGCCACAGAGTAGATTTGCTAAAATGGACGATGGGTGAGTGCAAGATCTCATAGGGTAAAAGTCATTTAAAGAGTAATTGTACAAAAGGTTATCGCAGCTAACATTTTACTAGGTCAAAAAAGGGTGTCAACCATTATAATGGTTTGAGAATCTTAACTAAAATGAAACTTTGGAAATCAGAGGTGACCTCTGTAACTTGATTGTATATTAACCATATTAGCACTTTAGAAATGCCAAGTACCTTGAGGCAGTGTTTAGGATACATTAGAAATTATAGATCAGTGTTTCTACCGATGCACATTTAATTTATTTTTTGTTCTTTTATTTGGCAGTAGATTAATAATGCTGGGACCAAAAATGACGATAGTGACAATCTCAATCTCATACTACATTCAACTGCAGAAATTATCAAAATTGATGAACAAGGGTTTGGATATTGTAAAATTATCTGGTTGCAGGTCAACTTGATCAGTTTTGGTGTTTTACATTCGAAAGCGGATTGAAATTATAGTACGTGACCAGCGACTCAGTGCATTTCAGAAAAAGAAAAGAAGCCCAAGTAGAGGGGGGTGGGTTTCTAAAAATAGTTACATTCATCCATATCCCAGTTTATAAAAAACTATGTTACAAGGTTTGTTAAAACAGTATTATATTATTGAATGAACCAGGAAGAATTTTAATTGTATATTGATCCAAATAAAAATAAGAAAAAATAATAAAGTAAACTTCCCTAGACATGACATAAATCAGCTGAAAGGGCAATTGCAGAGCTCCATCTTTCAGGCAGAATTATGTGCCTGGTGCAAGGCTCCCTGCAGACTTGCGTTTGGAGGCATAAACACGATGATCAGACACGTAGAGCAGAAACCTACCAGATCTACAGTGTTCCTCTTGTTTGTTTCACTTAAGGAACTTGTGCAGAAAGTCTCCCATTTTTCCTGAGCTTCAGTTGGCAATTCTGCAATTTATAAACATACATATTAAAGTATTTTTAATGTCAAATTTAAAATTGCACCAATTCTCTATTAATTTTCTCCTATTAATTTGAACAAGTATGAAAAACACACGTTTGTGGAATTCCAGTTTACTTTCACCACACCCAGTGAATATACAACTGTTTGTGTCACATGGCCCTTTGCCTGCCTTTATCTGGCCCCTGGGGCACTATTCATCCCACTGATACGAGACACTATTCTGTCGGACAACAAAAATGGGGCATAATTCATGCCACTGGCACCAACGATTGGGCACTATTCCTCTCCCTAATATGAAAGACGAGGCACTGTTGACTCCCACTGATGCCAAGAAAAGTTTCTATTCCGGTTGGCCAGTCTGGCCCCCCTAAAGTCTGAAGGACAATAAAACCCTGTTCCAAGGGAAATACATCTGCCGTTGCCGTGTCTGCAGAGCTACTATATCCGTTACTGAGGTGTTACTAAGGGGTATAGTGAACTGGATCTTTAACATAAATTTTGCAGATGCAACAGAACTGGTGAAATACATGCAAAGCTGGGTAGGCGCACACAATTTTCAGGTGAGCAAAACAGTCTGGAATTATGGTAGAGAGCTCTTGAGTAAGCAAGCGACAGGCCCACCCAGCACCACCAATAACTAAAAGGGCCTTTACAGTTGGACCGATCCTTTAACATAAAATTTGACAATTTTTAGAAGCCCAAATAACATACAACCAGCTACTCTGGTATATGAAGCTTTGAACAAGATAAGTGACTACAAAAAACAAACATCGTAGCTTGTCTTTGGTCAATTAGAGATGTTTGGGGTTAAATTAAGGCGATTGGTACCGTTAAGCTTGTAAAACTAGGTACCTACCTTCAATGCCCAACAGATACTTTATCTTCTTGCAGATCAAATGTCTGCTTCATACTTACAAGTTTAAAAAAAAAAATTCCCCAAGAGCAAATTTGTAGGCTGTCTACTAGTGTCTACTTTTAATTACGCATGAATGGTACCAATATCTTCACTTCACCAGTGCAGGGTCACGTGTAGTGATGCATAATACTAGTCATGGGAACTTCTGAAACCTTCAAGAAATTGCTAAGCGTATTTAGGTTTTAGGTGCAAAATGCTAGCAATAACACTAAAAACTTAAAACTAGACCAGGATATTAAAAAAAAGTATGGCCAAAGGTTTTTCTGGTCACTGTGTGCACATTTTTGCACAGAGGTGGACCAGGCACCTGATGATCCCTGAAGTGTAGGATGCTGTAGATTCTTCAATCACTGCATGAGAGCAATGATAGGAGATGTGAGCAGTGGGACAAAGTGTTCCTCTCCCCCCCCCCCCCTGTTTAAATTTGACAGTTCCTTATAAAAAAGGAGAAATATGGCCAAAGCTTTTTTGGCCACACTTCTTTTCTGGGTCACAGGAGTGTACTTACCATTGCTCTTCTGTGACCCAGAATCAGCAGACAGTGGGCTAAAGCCTGCTGTCGGCCAACACACAGCTGGTCCACGCTTTGCAAGGATCGACTTTAAGGTCGGTATCCACCCAGATGCCTGACTAGTACTGGGTTCAGCCACTCAGCATGCTGCTGAGAGCCTGAGCCAGCCACTTGTGCTCCCTCCACAGGCTAGTGATCCAGTGAGCTCTGGAGGGGCAGAGAAGCGAGCTGGTGATTGACAGTCACCACACACTGCTCAGCGAAGACCAAGAATGGAGCAGTCATATGACTACTCAGGTTCTTGGTCTTCGAGCTGGCAGGGACAGCTGCAGTATTGGAATGATGCTGCAGTCGTATAGGAGTGTATGTATTTTTCATCTTAAAAAGGTGGCATAAAGAATTGAAACAGAGGCTCTACCTACCTTTAATAAGCTGATGTGCTAGTGTACTGTTTGGCCCCTTTTCAATGCTGTGAACTATGCAATTTGCTATTCTTGTTAAGTGTCCCATGTATCCACATCGTTGCCCGCCTTCAGACCTAAAAGCAATAAAAAAAAAAAAAAAAAAAAAAAAACGCCAATATTACACTTTAGGCATGATACTGTGTACCATTAGATCTGTTAAACTTTGTAAAGTTTAGTACTGTGGTCAGTCTCAGAATAAAGCACGCGCCTCGCTTTAAAAGGGTAAGGAGACAACACAATTTAGAAGGGGGGGGGGGGGGGGGGGGGGGGGGGGGGGGGGGGGGGGGGGGGCCCGGGAGAAAAAAAAAAAAAACACTTACTGTCTTTTTTCATTCAAGGCCCATGCTTCAAGTATTCTGTCTATTAAGTGGCATTTCAAAAAGAGCTACAAAAACAAATAATATTGCATTGACCATTTAGTCACAATAGAAGAGAAAAAAAAATTATAAAAAAAAAAAAAAAAGTTGAAAGAGGAGAACCTACATGTCTTAATAAGATATGCTCTCCTACAGAGGTCTGTTCGCTGATCAAGCTGTCTGTACTGTCACCAGGACTAGCAAGAATCAAGGCAATGCAGATTTCAACTTGCGTGTGAAGGAAGTTATTCCAGGTGTATTTGAAAAACATATCCTTTTAAAAATAAAAAAAAAGTAAAAAAAACAACTTCAGTGGTTTATTAGAGTGAACATGAATGTCACTTAAAACATGCTGCAAATATCTTCACCATGAAAAGTTACTTAAACTTTAGTGTCACCTGCTGTTAAACCTTACAGTGACTATTTAGATTCACGTTGGGCTATACTGCCACCAATAAATAGGGGTACAAAAAAAAAAAAAAAAAAGTCAGGATGTCCATAAGCAGTCAGGTGGGCAAAAGCTACAGACAGGTCCACAAAGGGGAGACCAGATACGGTCTACAACTCAGGACCACCTGAGGAACCAACACCTAAATGTGACCAAATATAAGACAAGAGAATACTAATTCGGGGGAAAAGGGGGTTGGTGGGACTTTATATGAGGCAATGATGCACATTATTAATTCGTAGATAACCATCTTTCATTTTTAGTAAAACATAAACGCATATAGATATCTGCATGGTTAGAAATGACTAATCCCGAACATTAAAGGAGGGGTGAGAAAAATAATTATTTTACATGCATAAAATGCACAATTCGGAACAGTCCATAAAAATAGGTAGTACTTAATTTTCCCATCGCACACGTTCCTGGATGCGCTCTCGGATTTGGGTGCTGCAACAACCAGCTGGATACTGGTTCAAGTCACGGTGAAGATATTTGCCAGCACACCATGGAACGACCCAAATAGCGTCCAATCGGGTGTTTTATTGCATGATCACAACACAAGGATAGTGCAATGTTTCGGAGCCATGCAGGGCCCCTTTGTTTTCATTCGTTTCCATGACATCGGCGGCCCAACCATGACAGCGCGTATAGCTTCTCAGCTACAATGCACGTGCACGATCGGCGGTAGCTGCTAAAACCTGTGGCACTATAGCGTCCTGCTACTATAGTAAACGCAGCTGCACTATCTTCATGTCTGCTATGCCGCGATCTGCCTCAACCTCTTCTCACACTGAACACATGTATCCTGATGTTACTTACTATTAACCCTTACTTTGGCTATACATTCTTTGTGATTTATGCGCATACATATTAAATAGTTAACTGTTTAAGGATTAGTGACGTCATACCATTTTTTTCACTGTCACTCTGCACTAATCACATGCCTGACGATGGGGCCCTGCGTGGCTCCGAAACATTGCACTATCCTTGTGTTGTGATCATGCAATAAATCACCCGTTTGGACGCTATTTGGGTCGTTCCATGGTGTGGTGGCAAATATCTTCACCATAAAAATAGGTAAAAACACATAATAATGGAGCCCAAGGTCTATAGACTGGAAACATTTGGTACAGTAGACAATAAGCTCATACGACACATGATTGGGACACGACATCTGTTGGCTCAACACGTTTCGTGACTTGGCGTCACTCGTCAGGAGCAGTATTGAATGACAGATTCATTTCCAATTGATCCAGTATATTCACACATTGTCAAACAGAAACAAGGGGTCAAAACCCTGCAAGTACAAGTTGGGGTTTTGACCCCTTATTTGACAATGTGTGAATATACTGGATCAATTAGAAATGCAACAATACGTGCTTGCTCCTGACAAGCGACACCAAGTCATGAAACGCGTTAAGCCAACAGATGTCATGTCCCAATCATGTCATATGAGCATATTGTCTACTGTACCAAAGGTTTCCAGTCTATAGACCTTGGGCTCCATTGTGTTTACCTATTTTTATGGACTGTTCCAAATTTTGCATTTATCCATGTAAAATAAAGTTCTTATTTTAGTTTATTTTCTCATCCCTCTTTAGTGTTATGAATTAGTCATTTCTAACCATGCAGGTATCCATTTATGTGAATATATGAGTTTTACTAAAAATGAAAGATAGTGATCTAGGAATTAATAATGTGCTATAAAATGAAATATATCAGACATTACAATTACCCTGCCCCTTACATATTTCATGTAAAGTCCCACCCTCTCAAATCTATATCTAAACACACACACACACACACACACACACACACACACACACACTTTTAAAAGCGCTAATAAAAGACCACAAAAAAAGGTAAATTTACTAGTGGGTGTTCAGGGCTATATGTATATGAATGAATGAATGACAAGAGAAGCTGCCAAAAACCAAGCAAAGGCCAAAGGGGACAACCTGAAGGCCAAGACCATGAAAGTAGAGCACCACCAGTGTTAAATAACTTCACCTGAAGGAACACAGCCTGAAAGGGGGAATTTTCTGCCTACTGCCAAAGAATAGCCCTTGAGATTATTATTATTATACAGAATTTATATAGCGCAAACAGTTTGCACAGTGCTTAACAAAATGAAGGCAGACAGTTACATTACAATTTGGAACAAGAGGAATCAGAGGGCCCTGCTCGCTAGAGCTTACAATCTAGGAGGGAGGGTCAATTGATACAAAAAAGGTAATAGCTGTGGGAGGTGAGCTGATGGAGAACGTAAAACAGTGTATTAGTTAGAAGCAGGATAAGCTTCTTCAAAGAGAAGGGTTTTCAGGGATCGTCTAAAGATGGGGACAGTTGGACAGATTGGGGTAGGGAGTTCCAAAGGATGGGAGAAGCGCTGGAGAAATCCTGTAGGCGAGCATGGGAGGAGGAGGAGGAGGAGGAGGAGGTGACAAGGTAGCTAGAGAGCAGGAGGTCTTTGGAGGACAGAAGGGAGCGGCTTGGTTGGGATTTTGAGACTAGGTTAGTGATGAAGCTGGGGGCAGAGTTGGACGGCTTTGTAAATTATCGTTAGTTCTTTGAATTGTAATCGTTGGGTGAGTGGAAGCCAGTGCAGAGATTGGCAGAGCGGGGTGGAAGACACTGAATGGTTGGTCAGGTGGATGAGTCTTGCAGCAGCATTCATTATGGACTGAAAGGGGGGGGGGGGGTAGTGCATGTAAAGGTAGTCCAATGAAGAGTGAGTTGCAGTAGTCGAAGCGAGAGATTACCAGGGAGTGAGTTAGAAGCTTGGTGGTGTCAGTTAAAAAAGGGGCGGATTCTAGAGATGAAGGCCAAGCGGCATGATTTGGACAGGGATTGGATGTGGGCTTGAAAGGACAGTTCAGTCTAGGGTTACCCCTAGCACCCTGGCATGTGGGGAAGGACTGATAGTTGTGCCATTGATCTTGACAGGGAAGTCAGGGGAAGGGGCACATGGGGGGGGGGGGGGGGGGAGAATATTATGAGCTCTGGTTTAGATGAATTCAGTTTGAGGAAGTGTGTAACATCCAGGCAATGTCTGTTAGTAAATCAGTGATGTGTGAGGAGACTGATGGGGTGAGCTGAGGGGGTAGATAGATTTGGGTGTCATCAGCATATAAATGGTAGTGGAAGCCATGGGAGGCCATCAGCTGACCCAGGGATGACGTGTAGATTGAGAATAATAGAGGTCCAAGGACAGAACCTGGGAGGGACCCCAACGGTAAGAGGGGGTTGGAGAGGAGGAAGTGGAGTTGCAAGCGACACTGAAGGTGTGGTGAGATAGGCAAGATTTGAACCAATTGAGAGCGCAGCCATGGATACCAAGCAAATTGAGTTTGAGGAGAGGGTGATCAAACTGTATCAAAGGCACCAGAGAGGAAAGTGTAAGAGTAAGGAATGACCGTTTGTTTGGGAGTGCAGTATGTGGAGCGCTGTGGATGAAATGCACAGCATGATGATGTGTTGGAGCTTGAGATGCACAGCCTTGCTCAGTGATAGGTAGCTATTTGCAGGCAACTGCAATACCCCTACACTTAAGATTAGTCTTGCAGATGTCAGGGATGTGTATATATATATAAAAAAAATAAAAAAATTATTTTTGTACTCAACGTAAAACCCATTTCTCCGAATTAATCGACCAACACATCGCCTCCTTAATCTTGACCATTGTGTTACTTCGCCTCTGCAGGAGTAGGACTAGGCAGAACATAAAACTTGGCTAAGCCCCATGGGCCATCCTCAGTCAGTATATAAACCCTTCTCTAGGTATTCAGTTTAGTAGCAAGCAGTAATAGAAATATCAAAGACTCCATAGAGAGGTGGGTGCTGTGTCCGTCAATGAACTCGGAGAAATGGATTTCGCAGCGAGAACAAAAATAAATTTTCTCCTTAGTTCGACAGACACAGCGCCTCCTTAATCTTGACCAGTGCGACATCCAAAAGCAGTGCCAATGAAAAATAAGGGATGGGGGAAAATAACCCAAGGCTAAAAAACAAAAGCCCTAACCAGGAGCACCATCTGAAATAAATTTAAAGAAAAAAAAAAACAAAAACACCTCAAGAGGGAACCCCCTTTAACCGCTTCTCGACCGTCCACTGCATATATACGTCAGCAGAATGGCACGGCCAGGCAAAATCACGTACGGGTACGTGGCCCTTTAATTGCCTGGCCATGGGTCGCACGCGCCGCCAGCGACCGGACCAGCGGACCTGATCGCCGCTGGTGTCCCGCAATCGGGTCACAGAGCTGAAGAATGGGGAGAGGTCTGTGTAAACAAACCTCTCCCTGTCATTGATCGGCTGTTCCCTGTCATCGGGAAAGCCGATCAATGACGTCAACACACACACACACACACACACACACACACACACACACACACACACGGTTAACTTTCACTGCATGTGTCATTTATACAGGAATCAATGCATTTAAATAGCATTGATTGCTGTATAAATGACAATGGTCCCAAAAATGTCCGATGTGTCCGCCATAATGTCGCAGTCACAATAAAAATCGCTGATCGCCGCCATTACTAGTAAAAAAATAAATAAAAATGCTATAAAACAATCACCTATTTTGTAAACGCTATAACTTTTGCGCAAACCAATAAATCGCTAATTGCGATTTTTTTTTTACCAAAAATATGTAGAATACGTATCGGCCTAAACTGAGTAAAAAAAAATGTTTTTTTATATATTTTTGGGGGATATTTATTATAGCAAAAAATATTGCATTTTTTTACAAAATTGTCGCTCTATTTTTGTTAATAGCGCAAAAAATAAAAACCGCAGTGGCGATCAAATACCACCAAAAGAAAGCTCTATTTGTGGGAAAAAAAGGACGCCAATTTTGTCTGGGAGCCACGTTGCACAACCACGCAATTGTCAGTTAAAGCGACGCAGCTGCCAATTGGTACGGGACTGAAGTGGTTAAACAGCAGCCTGCAAAACCTAGTGGCCAAAAGAAGCATCCGCAGATGCCAAAATATCTACTTTATAGAATTTAGTGAAGGTATACACTGATGACCAAGTGGCCACCTTGCAAAACTGATATTGACGCTTGATAAACGGAAGGCCCAAGAAGTACTAAGCGCCGTGGCAGGGAAAGGAGGTACCCAACCTTTAATAGAATAGGCCCGAGTTACTATCTGGCTACGATCTCCAGATGGATCAGACAAAGAAGCGGCCAGCCCTTTCCTTGGTTCTTTTGTAAGAAAAGTCTGACCTCCGAAAGGACTCAGACTGCTAGATACACCCGAATCCCACAAACCAAATCCAAGGTATGCAAAGCAAATCCCTTGGGATGAGCCGGCTTGGGACACAAGGCAACACAATGTCCTCATTTAAATGGAAGTCCAAGATCACTTTAGGTAGGAACGATGAACAGGGACGAAGAACCACCTCATCTCTGTGGACCATGACAGGATAATGCCACCAACTCCGACACCCTACGGGCAGATGTAATAACCACCAAGAATGCCACCTTTTGGGACAATGTAGGTAAGGGAATCTCCCGAATATTCTCAAATGGAGGTTTCTGGAGAACTGAATGTACCAAGTTCAAACCCCTTGGCAGCAAAAGAGACCGTAAAGGTGAAGCCACATGCTGGACTCCTTGAATGAAGGTACGAAATAAATAGTGAGTGTCTAGGGGTCACTGAAAGAAGATTGCTAAGCAGACAACTGGTCCTTGATGGTACTCAAGGCCAACCTCTGCTCAACGCCCCATTGAAGGAAGGCCAAGATCTAAGCTATAGAAAAGGAGCGAGGATTAGCCCCAATCGACTCGCACCAAGAAATGTATGCTTTTTCCACATACAAATGGTAAAATCTCGCTAGCCTCGCCTTTAACATTAACAGTAGGGATCACTGATCCAGACAAACCTCTATCCCTCAGTACCTGACTTTCAATAGCCAAGCCATTTAAAACCAGCAGCTAAAGCAGGATGAAAGCCCCACCCCTGGGACAACTGGTCCTCTTGGAGGTAGCATCCAAGGAACGTTTGCGGCCACCAGAATGATCCAAAGACTTTTGCCCTTGGTCCTTTACAGGCACCGCGGAAAAGGAAGAGGTTTGCTCAACAGCAGCGCTAGGACGACTGCGATGTCCACCAGAATCATTGCCAAGAGTCTCGGTAACTTCCTGTTAAACTGAAGGAGCCAAGGAAAAAAAAAAAATACCCTGGTCAGTATTCAATCCAGAGTCCGGCCCAGGTAATTCAATTTCCTGGACGGGGATAGAGGGAACTTTAGGTGGTTCGGACGTCACCCCAAACCTTGACAGGAACTATATATGCACAAGACGACTCAGGGCCCCCTGAAGACGACAAACTCTGCCGCCCCCTTCTTTGGAACCCCCAAAAGGATCAATTTGTGGATCCCCTTGATGCTCACGAAGGAGGTCCACAAAGCTGCAAACCAGTGAAGATGTCTCCCCCCCCCCCACCTCTATTATGGGCGAGGGCTGACCTTCATGCTAAAGGGGTCTTGTCTGCGGGACTGGAGAAGCCAGCTTTAGGCTTACCAGACCAAGATTGCTTGGAACCTCGTGGGAAATAATTGAGAACCGTTTCCCATGTCTGCAGTTCCAGGAGCCCAAAATAATTTCTTATGGGCTGAGAAGGCCCATGTTTACGAGGCCCCTTCCCCTTCTTAAAAAGTGTGGTGTCTTCCCCCTGTGACACCCTTAGTGATGTCATCCAGGGTAGCCACAAACAGGAGATCGCCTTGAAAAGGGCAATGAGAGCTTTCTTAGAGGCTTGGTCTGCCAACCAGCTCTTAAGCCATAGCATGTGTTAACTACTACCAGAGAAACAGTTTGGACAGCATTGGAGGCACCCTCTGCATTGGGACCCCCTCCAGGTACTGAACCCACACTGGCACACAAGCATTTGACCCCCCCCCCCCCCCCCCCCCCCATCCTTAACCTGTAGCGTGGTAAACTGGCAGCAGTGGGAAATTTTAAAATGTGCCTTTCAGTGCAAAGTCAGGTAGCTCCCAGTGCTTCAGCCTGACTGGCCTCTTATAAACCTTCTGAAGGTGTCAATATAGCCCCACTGTATCCAAATAGCCCTACCCTGCTGCTTGCCTTCAGTCTGTTACAGGGCTTAGCTGGCACAAAAATCTCCACCACCATCTGACACTTCCAGGAATGTCGGATGCTTGGTACCCAATGCACTCTGTGGTTCCATCCACAAGTTATTACTAATAAAGTCAGGCAAGTCCCAAAAAAAACAGAGCTGAAAAAACCCTCAGTGACCCGTCACACAAAATATACACATCTAAAAACACAATAAATCTCCAAAAACATAGGATGTGAAGCCCAATAACCACACATGTATGCAGTTCAAACAAAACAAACGTGATTGATGAATATTCAATATCCACTTCTGCGCAAGCAAATCAGGTTGCCTTTTTCACACAATTGTGTCAAAAGCACCATCGCTTATACAGACCCTCACATATAATGTTGCAAAACTCTCAAGAATGACACATCCCTCAGACGACCTCAATCATGCAGATGTCGGATCCTCCATGTAGCTTATTTATACTTCAATGAAAATGTATCAAACACTCTGAAAAGTAACCAAACAAAACACCGTACTGGTCCGCAGCAGAAATCGGATCGCATGGGTGTGAACCCCATCATTAACTTTTTCTTAACTCCCCCAGCAGTTCACAGAGCAGTGCGAACTGCCACCGGGAGACATGCGATGCGGGAACCCGCAGTGCATTCGCTGAACGGAGCCTGAAGATTTGTTTTAATTTGAGTTTGGCAACAAATATTAGAGAGCTTAGGTCTATATAAGCAGTGATTGTGCTACTCTTGGTGCTTTTTACACATTTTATGAAAAAAAAGGAAACCCGATTTGTTTGCGCACATGTAGCTAAAAGATTAATCATTCACATTTATATTGTTTGAACTGCATTTTTAGTTATTCACAGTATTAGACCTATGCTTGTGTGGTTATAGGGCTTCACGTCGGTTTTTGAGTTTTGAGATATACACTTAACGGTCACTTTATTAGGTACACCTGTTCAATTGCTTGGTAACACAAAATGCTAATCAGCCAATCACATGGCAGCAACTCATTGCATTTAGGCATCTAGACATGAAGACGACTTGCTGAAGTATAAACCAAGCATCAGAATGGAGAAGAAATGTAATAGACTGACTGTGGCATGTTTGTTGGTGTCAGACGGGCTGGTCTGAGTATTTCAAAAACTGCTGATCTACTGGGATTTTAAACACACAACCATCTCTAGGGTTTACAGAGAATTGGCAGAAAAAAAAAGAAGAAGAAAATATCCAGTGAGTGGCAGTTGTATGGACGAAAATGCCATTTTGCTGTCAGAGGAGAATGGGTAGACTGGTTAGAGATGATAGAAAGGCAACAGTAATTCAAAAACCCACTCGTTAAAACCAAGGTATGCAGATTACCATTCTCTGAATGTACAACACATCAAACCTTGAAGATCTACAGCAGCAAAATACCACACCGGATGCCTGTCCGCTAAGAACAGGAAACTGAGGCTACAATTCGCATAGGTTTACCAATATTGGACAATAGAAGATTGGAAAAACGTTGCCTGGTCTTAAGAGTCAATTTCAGCTGCGACATTCAGATGGTAGGATCAGAAGCAGACAAACATGAAAGCATGGATCCATCCTGCCTTGCATCAATAGTTCAGGTTGGTGGTATAATGGTGTGGGGGATATTTTCTTGCACACTTTGGGCCCCTTAGTAACAATTGAACATCCTTTAAATGCCACGGCCTACCTGAGTTTTGTGCTGACCTTATCCATCCCTTTATGACTACAGTGTACCCATATTCTGATGGCTCTTTCTAGCAGGATAATGCACCATGTCACAAAGCTCAAATCATCTCATCACTGGTTTCTTAAACATGATAATGAGGTCACTGTACTCAAATAGCCTCCAGTCACCAGATCTCAATCAAATGGCGCACCTTCTGGATGTGGTAGAATGGGAGATTTGCATCAGATGTGCAACTGACATCTGCAGCAACTGAGTGATGCTATGTCAATATGGATCACAATCGGAGGAAGGTTTCCAAAATGTTGTCCAATTTATGCCACAAAGAATTAAAGCAGTTCTGAAGGCAACAGGGGGTTCAACCCAGTACTAGCAAGGTATACCTAATAAAGTGGCCAGTGAGTATAGAAGTATATCTTGTGTGACAGGGCTCACGGAGGGTTTTTTTTTTCCAGCTCTATGTTTTTAGGGGCTAGTCTGAATTTATCAATACCTGTCACAAGGGAATTTTTAATACAAAAGCTTAGGACATTTGGTGGTTCTTCATTTATCACTTTTATGATCTTTGGAGTTTGTGTTTTGGTTGGAGAGTGACATGCAATTACATTTGTGGGGGGAGATTGGGACGGTGCACACCAAAACGGTGGAGTGGGTAGTATAATACACGAGTCACTACTGTTCCCTGTAGTGATACAATGGCCGAAGGGAAGAACTAAAAGCATGCAGATGGGGACCAGGTATCTGACCACCAGAAAATGTTGAATGCAGAAGACACTAGCTAAACTTTGCAACAGAGCCAAGATTAGCAGCACTAGAACAAGGACAGCAACTAGTTATTTTTTTTCTTTCACAAGTAACAAAAAGAACAAAAGCAAGTCAGTTCCTAAAAATTTTAAATTGGAACTTCACTGGAAAAAAGGGAAGTTCTGCTCATCCTCCTCCATCACCTCCTCTATCATGGTCTACTTTTTTCCCCCTGGGAATGGGTACAGATTTCTGACCAGTGCTTGCTCCCACTTCCACTCTACCTAGGCAAGCAATGCAGAAGTTTCCAATCATGTGACAGCCAATCACGGTGTTCACATGATCATAAACCCTGCCAAGCCTCCCAGCATCCTAAAGGGTCGGGAGGCATCCGCTCCAAGGGGTTAAAGACCACCCCCCCCCCCATGTTTATCCCGGTCCTTGTCCTTCCTTTCCCATCCCTGCCTCTCCCGTTACACTGTTAGCTTTTTTTCCTCACAGAATTTGGAGCTCAAATTTATATTGCAGTTTTCTTTGAAAATATAAAAAATACATTAGTATATACCAGGAGACATGTAGGTAGAAAGGGCAGAAATTACCAAGACAATGATGCCAACATCAACTGACAGTTACATTTAAAGCTATGAACTAGAGATCAGAACATGCAAGCATTGTTAAAATTGTATTTAGCTCTATACATCTTAATATTTTCATTAAAACACAAAACTAATGGACACTTACCAGAATGACTCCTATAGTGTTTAGCTCAATTAATTCTATATTAATGCTGTGCGTATTTGTCTGCAGTAAACTTGCTATCAATCTGATAACATGTAACCGAGTATTTCCTACAGGAGGATCTAGGACTCCCCAAGTTGTCTTCATGACATCAGTCTTAAAAAAAGAGGGGAAAAAAAAAAAAAAAAAAACACATTTAAAGTTCACTTGCACACAAATTGTGTACTCAGCACAAAAACATTAAGTTCACGTGAAGTACATTGAAGATGATCAAGAACGCAAGAGTGAGCTGATGTACAGGTATGCTCATAATTTAACATACCCTGGCAGAATTTATGATTTCTTGGCCATTTTTCAGAGAATATGAATGATAAAACACAAAAACTTGTTTCACTCATGGTTAGCGTTTGGCTGAAGCCATTTATTATCAACTGTGTTTACTCTTTAAATCATAAACAGGAACTACCCAAATGACCCTGATCAAAAGTTTACATACCCTGGTGATTTTGGCCTGATAACACGCACACAAGTTGACACAAAGGGGTTTGAATGGCTATTAAAACAGGTAACCATCCTCACCTGTGATCCGTTTGCTTGTAATTAGCGTGTATATTAGGCCGGGTTCACACTGGTATGACAACATTCGTACAACTTTGAACAGGGATCAGACTTTGATCCCCGACAATACCAGGCACTGTGTCTGGTGTGAATCTTTAGGGGGGACTCCACGCAAAATGTTAAAAAAAAAAAAAAAAAAAGTCAGTCCGCTGTCTCCCTCTCTTGCCTCTGTTCTTGCAATGTTGACTCTCTCCCACTCCAATACTGGGTGCGTCACTACTTATATTGGCATGGGCGGGGTCACCAGAGGCCTGCCACTTATGACATCACCGTCCATCATGCCCCGTGCGGTGACGTCATACGGGGCAGGGCCTCCGGCTGACATCACCCAGTGACCCCCCCATGCCAATACAAGTAGGGGTACACCGCGCACCCAGCTTAGAGCGGGAGAGAGTGTTGAGTGAACAGAGGGAGAAGAAGAACAGAGGGCTAGAGGACAGAGGCAGAAGACATGCCGGAGCTGCCTTCATAAAATTCCTTTAAAAGCATGTATAATGCGTTTTATTTGTGACACTTTTGGGTAGGGGTACAATGTACCCTATACTCATTCACATAGGGTGGGGGCTTCCAGATTCCGACAAGCTCGACCCTGACAACCAACGGCCAGGGTTGTCGGGAAGAGGGCCTTGTCCCCATCAACATGGGTGCAAGGTGCTTTGGGGCGGTGGGCGCAGGGCCCCCCTGCCCCAAAGCAAATACACCCCGCCCCCCAGTTGAGGGCATGCAACCATTATGGCCGGGGAGGGCTTGCTCGTCCCCACCCCCTTTCCTGACCTGCTGGGCTGTATGTGCTCGGATAAGGGTCTGGTATTGATTTTGAGGGGACCCCCCCCCCCCCCCCCCCATGCTATTTTTTCCATATAGGGGGGGTTACCTTAAAATCCATACCAGACCGAAGGGCCTAGTACGCGCTTGGAGGGGGAACCCATGCCGTTTAAAAAAAAAAAGAAAGAAAGAAAAAAAAGGAAAGTTTGGCGTGGAGTTCCCCCCTTCAAGATCAGAGCACAAGTCGCGTGCCAGATCAGTTAACACAGCGATCCGACTTCAGTGATATGCAATGGGCTGGAGTAGGAGCTAAAAGGTCAATGAGTTTCTGGACTCCTGACCAGACCCTTGCATCTTTCATCCAGTGCTGCACTGACGTTTCTGTATTCTGAGTCATGTGGAAAGCAAAAGAATTGTCAAAGGATCTGTGGGGAAAAGGTAGTTGAACTGTATAAAAAAACAGGAAAGGGATATAAAAAGATATCCAGGGAATTGAGAATGTTTATCAGTGATCAAAATCTAATCAAGAAGTGGAAAATGAGGGGTTCTGTTGAAACTAAAACACGGTCAGGTAGACCAACTAAAATTTCAGCCACAACTGCCAGGAAAATAGTTTGGGATGCAAAGAAAAACCCACAAATAACTTCAGGTGAAATACAGGACTCTGAAAACATGTGGTGTGGCTGTTTCAAGATGCACAATAAGGAGGCACTTGAAGAAAGATGGGCTGCATGGTCGAGTCGCCAGAAGAAAGTCATTACTACCCAAATGCCACAAAGTATCCCGCTTACACCAAACAGCACAGAGACAAGCCTCAAACCTTCTGGCACAAAGTAATGAGACCAAAATGTAGCTTTTTGCTACATTTGGAGAGGAGTCAACAAGAACTACGATGAAAGGTACACCATTGCTACTGTGAAACACGGCGGTGGATCGCTGATGTTTTGGGGATGTGTGAGCTACAAAAAAGGCACAGGAAAATGTGGTCAAAATTGATGGCAAGATGAATGCAGTATGTTATCAAAAAATACTGGAGGAACATTTGTATTCAGCCAGGAAGCTGCGCATGGGACATACTTGGGCATTCCAACATGACAACGATCCAAATCACAATGCCAAGTCGACCTGTCATTGGCTACAGCAGAATAAAGTGAAGGTTCTGGAGTGGCCATCTCAGTCTCCTGACCTCAATATCATTGAGCCACTCTGGGGAGATCTCAAACGTGCAGTTCATGCAAGACAGCCCAAGAATTTACAGGAACTGGAGGCTTTTTGCCAAGAGGAATGGGCAGCTTTACCACCTGAGAAGATAAAGAGCCTCATCCACAAATACCACAAAAGACTTCAAGCTGTCATTGATTTTAAAGAGGGCAATACACGGTATTAGGAACTGGGGTATGTAAACGTTTGATCAGGGTCATTTTGGCAGTTGCTGTTGTCATGATTTAAAAAGAGTAAACACAGTGGATTGATAATAAATGGCTCCAGTCAAACACCAACCATGAGTGAAAAACATTTGTTAGTCATATTCTCTAAAAAATGGCCAAGAAATCATAAATTCTGCCAGGGTATGTAAACTTATGAGCACAACTATAACGCAGAGATGGGTAAATTTGACTTGACAAAAAAAAAAACAAAATATATACAGTATCTCACAAAAGTGAGTACACCCCTCACATTTTTTAAAATTTTTTATATCTTTTCATGTGACAACACTGAAGAAATTACACTTTGCTACAATGTAAAGTAGTGAGTGTACAGCTTGTATAACAGTGTAAATTTGCTGTCCCTCAAAATAACTCAACACACAGCCATTAATGTCTAAACCGCTGGCAACAAAAGTGAGTACACCCCTAAGTGAAAATGGCCAAATTGGGTCCAGTGTCAATATTGTGAGGCCACCATTTTCCAGCACTGTCTTAACCCTCTTGGGCATGGAGTTCACCAGAGCTTCACAGGTTGCCACTTGAGTCCTCTTCCACTCCTCCATGACGACATCAAGGAGTTGGTGGATGTTAGAGACCTTACACTCCTACACCTTCTGTTATGCTCAATATGGTTTAGGTCTGTAGACATGCTTGGCCAGCCCATCACCTTTACTCTCAGCTTCTTTAGCAAGGGAGTGGTCATCTTGGAGGTGTGTTTGGGGTCGTTATGTTGGAATACTGCCCTGCAGCCCAGTCTCTGAAGGAAGGGGATCATGCTCTGCTTCAGTATGTCATAGTACATGTTGGCATGCACAGTTCCCTTAATGAACTGTAGCTTCCCAGTTCCGGCAGCACTCATGCAGCCCCAGACCATGACACCCCCACCACCATTGCTGACTGTAGGCAAGACACACTTGTCTGTACGCCTCACCTGGTTGCCACCACACACGCTTGACACCATCTGAACCAAATAAGTTTCTTGGTCTCAGACCACAGGACATGGTTCCAGTAATCCATGTCCCTAGACTGCCTGTCTTCAGCAAACTGTTTGTGGGCCTTCTTGTGCATCTTTAATAGAGTCTTCCTTCTGGGATGACAGCCATGCAGACCATTTGATGCCGTGTGTGGCGTATGGTCTGAGCACTGACAGGCTGACCCCCCCCCCCTTCAACCTCTGCAGCAATGCTGGCAGCACTCATACATCTATTTCCCAAAGACAACCTCTGGATAGGACGCTGAGCACGTGCACTCAACTTCTTAGGTCGACCATGGCGAGGAGAGTTGTGAGTGGAACCTGTCCTGTTAAACCGCTCTATGGTCTTGGCCACTGAGCTGCGGCTCAGTTTAAGGGTCTTGGCAATCTTCTTATAGCCTAGGCCATCTTTATGTAGAGCAACAATTCTTTTTTTAAGATCCTCAGTTCTGTGCCATGAGGTGCCATGTTGAACTTCCAGTGACCAGTATGAGAGAAAAGAGAGCGATAACACCAAATTTAACACACCTGCTCCCCATTCACACCTGAGACCTTGTAACACTAACGAGTCACATGACACCGGGGAGGGAAAAAATGGCTAATTGGGCCAATATTTGGACATTTTCACTGAGGGGTGTACTCACTTTTGTTGCCAGCGGTTTATACATTAATGGCTGTGTGTTGTTATTTTTGAGGGGACAGCAAATTTACACTGTTATACAAGCTGTACACTCACTACTTTACATTGTAGCAAAGTGTATTTTTTAAAATTGCATGGGACAGCAAGCACATATCAGGAAATGAAATGTTGGATTTCCATCTTTAAGAATATTCCTGGTTTGCAGGTGAACTACCACTGCATATAGATAATAAAGGGCCCCCAAATCCAACAATTAATAAGGTCAATAAACCCACAACTTCAAAAAGATAAAGGGTGATTGCAGTTTCAGCTAGATCATAGTAAGGAAGTGCAATTACTTTTGGAGGGTCCAGGAGTAGCTGGTGAAAGGATGGAAGTTTTTCCTGAATAGCAGTCAAGACCGTTTTGTTAACTGAAAATGCGGAGTGATTAAGACCAGGTGGACAGAGGTCAATATGACCCTCAAAACTGTAAAAATAAAACAAAGCATCAATATCAGCAAGGACACATAATAGGAAAATTACATATATAGTCCAGAAGTCTGAAAACGGCAGCCAAGATGTATTCGTCACATTAAAAAGGTACTCAGGATAACCTGATTAGTTACAGCTCATGTTTAGTACCAGCTTAGGTTTTTGTTATACAGTACTTGAAGACACAGTTTATATAACTTCAGTCTTTACCAAGTAACTACAGAGTTTAATTAAAGATCACAGATGAGTTTTGGCTAGAAAATTAAATACAATTTAAAAAGCAATATAGACAGCATGGATTCATGAAAGACGATAAGCAAAACCTTAGACAAAGGAGTAGCTGTGGAGTTTGTTGGATTTTGCTAAAATATTGGCACAGTTCCCCACACACAGCTAATGTGCAAGGTAAAGTCTACGGGCTTGGAGAAAAAACAAACAAAAAACAAACAACTGTTTCTATATGGATAGAAAACTGCCTAAAAGACCGAATTCAGAGAGTAGTGGTTAAGGATTCTTACTCTGGATGGTCTAAGGTCATCACTGGTGTACCCCAAGGTTCAGTGTTGGGATCCTTAATTTCTAAACAATATTGGGTCTGGGATTAAAAGTACCAATTCAGTGTTTGCAGACGACACCAAGCTATGCAGTGGAATAATGTCCTTACAGGATGTCTCCAACTTACAAGACGGCCTCAGTCTCTGTTTAATTGGGCAACTATGCAGCAAATTAGGTTTAATGTTGAAAAATGTAGTTATACACTTGGGCTAAGAATATGCATCATTGTGTTTGTTAACCCTTTCATGCCTAAGCCTATTTTTGACTTTTGTTGCTTACAAGTTAAAATCCATATTTTTGCTAGAAAGTTACTTAGAGAACACACACAAAAATGGTGACCATTGCAATATTTTATGTCACTATTTGCGCAGCAGTCTTTCAAACGCAATTTTTTAGGAAAAAAATAAATAAAAAAAAACTCATTAACCACTTGCCGCCCGCCATATAGCAGAATGACGGCAAAGTGGTTTCAATACCCTGACTGGGCGTCATGATGTCCCCAGGATATTGAGCCGCTGCGCGCATTGCGATCGTTGTTGCGGTGTGTCAGTCTCACACCCCTGCAACTACAATCTGAGACTCGTTACCACGTGATCAGCCGTGTCCAATCACCGCTGATCACAGTTTAAATAGGAAGAGCCGTTGATCGACTTTTCCTCACTCGCGTCTGTCAGACGCGAGTAGAGGAGAGCTGATCGGCTGCTCCTTTGACAGAGGGGTCTGTGCTGATCGATTATCAGCGCAGCCGCATTGGTTGTTATGCCTGAAGAGCCGACTGCCGCTCTAAAAACAAAAAAAAAAAAAAACAATACCGGGATGATGCATGCATCTTTCTGGTATAACCCCTTAAAGTCAAGGCCGCAAATATTTGTACGGTTGGCGCTAAGGGGTTTTGAACAATAGGACTATTTTATATTAATCAGACATACCATTAAATGGGACAGTTTAATAGTTGTCATAGAAACAAATCCGATTACTGACAGGTTTGGCTTGAATGGATATGTCTCAAAACAAATGCTGTTGGATACAGTGGGAACATAGATACCATTGTTGTATTCTGTTGACAGTTTGTAGCTATAGACCAGTTCTCAACCGGGGTTCAGCGGCGATCTGGCTGTCAGTCAGCTGACAAGAGACACAGGCAGAGATGAGCTGGGAAGTGGGAAGCCGCTGGCATTCTATTGGCTGTAGCACGCTGATCCATGCAGGACCCTCCTCCCCTCTTGTCCTTACCGAGTACCTGACATCATCTGGGGTGGACAGCATAGGAGGAAGAGGGGCCGAGGGGAAATAGCGCGCCACTGGAGGATATGAAATGTGCTCTGAAGCCAGAAGAAGAAAGCCACCGGTACTGTGCCCAGCTGTTATTTCAGGGGTTTCTCGAGAGCTCAAACTTTTTGCCAGGGGTTCCTTCAAGGTAAAAAGGTTGCACACTGCTATAGACAGTTCAGTCTCAAACGGAAAGCTACAGAGATGTCCGTTAGTCGGTTATGGTAAATAACCCGACATAAAAAAGGGACTTCATCATGCATTAGAACCTAGGACAGTTTGTAAAACCAGGAGGCTCCATAATGCATTAACACCAAAAGACTCATCTGAAGAAGGTACCCGATCTCCAAAAGAAGAAGCCCGAGAGTTGTCAACGGAGATCACGAACACACAGTAACCGGAGTCAAGTAGCTTTTAAGAGTACTTTTACTGTGTATAGACCATAGGCTATTAATTTGAGAAATTATACATCTATATCTGTCTTATACTGTATTCCCAATATTGTAATAGTTTTGTATGCACATTTTTGTTCAGTAAAAGCACATTTACACACTGCAGAGTTCTCAGAGCCCTTGCTTTTATAGCAAAGTAACCTTGCTAGATAGACTCAAGCAAAACAATCACACATACTAGGTGGGAATAAAGCTAGGGCAATCAATGGTGTTCTGGTAAATAAGCTTAATAGCATGCAAAACCAAGCTGCGGTTTCCAAAATGAGAAATGTTTTTATTTATTTTTTTATACAAAGGAGGTACCGTATTATACTCGAGTATAAGCCGAGTTTTTCAGCACTTTTTATTGTGCTGAAAGTGCCCCCCTCGGCTTATACTTGAGTCAAGCACTTTCTGCAGCAGAAAGTTAAAATTTTCTGACCCGACTTTGGGGCCCCGTATCCCGAGGCCTCTTGGTGCTAGGAACCCCAAATTTGGTGTGCAAACCCAGTGGAACCAACACTACAACATATTTGAGATACGGGGCCCCAAAGTCGGTCCGGAAAATGTCACTCGGTTCAGAAAAATGTCAAGCACTTTTCTGCAGCAGACTTTGGGGCCCCATATATCGGGGCCACTTGGGAATAGGAACCCCATTGTATGTTGTAGTGCTAGTTCGACTGAGTTTGCATACCAAATTTGGGGTTCCTAGCACCAAGTGGCCCCAAGATACAGGGCCCCAAATTCGGTCAACTGTGTCCACCTGCAGTTAATGTTATTTTAGGACCCTTTGGTCCTAAAATAAGGGGGCATCTAGGAACCCTTATCTACCAAGTTTGAAGTTTGGGGGACCTATGGCTGAAAATGGGCACAGTGAGGCATGCAAATGGGCATTGTTGATCCTCTTTGCCACTTCCAGTAGCTGCGCATTTCTCACCCTAGGCTTATACTCGAGTCAATACGTTTTTCCATTTTTTTGTGGTAAAATTTGGTGCCTCGGCTTATATTCGGGTCAGCCTATACTCGAGTATATACGGTATGTACTCCAGAGATAGCATTTTTTAGCCCCTGTACAAATCATTAAGACCTCATCTGGAATATGCAGTTTAGTTTTGGGCACCAGTTAAAATATAGGGGAACTGGAGAAAGTGCAAAGGCGGCAACTAAATCGATAAGAGGCACGGAGGAGCGCCACTACAGGGGAGGGAAAAATAAGGGGGGGGGGGGGGGGGGAATATGATCACCATGTATAAATACATAAGTGGTCCATATAGTGAACTGGGCATAACCATTCACTTTAAGGTCATTACAGACGACAAGGGGTACTCTTTACGTCTGGAGGAAAAGATTTAACCTCCAAATATGGAAAAGTTCTCAGTAAGAGTTGTGAAAATATGGAATAACTTCCTTAGGAGCTGGTCCTGTCCAGCTCTGATAGTTTTAAAAAAAAAAAAGGCCTTTCCTCAAAAGCACAAAATATAACTGGATACTAATATTTATAGGCAACACTGATCCAGGGAATATCAGGTCCAAGCAAATTGGATCATGCTTTATTTTTTATTTGCCTTTCTCTGGATCAACTGTGGGTAGAAGATTTTGTATACAAAAAGGTTTTCAATTTGTGTTTTTTCACCTCTCTCCCTGTGGGTTGAACTAGATGGACTAGTTTTTTCTTTTTTCAACTAAACTTTATAATTTTGCAAGTCTCCTTTGTGAAAAATCAGTACCACAAAATCATGGAAAAAAAAAAAAAAAAAAAAAAAAGTTAGATTTCCACTTACGCTGGCCGTCTGGTTTCTAGCAGAGTCAGCAATATTTGGATAGCACTGACAATTGCAGATTCATTCTTCTCTTTTAAAAATATATTTGATAATAGTTGCTCTAAAATTTCTTGCCTGAAAATAAAAAAAGGATCAGGAGAAAAAAAAAAAAAAATCAGAACCAAATTTTAAACAAACATTCTGCATCTGTGCCATAGTAGTAGTGGTAGTAGTTGATCCATTAAATTGGAGTTCCGCCCCAAAAAAAAAAAAAAAAAAAAAAAAAAAGCCAAAGCCAGCAGCTACACATACTGCAGCTGCTGGCTTGTAACAGAACCCTTACCTGTCCTGGAGTCCAGCGATGTCGGCACTGCAGCTGATGTTTCCATCAGCTGTCGGGTGCTGCTTCCGCCATTGCAAGTAAGGGAATGCGGCAGTGTAGCTTTTCGGCTTCACGCCGTGAACCCTGCTGCGCATGCACGAGACTGCATTCCTACTGGCCCAGCGTTAGGGGGGGGGGGGGGGGGCCCGCAGTGACGTCATGGGCCGCAGCACGGACTCCCGGAAGTGGGAACATGATACCTGTCCAAGACAGGTATCATGTCCCCCCCCCCTGAAAGATGCCAATTGTGGCACCGGAGGTGGGGGGAGAGGAGACAAATGAGCATAAGTTCCACTTTTGGGTGGAATTCAGTTCTAATCACCACTGTAGAATGTAAACCATAAAATACAAACCTACACTGTTAGTGGAAGGCAGAACAGCAGACATAACCATGTAACTGCAGAACTGGACTTCTGCATCTCTAATGACACTCATAGGAGGGGGAGCATTGAATACATTTAAACAAAACCCAAGACTTGAGCTTATAAGCTCTATCAAGCAGGGCCTTCGATTCCTACTGTATTAAACTGTATTGTAATTGTACCTTATGCTGTAAAGCTGTGCGTTAACAGTTGGCGTTATACAAATCCTGTATAATAATGAACCCCAAACCATCATAATTAGGGATCAGAACTGAATTCAGAAAGATTTTGCCCAATTCAGAAAGTAATCCCCATGCTTTTTGACAAATACTGCATGAAATATCGCCAGCAAAGCCCTGGTGATTAAAAATTATATATTTCATGTGGCGGTAAATATATTTTTTGCGAATTGGATTTACTGTATGTGATAATTTATGCAAATGTCCAGTTACTTATCGCATGCGGGAAACGTTAGTAAATTGACCCCATGGTATCAAACATTTAAAATCAGTCAGCCATAATGTCCTGCTTCTCATTTCAAAAGGTGCAGCCTAGAAGACTGAAATGCAGCAGGGGCTCTGAAATCTAGGGAAATGCAACTCAGTCAGCTGTAGTAACAAGGGGGTACCATGCATATGGGGGTGGGGGGGGAGCAAGGTAAATGCATGGATCTCATGGGAAGTTTCTGCCCCCGGAGTGCTATTTGAGCCATTGTCAAACTAGAATTACTGCCACGCTACTGCATAGTAACTATGAGAGTCAAAGTTTGGTGCATCAAAACTAGCTTCATTAATCAGCACCGATCATTTCCCATTTGGGCAAGCTTCTAACAAAGCACAATGTTCTTTTTAAAATTTCAACATACAGAGCTAAAAAGACATACTTTTCTAACGTGGCCAGCAGAGGGTCTGGTTCCGGACTGTTCTGCACTTGTAACAACTGATCCCTGCTCAGACGTATAATCTCACAAAGGGACTGTGATGCATTAGAATGTCTCTGAATGGAGAAAAGAACAGTTACACATATTCCTGTAAAATCTTCAAATGCAATATTTAACATTGTATCTTTAAAAAGCTCTGTGGAAATAAAAGGGGGTATAATTAGAAGGCATGATGGGGCACAGCAGCCTGCTCTACAACAAAACCTTTACAGCATCCAATTACATCCATTCTGAACTTTGTAAAATGCCCTTACAAATAACGATTCCCTATAGATGCAAAACACATGAGAAAGGTGCGTGTACTTACTGCATCTTATACAGCATCGAACGTTTAACATACACACACACGGTTTAGGTTTAACAAGGTTATGGCTGAAACCAACAGCCATAACCCCGGTATTTTATTTTTCAGCCGACAGTTGGCTCTCGTGAAAGCGGTCCAAGTGGCTCATTAGCTGCTGAATATTTCAGAAGCGGTGCGAGGGGACCTTTTAAAAACAACCCAGTCCGTCATATTGTAATTGAATGTTATTAAAAATGACCTTTCCTTTTAAATTTGCAGCGCTGTAATGTTATGTAAAATGCAAAGCAATATGGCTACCTGGAAGCGTTCTGTATGCAAATGGTTTACAGAACACCCCCAGAAATGTCCTTTCCCGTTTCTGCAATTGACTCATTGATTTTCCCAGAAGCCTGCACTAAGATACAAATCAGATTTTTAGCATTCCTTGCAACAAAAATATTTTTGGTGAGATACATCTAAAAAGGAATGCAGACCCTGCGAAGTTCCTCAGAGCCCTGCAGGTGCAGCAGCCGATTGCCATTAAACCCCTCCCATACAGATTTGCACAGACAAGCTGCCATTTTTTTCAGAACAAGTTAGGAATCTGCAACAAAGTTTGTTAGAATCCCTATAATGTACATAGATCACTCAGAAGGGAAGGTTTTTTTCTCAACAAATGTGGAGTTACTCAGTTTTACTTAAATGCACTCTAAGCATTAAGGTTAAAAAAAAAAACCTGTGCTACAGGAGCTCCCCCTAACCCCCCCCCCCCCCCCCCCCCCCCCCCCCCCATACTCACTTGAGCCCAAAATCATGAACACAGATTTGAAAGTTAAAACCTAGGCAGAGCGATTAGGGGGGGGGGGGGGGGGATCTTCTGCAAGTGTGGGGGAAAAAAAAAAAAAATCTTTTAATCAGACATCTTCGTTGAAAAGAAATACGTTTGAGGCATCTTTTACAGGCAGCTTCAGCGTTCCAGGCTTCTAGCCACAAGATCGGTCTTATGACATCTCCTAGGGCATCCCCACAAAAAAAAAAGCAAAGTAAGAGAATTGCTATAATCCTGGAAAACAGGGTCATGTTGGTTGTTCGCTTCCCTAGTTAGTTGAAGTTTGATATACTGCAATTACATCAAGAGTTGATTGCAGGGCTGGGCCTGCCAAAATAAAGGGAGCTTTTTAGTGTCTCAAAACTGTCTTCCTGCTGAATCTTTGAAAGAAGGAACAAGATTAGGAGTTTGGCAAAGGTTTTGGGAGGAGTGAAATATCCTGATGCGATCATATATTGCACAATCTATTCATGAAAAAGGAAAGTTTCAGGGTTTCACAGGTCTCTGCACCCAAAAGGGGAATCTTGAGATGAAGAATCAAGTCACGCAATGTGAAGGCTTTTGTGGATGGCAGCAGCAAGCTTTTCCCACATTAGCAAACATGTTATGCGAAGCTCCCTCTAACAATGCAGCAATCTGGGGAGGGGGGGGGGGGGGGGGGGGGGCAGGAAAGTTTCCTACAGCTTCTTCTAAAAATGCCTCAATGTCCTCTTCAGTCCCTTATGCCGGTCTCATCTAGGGCAGGCATATCAGGTTTGGATTCAGGTACAGACATGGGTGTTGGAGAAAAGGCGTTTGAGCCCTGGTCAGAGAAGGCTGTATTAAAAAAAAAAAAAAACTCTTTTTTGCCTAAGGAATTGGGACACAGATACGAAAAAAAAATTCTGCCTTTGTCACATGCCATGTCTAGAATCAGATGCAGCAGAGACTAGTGTTAGAGTCAGCTCTTACGCTAGTGCAAAAGAACAAAATTGTCACTCAGAATAAGGCCTCACGCCCATTGGACGTTTAAACAAAGTTATAAAAACGGCAGTAGCTTTGCAGTACATTTTTCAATGTTTTTGCAATAGAGTTTTTAAAAAAATTGAATGGATCAAAAATAAAATAAAAAAGGCTGGGGAGCCGCGTTTGAGTGTTTATCGGCATTTATCGTTGAAAAACTTTGAGCCCACTAGTTTTGGGGGGTTTTCGTTAAAGAAAAAAAAAACCCCAGCCAAAAACTGCAGATAAGAGCCTGTGTGCGCATGGACACATAGGATAACAGGATGGGGAGTTTGACTGTAGAAAATTTCTGAAGCCAAAAACAGCTGCTGTAAAAACAACCCAAAAGGTCCTGTGTGCATGAGGCCTAAGTGTTGTGGAAGACTTCAGCAGGGAGAATTTTTGCCTGCCGTTATGCAATGGCTCCCCTTTGCCTGGTCTCCTCCATAGCTACATGTGAGGGCATTCTTCTGTTAGGTACTCATGGAGTATGGTGCAGAATAAAAAGGGCAAGCATGTCCAGGAGAATGGAGCAACCCAGTGTGTAAATGGTCCCGCGGCATGGTAAAAGGGTAGGAGAAGTGCCCGAGTACCATATAAAGGGCTCTAGAAGAAAATGGCAGTAAAAATGTGTGACCTTTGTTGCAATTCAAAACCTGGTCATCCACCTCAGACTAAACTTTGAGTGACAGATTTAGTGCCAAAGTTTGAAAAGCTTACACTGTAGTGAACACAAGTCAAATATTGCCAAAGTCTTAACAGTAGTGGTCAGAAGCATACAGGGTGACCACGACTTGTTAAGAATACAGGACTGTATACAATGTTCAAGCTTTATCTGTCTCCGTTTCTTGTCGTACCCCCCAAATCAGTCTTCAGGGACTGGGTTCCATAGGGATGGACCACAGCCCAGGACCTGTATAGCACCCTACAGCTGATTACACGTGTTGCACTAAGTGCAAAGATGAGTGCCCGTACAGGATCCAGTGCCTGGAGCAATATTACAGGTCGCCTCATAGCATGGGGTCTGAGTTTGGCTCACAAGGTTGCGCCAATATGGATATACTCCCACTTATGGCATTAGAAGACACTGAGAAGTTGGCTGAAGAATCCAAGGAATGGTAAAGAAGAATAACTAGTTAAGTGATTTCTCTGAAGGAGAAGAGCTTCATCAACTTGGCATAAAAAAAAATAAAAAAAAAAAAGGATTCTAGGGGGGAGGTTCTCCAAAGCTATGCCAGTGTCAAGTCAATTGAAGGCATGAGCCTATAAACCAAGGTCTAAGAAAACGTTGCCCATGTCTTGTACTGCAATAAGATGAGGACTTTTCTTAGCCTCCAGCAAGCCTTCTGAGAATGTGTTTTGGGCTTCTTTGGCCGAAAACAAATGCTCTTGCCATCCTTGATAAAAGGCATCAAGAGTTTAACCAAAGACATGTCCTTCAAAAGACCATGCAGAGCAAGCACCCTTGCAAGCAGGTTCTGCAGTCCAACACTTTAACCAGTGTCTCACAACATACAGTAACTAGTTTAAAGCTATAGTCATTTGCTCCAATTGCCTTATGACCAAGGGATCAACTGCAATAACAACCAGATTTCTTCCAAGAGCCTTTGGCTGACTGCTCAAAGTCACAGATGTAACAGGGACAAGAACAGGACCTACCAGCAAGAACAGAGCTCAGAGCCGTTAACTGCTTATTGTTTGGTTCCTTAACCACATGCCGACCGGCGCACGACGATATACGTCGACAGAATGGCACGTACAGGCAGGAGGGCGTATATATACGTCCCTCCTTTCGCCTGTCCGTGCCATCGGGAGCGCGCGGGGAGCGGCGCGCTCCCGCGCCGGTCGGGACCCCCGTGAGTCCGGCCGCGGTCCCCGCGGACTCGATCGCCGCGGGGACTCCCGCGATCGTCTCACGGAGCGGCTGAACGGGGAGATGCCGAGATAAACAGCATCTCCCTGTTCTGCCTAGCAACTAGTGACGCCGATCTCTGCTCCCTGTGATTGGAGCAGAGATCAGCATTCACTAGCTGACAGCCACGCCCCCCCACAGTAAAAAACACACCCCTAGGCCTACTTAACCCCTACACTGCCACCTTGTGGTTAACCCCTAAACTGCTAGTGTCATTTATACAGAAATCAATGCATTTAAATGCATTAATTGCTGTAAAAATTAAAATGGTCCCAAAAATGTGTCAAAAATGTCCGATGTGTCCGCCATAATGTCGCAGTCACAAAAAAAAAAAAAAAATCGCAGATCTCCGCCATTAATAATAAAAAAAAAAAAAGTATTAATAAAAATGCTATAAAACTATCCCCTATCTTGTAAACGCTATAACTTCTGCGCAAACCGATCAATAATCGCTTATTGCGATTTTTTTTACCAAAAATATGTAGAAGAATACGTATCGGCCTAAACTGAGGAAAAAAAAATGTTTTTTTTATATTTTTTGGGGATATTTATTATAGCAAAAAATAAAAAATAATGCATTTTTTTCAAAATTGTCGCTCTATTTTTGTTTATAGCGCAAAAAATAAAAACCGCAGGGGCGATCAAATACCACCAAAAGAAAGCTCTATTTGTGGGAAAAAAAGGACGTCAATTTTGTTTGGGAGCCACGTCGCACGACCGCGCAATTGTCAGTTAAAGCGACGCAGTGCCGAATCGCAAAAAGGGGCCTGGTCCTTTGGCTGCAAATTGGTCCGGTCTGAAAGTGGTTAAAGTGGAACTTTAGTCAGAAAATTAAGTCCTGAGAGATCACTTCAGGCTGGTCCATTTTTTCAGGGAAAGCTATGCAAAACATTAAAAATAAGTGTTTATACGGTTTAAAATTCAGGAACACCACTCTCTCATCCTGCTCTGCACATGCTCAGTTTTCAATTTTTAGGCACTGCAGAGTTTGTAGAGGCCGATGTGCTGACAGCCATAAAGCAGAATAAAACCCTCCTCTCTACAGCAAGAGAAGCTGCTTCTGTTTGATCTGCAGCTGCCATGGTGCTGCACATGGAATCAGTTATGACACCAGCCATTTGATAGTTTGACAGTTTGGCTGAAGACACTAGCAAATGTGAAAGTTAGCAATCCCAGCATTCCAAGAATGCAACTTTTTTTAAATTGATGATTTAGTTTCAGCTTTATAAATTACTGCTGGGGCTCTAGGCTTTAGCAAAAATGGTGGCCTCCAGCAAGAAGAAACCGGAACAATTATAGCACACAAATTTTGGTAGCACAATTATTCATGTGGAACATATGTTCCTTGCTAAAGAACCTCTTTAGCAAGTCATGTGTAAAGTTATGCTTTAAGGACAGATGTGTCTTCCTTTGGTCTGGTGGCCGCTTTGAGATGGAACACTGCCCAATCCACAGCGACAAACAAAGCAATAAGCTTTATTTATTAATATTGTCACCCAATCAACCACTCATCTATTAGGCATGGACAATAAAAGTCAAACATTAACTGCACAAAAAAAAAAAAAAAAAAAAAGGCACACTGGTAAACAGGTCACCTGGGTTAAATGTATACAAATTGGTAAATTCCAAAACCATAAATTAGCAAAAAGCCATCTCCCAGCATTAGAGGAATCACACACATACAGAGACCTCCACACACATCAGTCCTTACCATTTATTGGTCTGACCAGATTGGTAGTGTCAGTAAGAGCTGAAACAATAAGTCTGGTTGCAACACTCCAAGGCTGGCCTGAGGATAGGCCACACTGGATAGCTGCAGACATAAGTACATCTGTGTCATAATCTCCTTCATTCCTCCCCAACACAGAACTACATGGGAAACTCCTTTCACATAACATTTCTCCTAGGTTAGTCTTGCACAGCTACACAAGAATCCTTCCACATGTCACTGTAACAGCCATGCACATCCTATATAATGCGTTTCCTTTCAAACATGCCAATTTCTCCTTCAAGACATTCATTTACAAAAACGTTGGCAGTCAATAGAAGTTCCTAGCAAAATAAAGAAATCTAGGGGGGGATTTTGCAGCAATTGCTGTGGAAAATTCTTAATTTTATATACTTACATCTTCATCCTGAGAAGGGTGCACTAACTCTACAAGTCTCTGGATAATCTTCTCTTCATTTAGCCACTATAAAGGGAGACACAAAATGGGAAAAAATGTATATCTAGCTACTGACCTAAATTTAATAACTTAGAATGAAAGCTTTGTCTAAGGATTGCAAGTTCTTCTCGGCATTGAAGAAAAGGGTACAAAAATATCTGTTGATCAGGTGTACAAATGATCAACATCCTGCCACACAGTGGAGACAACATTTGCTTGTACAAGTACAAATATCTTATATAAAATAATTATATAAAATGGGGCGCTAACATGAGTAAATAAAAATCAAATGTATGTTAAGATAGGAGTAAAAATTGTAATAAGGTACTCAAAATTGATTGATAAAAATTGTGGCGCTTGCAGAAAGTCAAGGACGCCACTCCAAGGGGATGGTCCAACAAGGATGGCTCCAAACAAAGCGTCCAAGGATTAATGAACATATAATAAACGTATAGTAACGCAAGTAATGAGCAGTGCTATACAAATGACATCAAACCAATAAAACCAGATCTAAAAGTGTAAATTCATTCCAAATAACGTGCAAAAAATAGGTAAAAACCTTATTACAATTTTTACTCCCATCTTAATATACATTTGATTTTTATTTAGTCATTTTAATGTTAGCGCCCCATTTTACATAATTATTTTATATAAGATATTTATACTGATTAATGGTGTGTGAACACCTCAATGGTGGCTGCGGCAGTTGTGGTTTTAGTTTTACATATTGATTTTTTCATCCCCTATTGGTTTGCGCAGTTGGTCACCCCCTCTTTTACACACTTGTACAAGTACAGTTTTGTCCATCTTGGCAATTGATTAGAATAAAAAAAAAACAGGATTTTAGGGGTGCACCGTAAATAGCAGAGTTTTTTTAATTAGATTACATATATTAGTAAAACATACAGATTATGAAATTGGATACTATAAAATCACTACACTGTATTTAACCACAAAATATAGAAGTTGCAATCAAATTAGGTATTCTGATCAGTAACTTACAATTGATCTTAAAGAGGAACTGCAGTCTGCTCACATACCGCATTTAATCGGCGTATAACACGCACTATTTTCCCCTTAAAATCAGGGGAAAATCGTAGGTGTGTGTTATACGCCGATCCTCGCTGACTGAGCGGAGCGTCACCACCGAGATACAAATAGAGTGCACTCGGCTCCACTCAGTCACGCGACTGAGCAGAGCCGAGTACACTCGGCTATGTGTATCTCGGCTCCGCCCAGTCCCTGCGATCTCAGCGGCGTTCGCTCCGCCCAGTCTCAGCACTGGCCGCAAGGCTGCACTGATAGGCATTTAAATTAGTTTTTTTTTTTCTTTAACATTCCCTTCTAAACTTGAGGTGCGTGTTATACGCCGATAAATACGGTAATTTGTAATAAACACAATTTTTTTTCGCCTGCATTATATTCATCACCGACATTATTTTTATCATCATTGCTTCATTATATCAGAATAGGAAAGGTCACTTTACCCCATTGGACTTTCATTTGTCTAAAGGAACTTTCTGCATTGTGTGATCTTTATACTTTATGCTGATTATTTTTCACTTTTCACATTTTTTAGCGCAACTTTATTTTTCTAAAATTCACGTTTGCCATAGGGATATTTGATGGTGTTTAGTTGCAGCTTTTTCCAATACATTTTTCCATCGCAATAATTTCTTTTTTTCTTATATGTAATAAAACCAGCTTTGCCATTCTGACGCTTCCCTCCAACCACTTTGCATATTTTATCTATATTGCGATTCTGTACTTGCCAAATATGCTGCAGAAATCTCCCTCTAAGTCTTGCTGCAATCATTTTAACTGTTGGCAGTTGAAGCTGCTGCCTGTTCACTTCCTGAATTTACACAGAGGTACACCTCAAGCTCTGCAGCTTCCATTGGTCCTCTTATGACTCATCACCCCTCCCTTCCTGGCTAACTCACAAGAGAGCTGTGCATGATGTCGTAAAGTCTAGGCTTTATACCAGACAAGAAACAGGAAGTGGGCTGTAGAAGGCATTTACTGGCAGAAAAAAAAAATTACTGAAGGTCCACTTTAAAGCAGTTCTTTAGTCTTAAAAAAAAAAAAAAAAAAAAGCTAGTCATTGGGTCCTTAATGCAGACATGTTTACTAAGGGAAGCTGGCTGCGATTCCTCTAGCCTTTACATTGTGCATGCACGAGATGTGTGGGTGTTGCAGGGTGGATATAAAAATAAAAAATTGTTTTTTAATAAAAATCCGATTTTCTTTTTAAATAAAATGCTTTTGGAGTAAAACATCTAAAGATAGTTTTCCATTTAGGATACATTAATAATTTAGTTTATTCAGCATGACATGGAGCTTAGTTATGTAGAAGGCTGTATATTCTGCAATCTTTACATTTTTGTTAAACTCATTCAATAAATCCAAGCTCTGCAGCGGAGATAACATGTACTGCATTGATGCATGCACACAATTTCAAAGTAACCATGAGATAAAGTTCAGGAATATTCCTTTACCCCATTGTTTTGCAAATCTATGTACACCACAAAGCATATGATTGAAGATAAATGCATCTGTGCCAGGCTGTAAGTGTGAGGAAGGGCAAGCAGTAAAATTTAAAGTGAAACCTTCTAAGCAGCTTGTATATCTTGTGATCTTTCTGCACACAGCTTGAAGTGCTTTATTCCTCTCTCGAGGAGCAAAATGGCAGCAGGCCATAAAAGATCCAGTTTGGGAATATTTAATAACCTGACGGCTTATTCTAAATAAAATATTTGCAAACAAAATTAAGGTTTTCTAACTACCAGCAAGAATGAGTCCTTACATTTAACCAGCACATGTCATTTCAGATCCATCATGCAAGCACCTGTAAGCGGGCATCCACTCACCTGACGACACATCCCTCACCTTGTGGTGTCACAGCCGCATCACCGCCGTCCCAGTAAAGTGAATGGGACTTTCGGTGAGTCAACAGTAGGTCAGAGGAGCCGCTGCGGGACAGCGATGACAGTTGCTCTTTAAAAATTAGGATTTAAAATAGTTAATTAAAATCAAGCCCGTTTACTAGTGATTTAAATCATATGCACCCCTGGGGTGTTGTGTATTGTTTGGGTTGAACTTCTGCTCTGAGCACAAGTGGGAGCAAGTACATGCTACAACTATGTAAATCACTCCACAAAAAAGAAAACAAATTTTCAAAAATGGGGGAGAAGGTGGTGTTCAAGTGGAACTTCCGCTTATCTGCTTCCTCCCCCCTCCGGTTTGACAGGTACCCTGCCTTCCTCTTTTCTAGGAGACTGCACCGCCCCTCAGAAGTTCAGCGCCCCCCCCCCCCCCCCCCCCCCCCCCCCCCCCTTTCCACCTCCGGGACATTTATAAAGGCCAAGCACAAGTTCCCGTACAACAAATGGCGGCGGCAGCAGCACCCGACAGCCAATACAAAAATTGGCTGGGTGCCGATATTGCAAGCTCGCTGGACAGGTAAGTGTCTATATATTAAAAGTCAGCAGCTACAGTATTTAAACGGAATACCCATTTATTTTATTAAGTCAACAGCTAGAAAAAGTGTAGCTGCTGACTTTTAACACAGCTATCACAAGGTCCAGCAATGCCGCCACCCGAAGCCTTGCTTCTCCCTTTCCCTCTGCAACGTAGGGGTCAGTAGTGTGGGCACCTGGCCGTAGTAGCTTGTGGCTTCACAGCTGGGTGCGCACTGAATGGCTGGGCAATCTTCAGTGACATGTGACGTGGGAGGGAGGGGCCGCCTAGGCAGAAGTCAAGACAAGACCTGTCAAAACTAAGTACCTGCTCCCCCCCCCCCCCACCAAAAAATTAAATAAAAAAACATGCCAAAATGTGGCATGTCAGGATTGCTTAAAGCGGAAGTTCCACTTTAGGGTGGAACTCCGCTTTAAGTTATTTGAATACTTCAAGTTACGGGAGCTTTATTTGCACATACACCCTGCATTAAAACATATGCATTAGTATTGGCTAAAGGACAGAAGTTACCGAAACTTACGTTCAAGACATCTTGCCTTAGCTGTGGTGGCTCAATACATGTGAGAAGTCTTAGCAGCAAATCCATAATTGCAGAGGTACCTATATGTTTTATTATCAAGTCGACAAAGTCATCTTTTTTCTTTAAAAAAGCTACAATCTGCAAAATGAAGCAAAAAAGGTTCACATGTGAATCATGTGTAAAGCATAAACCAAAAACATTGTTAAAGAAAATAATAATAATAATAATAATAATAATAATAATAATAATAATAATAATAATAATAATAATAATAATAATAATAATAATAATAATAATAATAATAATAATAAATAATAATAATACACAAATTTAGCATAAAGCTGACCGAAGCCAATATTTTTCCATTAAGTTACACCTATCATTTTTTCTTGCCATGCATCTTAAAGACAATGCCAAAAATGCAAAATCGTAAAGAGGGGGACAAGGTGGATAAGACTTCACACATACCTGTTCTGGCTTCCTGCTGATTAAAATGCTTAACACTTTGCTGAAAAAACTAGCAAGCAGCGGATTCAACGGAGAGTCATTTAAAAGGAAGCTGTAGAGCCTCTTGAGTAAAGATTCATCCTCTCCTAGTCTGTCATTTATCTGCGATACATCTGAGGTTAATAACTCACAAGACAAATTGGGGTACCTAGAAGAAAACAGATCAGAAGCTAACATGCCGACTGAAAGCACAGTAATAAAAGTTAAAATAACCATCTATGATGTATAATCTAGTTTAGAATATGCAAAATAGCAATATGGAGGTCCTACATAACAGAACAGATTTCATTTTACCAATTATGCAGTTTGCAGTCTGATTTGAAGAACAAAAAAAATACTATCATGAACTCTGGAGTTTTCTTCAAAATATTTTTTGAATAAGGTTAGTGATGCCAGTAACATTTCAAAGATTTTTCAGGACAGCTACTTAAAAGATGACTGGCTCCACCTTCAACAGGAAACAAACCAGAACAAAATAGTTTGCGGGCAAGTGACAAATAATGGGCTAGTATTCAATTCATACTAGCCCATTATGCTTTTACTTTGCAGGGTAACAAAGAGGAAGTAAAACCCATTAGTGATTACTTCTTTAAAGCATGCAAAGTTCCTTACCCATGAGAAATCTAAGGGATCTCTTGGTCCAGTTCCTGGTTCCAAAAAAGACAGAGCTGTCGCCTGTACCTTAGTGGGAACCAGGTAGAAAAATAAAAAATTCTTTCAAACACCCTTCTGAATAAAACCTACAACTGTGAGAATCAAAGAATCATTGCTGCGTAGACTATACCAGCAACAGAAGGTCTTCCCTACTTTAGCGTATATTTTCCTGGCACTTACAGCTGAAGAGAAGGGCATCTAGCACCTTCTTTGAAGATTTTGCTTCTGAGAATCCCCTTTTAGGCCCCATGCACACGAGACGCAGATGCAAACTCTGCTGAACGCGTGTTTTAAAAAGCAGAAACCTGCGTTTAAAAACGCGCGTTTTGCTGTGTTTTCATGCCGCGTTTAGACGCGTTTGCGTCTATAAGCATTTGTAAAGATATCATATAGACCCTCCCCAAGCTCAGAAAGCTTGTATTATTAACTATTTCTGCCAATTTGATCAGAGTGAGCAGAGGCAGCAGTTGTACATTTGCATTTGCCTCTTTCTGTGTTTTTTTTTTTAATGGATCCCATATTGAATATATGTCAGGAAATGCTCCTGATGTTGCTCTTGATGCGGCAGCAATGTCGTCGCAAATTTGCATGAGAGGTCCAGAATCAGAGCACGTCGATATTGGACCCATCCGTTGATGGCACAGCGAATGTCCGTTGGATATTTCACAAACATGTATGCATTAGTGAGTATATATGCTCTATGAACTATCCAAACTAATTACGACATTTTAAACAAGTTTTTCTAGTATTTTTTATGGTTTACCATCATATTTCTGAGTTTTCTGCTCCAAAAAATTGGGTTCCTTTAAAAAGGCTTATAAACGCAAACGCGGCTAAACGCAGGTGCCTGCGTTTAGCGTCTGAAAAGCAGAAAAGCAAAGTGTCTGAACGCATTTTTTTGCTTCTGGAAAAATGAGGTTAAACGCAACTGCATAAAAACGGGAAAAAACTAGACTGTGTACATGGACACATAGGATAACATTGCATGCGTTCAGGTGCAGTTGAAAAAAGTGTCCAACTGCCACTGAACGCGCGTTTAACTGCGTCTCGTGTGCATGAGGCCTTAGCTTCCAAGCTTATAGGCAGACTAGCTGAGGATTTGGGTGTAAACAGACCCCCAGAATAAGAGAACTCATGGTGGGGAGGATTGCAAAACACATTAGTGCTGAAAAACAACTTATTTTCGGCCACCACAGAGCAAATAACCCATGCCCGGCCCTGAATGCCCTTCCTGAACTCCAAAGGAAGCAAGTTCACTAAAGGAAAAAGCATACCCCGATCTGAACACCCCCCGATGAGGTAGGGAAATCTTTCCTTGGAGCTAGGGAACAGCAAACTCTTCCCATTGCTAGAAGCAATCTGTAATTGTAGGGTTGTTCCAATTAATACTGGTTCCCTGATTTCACAAGCTTGTGAGCCATTTGAATGAACCCCAATTCCCATGAACTGGTGCCTAGTTTTTCTGTAAGGGTATACAGCAGCCAACGGTCATTTGCTCAAATTCTGTGGATCTTCCCACCAAGTGAGACCCATAAAATCCCCTCTCGTTAAAGCCATGGTCAGCATTTAGCAAATTGTGCCTGCGATTCCATTCCCCCAGCAGGAAACTCTAAAGCAAGTTTCTCAAACTGGCGGCCCTGTGGCTGCTACGAAACATGTCCCATCAGGCCTCTTCATGTGGGACTCATGCTTGCAACGGTCAGCCTTGTAGTGCTTCATGGGACTTGCAGTTTTGCAACATCTGGAGAGCCGCTAGTTAGACCTCTGCGCTAAAGCCTTCTGGACCCTTACTACACCCAGGACTGCCACCATAGTAAATCCTAAAATCTGCAACAACTGCCAGATAGAAACTTTTGGTAGACTGCTTTCTTTTCAGTGAAAATTTTTAGAATTTTTTTTTTTTGCAAGCTTTATACTACTATGATGTGTATACTCAGTAACCTACAAAGACTACAGAGAAAGAATCAAATGCAATTTGTGTGAGCAGATTCTCCTACACAATTGCTAAAAAGTCTGGACCAGAACTTCATATGGATGAGAGCGCTTAACTCTTCCTACTGGACAGAAAGGAGCGTTTGTCACACCAGAATTCATTCAATTTCTTGGTGCCAGGTATACAACAGGTGCCACCTTGGTTCTCCCAGGCCCAATACACCTTCTCCTGCAGGCTGTGGGAACCTCAGCAGAAACACATCCTAGGACCAATTTCCAGAGCTCCCTGTCACAGCCAGAGGGGACACACTGCTATGCAGGACTAGCAGCATTGCTGCTAAACACCGCTTTGGGAGGCAAGATCAAGCAGAAGTATATAAGGACACTCTCGTAATAACGAATGACACAGTAACACTGTAACCCGACTACACCGAGGGAGCCCCGATAACCACAATTACCAGAGCCAGGGTGAATAACTTTACTCTGTACTCCTGGATGGTCAAAAACACAAAACAAAAAAAATCGAGGATGAGGGGGTGGGAGAGGTTAATTGCCTTTTGGTTTGTGTTCTCTGTTCAAGGTAGAGACATTGATCTCTATCAGGTATGCTTAAGGTCAGTGGGTCCTACAAAAAAACATTGATGTGCTAAATTTAGGGTAGCGTGTTGGAGATTCCAGAATAACCACAATATTACCATTTAAAAAAATGGGACACTAAACTCTGGTTAAGAAAAAAAAAATTTTTTTCTCAAAGCGGTTGTAAACCGCTGGATTATTTTTTTCCCTTCCCCTTACCTGCAATGTAAAAGGCATAATGTGCTAGTATGCATTGCATACTAGCACATTATGTGAAACTTACCTGAAAACTAAGCCTTTCAGCGATGCGATTGCTGGAGGCCGCTTCCACCTTCACAGACTCCGACTGGCTGGAGCCACGATGACGTCACTCCCACGCATGCATTTGGGGGCCACCAGTCCCGACAGGGCTCTGAAGGAACAGCAAATGTGGTCGTTCCTTCAGAGCGTATATGCGCCAGTGATGTTACTGGCCGCATGTACAGTAAATATCTCCTAAACGGTGCATGTTTAGGAGACATTTACACTACCTATTGGATAATCATTTAATACGGCTTACCTATAGGTACAATTTAGTGATCGAAGTTTACCTGCTCTTTAACTCATAAAAAAGTGCCTTCTATTGTTCTCAGCCTCCTCCAAATCATTTTATTTGTACTGTGATCCAGCTTTCTGCTAGAGAGTGGCTACGTTCAGTCGACCAGTCGCATAGTGTTTAGGAACACAGCCCCCCACTTGGCTCCTGCCATGTACACTGGGGTTTCCAGTGGACAGAGCAATGACTGCAACCAATGTGCATTGGGTGGGGAAAAAGGTTCTGGAGCTCCCAAAAGGACATTACAAGGAGGCAGAAAAACACAGTAAGAAGACAAACAATTTCATGAAACTAGATTACACAGCTAATAAGTAGTGTTTGAATTATTTTGGAAAAAAAAAAAAAATATTGTTTGGTTGATTTCATTAAAGTGGGAACTGGCCTATGAGAATCTCGAAGGGTCCCATCGGCCACTTACTAATCTGATAATGTCACTGTGGAGAAGGATGCTTCCCAAGGATTTCTGGCACAATCAACTGTTTTTTATCTTTTTTAAATGCTAAAAGTACACATGAATAAATGTGCAGGCGTTGTAGAGACGTACTGAAGTCTTTTTTGCCCTTACATACACCAAGTCTCTCCCACAAGCCTTGTGTAATGGTAGACTAGGCCAGGAATGTCCTGGAGCTTTCCATGCTTCTTAGAATTTGCTCAGGAAATTTGTTGCATTGTCTTTAGAATAGATTTCTGTATAAATTCTTTCTAGGTGAAACCTTTCCCTTTTAAATATGCTATGAAATGTTTCCTTCATTGACTGAATGTCAATAGTAGAGTTGGTTGACTTCTGAGCTGCCCTATGCAACCAAATAGGCCAGAATAAAGAGGGATGCTTCCAGAGCAAAAAAAAAAAAAAAGTCTGGAAGCCTTGGCATGCAATTATTCCGTCTAAAAAAAAAAAAAAAGGTACGGCAGGAACATTTGTTGTCTGAAAACAGGGTATTGCAGGAATCTTGAAGCAGCTGTGCAACGTAACCAGCTTCAGCGTGCTCAGGTAAATTTTAAAAAATATAGAAGCTTATCGATTGCCATACAGCTACTCCAGATTATCTGCTCCAATCTTGGGAAATACCCATCAATGTATACAAGAACAACCCTTTGAAAAACAGTAAACATGATTAATGCACATCTTACTTGTAACGAATTTTCTCATCCATGTCTAGGGGTGGCTCCTCTGTAATATAGGTCACCAAGTCTTCCAAGCACTCAGATTTTAATAAAAACTCCACAAGTTTACGATTCTGCGCCTTGCATTCTTGCAATATATCCTCTTCATCCATCAACTCCTTTAGTGTCACTTCATCTCTCTCTAAGAGGGTGTCTATGTGAGATGAAGAATGCAGGTCGAACTTCCAAAACATACTTGGCTGATGAGAAAAAGTCACATTTCAACATCTAACAGATATTGTACACCACCTACGCAAGTGCCTAAATTTACATTGTGGTGACGCCTCATTGTACTTTAAGCATAAGAGAGACTGGCATACCTTGGAAGATAACACCAACAGGTAAAGAAAAAAGAAAGGGGAGAAGTAGTGTTAACAAAACCTGCAAGAACACCTGACAACTACTTTGACAGAGTCAGCATACTTCAGCTATGTTCCAAGCTTTCTAGATCAGAAATTAAAAATGTATTTTTACATCAGATGAACTTTACCTACAGGGTTGTAAAATGTACAGTTTTAAATAATATGTGTACCCTGCAATGTGCTTTATATTTGTTGCTCTTTTATGAACTAGTTGTAAAGAACTCATGACTGAATTCTAGCTGCCATGATTTATTCACACGGATGCAAGTGGCACCAATGATTGTCCTGTTTACTTCATCATTTAAGATGCAGCAAATGAAAGACAAGTGTGACAACCTTTGAGCTTGCATTTTTAAATAAAACAAGCCAACGGCAGCGCCATATTTTATAATGGGTCTCCACTACTGGATTATAATCTACCATTTCTAGCAAAAACTAAAAAGGTGACAAACATTCCTCAGAAATAAGCCAGCGATGCTATTTGCATGCAGAAAATTGTTTAATTTTGTTTTTATTTATAGCAAGTATTCTAATAAAAAAAAAAAAATAAAAAAATAAAAAAAACACACAAACACACCTTTGCTTAGTAAGGCATTTGGTACATACCGTACTTATCGGCGTATAACACGCACTTTTTTCCCCTTAAAATCAGGGGAAAATCGTTGGTGCGTGTTATACGCCGATCCCCCTCCGATCTCCGCTAGCCGCGAGTGTACTCGGCTCTTCTCTGCCCCGCTCAGTCACACCCAGTCCCGCCATTGGACCTGTGTTATGTCCATCATGGACTGGGCGTGACTGAGCGGAGCCGACAAGAGCTGAGTACATGTGTATCTCGGCTCCGCCCAGTCCGTGCTATCTCGGCGGCATTCGCTCCGCTCCCGTCTGTCGGATACTGTCCTCGGCGGCGCCAATTTTAAATGGCTATGACACTGAAGGGAAAGGCTGCACTGGCACAAGGCTGCACTGGCCACTGATAAGGCTGCAATGATGGGCATTTAAATGTAAGTTGTTGTTTTTTTTTTCCTTAAACTTCCATCCTAAAAATCATGAAAATTAATAAAGATACACATCGATCAGCCATAACTTTATGACCACTGACAGCTAAAGTGAACATTTACAATGGCATCTGAAAGTGGGTGGGATGTACTAGGCAGCAAGTGAACATGAACCCTGAAGTCGATGTGTTAAAAACAGAAAAAAATGGGCAAGTGTAAGGATTTGAGCGACTTTGACGAGGGACACATTGTAATGGATAGATAATTGGGTCAGAGCAACTCACACTGACTAAGCATACGCTGTGTATGCAAAATGCGTTTTGCAACACTACAGGACGCCCGTTCTCACCATGCGCTCTAGTGGATCGGCAGTGTTTGCCATGCGGCCCTAGTACACTGCAACTGCTGCAAGAGGGCAGCTGCAATCTGAGACCATAAGATATACTACAAGATGTCCATGCTGGAGGTCATAGAACACCATCAGGGAAGACTCAGCTGCAAGTTATGCTACTGTGGTCAATCGCAGTCTGACAAATTGGGAATCAAGTGGAACAAGGTTATCCATATCCCAGAGTGTTCCTCCACAAGCAAGGCTCCAGTGGCCGGTTCCCACTACCCTCTCCTGATCCCACTGGGAGGTACATGTACAGTAATTTTTGACTCCAAGTGAACATCGCTGATTATGTGCACTCTGAAAGTTGAAGATCGACTGTGGATCCTCGGCTGATGAAGACAGTGACAAACGCATGAAGTTAACTATGGAATTTTTGAAGTCCATCACTGCTATATGCATTTTCTCTCTGGACGGACAATCATTTACCAACCTCTATCTTGGAGGCAGTATATCCGAGACTGTTTGGTGGTATGCAGCAACCCTTCAGGGTACCCACCCAGCTAGAGCCCTTTACCACCACTTCACAATATACCGAGTTGCTCTTCCAATATGCATCATTGAGCCTAGTACTGCAAGATTCTGAAGTATCTTAAGGTTTGGGGGGGGGGGGGGGGGGGGGTACTATGGTTCCATTAGCATACCATTAGCCCTGATTGGGACAAGTATTGCTTGGCGCCTGACAACCCCATACCTAGACTTCTAGGCTCAGATATTTGGAAGCCATGCATAGGCTGTTTGCAGTATGAATTGTATGTGTGAGGGATGTCCTGAGTGTTTAGTTTAGGTGACAACTTTGTCTCTAAACATTTTAAACGGTGTCTGGATGGGCAGGCCCATTGTGCCTACCCACAATTTGATATATAGAATTTTGTATTTTTCAATAAAGTGTTATCACCTGCTCAGTATACCATAGTTGGTCTCCCTTATACAACTCTGGACATGGCGGGGTGACCCTAGAGGTCTCTCCCCCCTTTTTGACATTGACATACAGTTGTGGAGGTTCCCCTGTCCTTTGGTTCTAGAGTGTTGGTGGAATATTTTAGTCGTTTGAGAGCAACCTTTTATTTTACAACTCACACTGCAGCTCGTGGGATGTTCCCGGTCTGCAGTGAACAGGACCTACCAAAAAGCGGCTCATGGGGTGCAAAGGCTCATGGGGTCTGACCAATAGAAGAGCTACTGTAGCTCAAATTACTGAAAAAGGTAATGCTGGTTCTGATGGAAGGGCCAGAACACACAGTGCATCAAGTTTCATGCGTAGTGGGTTGCATAGCCACAGATCAGTCAGAGTGCCCATGCTGACCGTCTCCACAGCCAAAAGGCAACTACAATGGGCACACGAGCATTCTATCTGTATCACAGCGTAATGGAAGAAGGTAGCCTGGCCTGATAAATCGCTTATTTTACATTATATGGATGGCCAAGTGAGTTTGCGTCATTTACCTGGAGAAGAGATGCCATCAGCATAAACTATGGGAAGGCAGCAAGCAGACGGAGGCAGTATGATGCTTTGGGCAATGTTCTGCTGGGAAACCTTGGGTCCTTCCATTCACATGGACGTTATTTTAAAGTCCATACCTCAAAGATTAGGGGCTGTTCTGGGACCTACTAAATATTGGGTGAGTGGTCATAATATTATAGCTGAACGGTGTAGGTTACAAAAAAGGTAGATCATAAAAAGATGTAAAGGAGCTGAAAATTTGTAAAATATCAATATACACATCTAAATATGTAAATTCCTAATCATTGACATGAGGTAAATAAAGGTTTTCGTTGACGTACAAGAGAGCAGCTGCCTCTGTATACTGCACAGGTTATAGAAATAGTCACCGTTCCCCCAGTGGGGGTGGCTTCCCTCGTCGGGAGCAGACAATTGTTCTCCAGGAGAGATTCCCCTGTAAGTACAGTGTGTGTTGATGGGGAAATTGTGCAAAATTTCTTTCCTGCAACCAGAAATTTGCACAGTTTATGGCCTTAGTGCAACTCCTAAAAACAGTAGGTATCAGAGGCATAGGGTTAAATATTGACTTTTTTAGGCCATGGCTTTGGTTTTAAAATGAAAACCAGTGACAGTAAACAAGGCCAGGCCACCAAAAACCAACATTTCACTAGTACATTCTGTATAGTTAAAGCCCAATTGGAGTTTCTAAAACTTGCTTGTAGCACATTCAGTTTTAAAATGCACTACTGTACTGCGGGATGGCACATATGCATTAGCACATTGCACTGCCATTATTTTTGAGCGGTACCCAAGTGCACTAAGACTGCACAGGCATTGCAGAGAGCTGCAACAGTAACACTACCATGCGTTGTGTAGCATCAGCATGCTGCACACACCTTTTCAGTCTGTTCTTGTGTACTAGCAGCTCATTCTAAATTAATGGGCTGTATAAAACGCAAAGCCATTAAAGCGGAACTAAACCATCAATTTAACGGTTTCAAAAACAGTTACATTCCCGGGATGCCCACTGTCCCATTTGCTTGTGGTCTCAACCAAAAAGGTCAAACCATCAAATGACAGGAGTGATAAAGGACATGTGCAAAAACATGGTAGTTGCAGATAAGAGGCCAAGATGCCAGCTTCCTTGGCTGAAAAGCATAGGCAGGAGGGTATATACCCTGTAGTTCCGCTTTAACGCATCATAACATGCGTTGCAATGTTTAGGCATGACGACGTGAATGGGCCCTCAATCTCCATCTAGCTTATGAAGAAACTTTATTTAGGCTTCAATGCTCTTAGTATCTTGTACATATCAATGATTTCAGTAGCTCTCAGTGAGTGAGATTTCTGAGGCCTGCAACCCACACCATGGCCATAATGAGAGGGACTGGTGTCAAGATTTATGCTTTAACCACTTGCTGACCGGCTCCTGTAGATATCCATCTTCAAAGTGCCAACGTATATCTTGGCAACGGCAGAAGCTGCTGCCACAACCGAGATATCCATCTTTTCAGGAGCCGGTTGTATTTACGATAATGGTGGTCTCTGCGGCGCGTTTTCCGCAAGATCACCGTTCTCGGCGGCGGGAAAAGAGGCCCCCCCCTCCCGTCGCTCACCAGAGGCGATTGTGGCCTATCACTTCCTTGGTATGGAGACGAGTGAGGCTAAGATGGCCCCCCACCCATCTCCATACCATAGAAGGGCGTAAGTGACGTCAAAACGTCACTTCCGCCAATACATCTTTTCACATTTTTTCAAAGTCATTTTTTCCAAAATTACCAATTTTTTTTTTTATTATTGCATTTTAGTCCAAATATGAGATCTCATGAGGACTAGATCTCATATTTATAAGGGCCTGCCATGCTTTTTTCTATTACAAGGGATGTTTACATTCCTTGTAATGGTAATAAAAGTGATCCAAATTTTTTTTTTTTTTTTTTTTTAAAACGTGAAAAAAATAAATAAAATTTAAGTAAAAAAAAAGCGCTACGTCCCGACGAGCTCGTGCGCAGAAGCAAACACATACATAAGTAGTGTCAGCATAAGAAAACGGCGGTCAAACCACATATGCGAGGTATCGCCGCAATCGCTAGAGCAATAATTCTAGCCCTAGAACGCCTCCAACTCAAAACATGCAACCTGTAGAATTTTTTTAAACGTCACCTATGAAGATTAAGGGTAAAAGTTTGACACCATTCCACAACCGGGTGCAATTTTGAAGCGTGACATGTTGGGTATCAATTTACTTGGCGTAACATGTTAGGGGGTTCCAAGTAATTTTCTAGCAAAAAGAGTTTAACTTTTAAACACCAAATCTCAGAAATAGGCTCGGTAATGAAGTGGTTAATTACTACGCCTGGCACAACATGGCTATTTTAATGAGTTCCAATAATTGGTACCCTCCCAAAAGGTGGTATAATGTGTAGCATAGCAATATTGTTAAAAACAAGTTAAAAAGGGAAAAAAAAAAAAGGATGCATAAGTGTTATTCAATGCATGCAGTTATTTGAAAGAGGTTTTGTCATGAAAATAAACCTAAAATAAAAAAAAAAAAAGTTATGTAAATGTGTAAGTAACATTTTCAAACAAAATTCCAAAAACTGTAGAAAAGTGTGGGATTAGGCTTATGTACTTTATGCAAATCATAGTTCATTACCCTATAGTATTTGCAACTTTATAGCCCTTTTACATAATCCAATTCCTAGCTGACTCCTGAACAGTTTTTACATACATATACTGCACAATGCATAATTACAAAGGGACAACAGAAACAGCAACAAAAAGGTTTAAGGGTGAGGGCTGTTGCCTTTAACACTGTAATTTATATGATTTATTTAAATTTGAGAAACGCATAGCTAATGCTCTAGTTCAACTGAAGTTCAGGCGCAATGAAAAGGGTGGGGCAAAACGAATTTAAAGCAGAGATTCTACCAGTGTTCCGGTTGGGTAAACTTCCTCCCATTTCCCCATTTTACTTGACACCAGCCAACTAGGCAGGAAGTGAGGAAATCTCCCTTATGTGGCAGAGGGGGGGGGGGGGGGGGGGGGACCCCAAAGAAATAGAGGTTCTAACATTTCCCTAACTGATCTAAAACTAAAAAAAAATAATGAAAAACCAGTTGGCTGGCATGGTGGCTCCATTTTGGCATAAACAACCCACTGACTCCCAAGATGCTTTAAAATCCAGTGTTATACAAACACACCCAGTATCAGATGTCTGGGTGTTGTTGTGAATGTTTCTTTGTAGCGCATTTGTTATAAGCATTTACACTGCACTAACAAAAGCACATGGCAGGAGAATACAGCACTTTCCAAGTCTGTCATCAATAAAATGACAGACAACAGCTGTTTGAGAAAGATGGGGAATGCCATCTTGCTCATTTACATGAACAGCAGAGATCCTGTGTTTTCCTTCTCTACATATTAGCATGCTTTGGGGAGACTGATGCATGCTGCCAAATACAGGCCATGACAAATCAGCAGACATGGGTATCAGAAGTTTATTTTTTTATATGAAATAGCCTGTCACCCAGAAAACCTGCTGCAACAGGCAGAGTGAGGGCAAGACTATAACATTTGGAGGATGTTAATATCTCTGACTACATATCTACTTGAGCAAAGTGTGAGATCAATGACAAACTTTGTTGCTTTCTCAGCAGAATTTAGAGCAACTTTCAGCAGCAGGAAATGACTTTTTTGGGGTCACTCTTTAACTGAAATAACATATGATATAATAACTACTTCATGCCAAATCACGTACCTGTACGTCACTTGGTTGAAGTGGTTGTACCGGGGGGGGGGGGGGGGGGGGGCTGCAACACCTGCAGGCCTCGCCCCAGTATTTATTTTTATTTTTTTTAAGAGCAAGCTGTCTGCTCTCTCATGATAACCGATGTGGCCAATGAGCCGCTCAGCCGTTATAAAAGGAGGGGCCATCCATCACCCCCCCCCCCCGCTCTGCCCGGGTCTCCCATCCCACCAGGAGACTGGAGCGACCATCTGCCACTTCCGCTGGCTGTGTGGAGACCCGTATGAAGCTGGAATTCGATCGGGTCACCAATGGAAAAATCCAAAAGCGACATCACTTCTGGTTCACTCAGCTGCCAATGATGCCAATGTATACAATATTAAAAAAAAAAAAGTAAGTATTTAAAAAATGTTGGCGTTTTGAATACTTTGAAGTGCAAAAGGAGGGATTTGGAGTCTTTTAGACCCCCGATCCCTTCATAAACAGTACCTCTCACTGCCTATTACTCACAAGGGATGTTTACATTCCCTCTGACAGTAATAAAAGATTTTTTTTTTTTTAAAGCGCCCCCAAGTGCTCGCCCATCAAAGAAAATGCATACGCATGTCACACCCACAAATGTAAACAGTGTTCACATGTGAGGTATCGCTGCAATCAGAGCAATAATTCTAGCAAAAGACCTCCTCTAAAATTTAACAATTTATTTAGAGTTAAACGTTGCCAAGGAGATTTATTTTTATTTTTTTAAAGCGCCGTAGTTTGTCAGCATTCCATGAGTGCATGCAATTTTAAAGTGTAACATGTTATCCATTAACTCAAAATATGGAAAAAATATTTGGGCTAACTTTACAAAAAAAAAAAAAAAAAAAAATATATAAAAAAAGCATTTGGAATACCGCTACGCAAATAGCATGTGACAAACTATTTCAACAACCGCCATGTTATTCTCTAGGCTCTTTGCAAATAAGAAAATTTATATTATATATTTTTTTGGGGGGTCCCCAAGTAATTTTCTAGCAAAAAAAATAAAAAATAAAAAATTATTTGAACTGCCTTTTATATCTGCCGGGAGTCCAGCTTTAAACCAATAGTGTCCTATAAAGGAAATTGCATTTTGTACAGGAATAAGACTGCATGTACATTTTCAACATCAGAATGATCCCTCAAACAGACTAGGTAACGTTTGCTGCAAAATTTAAGATCACTATAAAATGTGTTAGTTAGAGAAAACAAAGACAAGAAGAGAAATAATCAGCTGTGGAGTTAAAATATGGCCTCTTAAAATGTTCTTATCTATGAAAGCACATGACATTGAGAATATAGATGACTTATACAGAGTGCTAAGGAAAAGTAGCAGGTTCTAATATATGGAGGGAACAATCGGACTTAGAAAAACACTATAAAGGACATGAAATGAAAATGGAGAAATAAAAGGCTCGTACTGCGGCAAACATGTTACTGTGAAATGTCAGAATGTTGCTCCGAAGCTAGATGACATTAGGGGATTCTCAGTCAACGGGGGGCAGGTGGAGGCAAAGATTAGTCCATCAAATTCCAACAGAAAGCAGGTGCCTTGGAACAAGGAAAAACAAAAACTGTGAAAAGTAGAACCACGAGGTCAGTTCTGTAAGCGAGGCAAGAGACTGTCGCTGAATAATAGAACTTGTCTTAGCACATAACTAAATAGGGAAGATAAAACAGTGGCAGTAGAAATAAGGATTTGTCACCTATGTGGGATTCTTTTAAAAGAGGACTAAAAACTTTGTTAAAAAAAATAGTCTATATTGCTTTACAAAAAAATTTGTAAATTAAAAAATGACCCTCTGCATTTAAAATTTATAGCTCCTGTAATTTTCTAAAAAAATAAATAAAAAAAAATAAATAAAAAAATGAAATACAATATGGAAACCTGGAGGCATTCTGCACAATGCTGATGGAGATGCACAACGACTCCAGAAATGCAATCTTCTACTTACGCAATTGGCTCACCAAGTTTCTCAGATGTTTGCACTAAGATACTGGCAACATTTTGGGCATCTTAAAGCGGTTCTGCACTCTGAAATTTTTTTTTTTTTTTTTGGGCTATATGCCTAGGGCATATAGCTCAATTGGGGGACTTACCTGTTCCATGTTCCATCTCGATCGCCGCCGGTTTTCGTCTTCATCTTCTTCTTGTCTTCTTCTTGTCTGCTGGGGTCCATCTTGCCTGTGGGCATGTGAAACCCCACAGGCAGTGTTGATGGCCCAGCATGCACCGCCGTTACTCGCGCGTGCGCAGTAACGGCACATCTGCCGACATCTCACGAGATTTCGGCAGATGCGGCCGAAATCTCGCGAGATTTCGGAAGATGCCCGCACTGACTCCTGGGATCAATGACACCAGATCCCAGGAGACAGTGCGGCGTGACTACGATCGACGCAGAGACCCCCCCCGCCGCCGCCGAGGGAGAAGACCGGAAGTCTTCAATTACAAGGTAAGTAAAAAAAAAAAAAAAAAAAAAATCATTTCATTTAGTACTCTTTGCCTGATTTGGAAGGCAAAGAGATTTACTAAATGAAATGAGTGCCAAACCGCTTTAAACTTGGTTTAGGCTGGTTTCACACTGGAGCGGTGGGGGCGCTGGCGGTAAAGCGGCGCTATATTTAGCGCCGCTTTACCGGCGTTTTAGCGGCGCATTGCGGCCGCTCGCGGGGTGTTTTTACCCCCCGCGAGCGGCCGAAAAAGGGTCAATACCGCCCGCAAACCGCCGCTATAGCGGCGTTTTGCGGGCGGGTTCGGCGCGCTCCCCCATTGTTTTCAATGGGACAGGCGCTATAGGAGCGGTAAATATACCGCTCCTATAGCGAGCCAAAGATGCGGCTTGCAGGACATTTTTGAGCGTCCTGCAAGCGCACCGCTTCAGTGTGAAAGCCCTCGGGCTTTCACACTGAAGGAACAGCAACAGCTGTTTCGGGTCGGTTTGCAGGCGCTATTCTTAGCGCAATAGCGCTTGCAAACCGCCCCAGTGTGAAAGGGGCCTTAGAGAAATTAGCTTTGACTTAACAGTACAGTGTCCTAAAGCCAACATGTTTTAATGTCATAAAATTGTATAACGTAGCGCCAATTATTTAGACACAAATACCTGTATACTGATGTGATTCTGAACGCTTTTGAAACCATTCTCATTCTGCATTGATGTACTTTTTTTTTCTTTTTTAATAAAAAAAAAAAAAAAAAAAAAATATCTAGGCATACCCTGCCATAGGGGTTTTGTTTTTGACATTATACCCCAAGGGTTAACTACTAAAGGAATAAGGTTCCTCAAACACTGAAGGTGCACCAAGTTATATGAACCAGACCCTCCCATTCAACAATCAGTCTGCAAAGGACTTGGTAAAGCAGCCATTTCTTAAGAATAGAAGAAGGCAGGAATCTGCCAACAAAGATGGGTAAAATACTTGCAATGTACATTGATGAACCAGGCAGGATTGTTTTTTATCCTCCAAAAGTTACACTTTAACGTAGCCTGTGAAAAAAGGAAAACATGGGCGCTGCTATAGCCAATCTGTTGAAGGTGTATAGGCCATTATCCTTGTCCTCTCCAGTGAGAGAACTATCCAGAAAAAAAGCCAGGATCGCAAAAGTATACACCTTAAAAAGTTAGAAGTCAACATTAGCAGTTTGCACATTTCCTACTCCAAAGGCTTCTTTTGATCTGTGTATTGGGCTTTAAAGTGGTTGTAAACGCCTAACAACCACTTTAACCTCTTGCTGACCGCCCAGTCATATGACGGCAGCAAGAAACATCTGTTGTTGCGGGCCGCCGTCGTATGACGGCATTTCCTTTGTAAACGCAGAGATCCACGTCCTGTCAGAGGAGATGAGACTGATGGTGTGTCCCTTATATATAGGGACTCCGATCGGTCTCCTCCCCCAGTCAGTCCCCTCCCCCCAGTTAGAATCACTCCAATAGGGAACATATTAACCCCTTGATCACCCCCTAGTGTTAACCCCTTCCCTGCCAGTCACCTTTATACAGTAATCAATGCATTTCTATAGCACGGATCGCTGTATAAATGTGAATGGTCCCAAAAATGGGTCTAAAGTGTCCGATATGTCCACTGCAATAATCGCAGTCATGATAAAAAAAAAAATAAAAAAAAATTTTAAAATCGCGATTTTTTTTTACCAAAAATATGTAGAAGAATACGTATCGGCCTAAACTGAGGAAAACATTGTTTAAAAAAACAAAAAGGATATTTATTATAGTAAAAAAATATTGCGTTCTCAAACTTGTCCCTCTTTTGTTTACAGGCATGCCTCACTTTTAAAATACACAATGGGGTTCATTTACTAAAGCTGGAAAGTGCAAAACACGGCTTACTTCTGCATAGAAACCAATGAGCTTCCAGGTTTTATTACCCAAGCTTAATTGAACAAGCCGAGGTTAGATGCTCATTGGTTTCTATGACGAGGTGAGCCTGATTTAGCGCTTTCCAGCTATAGTAAATTTTTAAATGAATGAAATAAACCCCATTGTGTACTTAAAAGTGGGGTATGCCTGTATAGCGCAAGAAATAAAAACCGCAGAGGTGATCAAATACCACCAAAAGAAAGCTCCATTTGTGGGGAAAAAAAAATTATAAAAAAAAAAAAAAAATGTATTTGGGTACATCGTTTCATGACCGCGCAATTGTCATTCAAAATGCGACAGCGCTGAAAGCTGGCTTGGTCAGGAAGGGGGTGTTCGTGTCTGCTAGGCAAGTGGTTAACCTAGATTAAGGCTTACCTGTAGGTGCAAGAAAATATCTCCCAAACCTAAAAGCTTTAGGAGATATTTGCAGAAATAGCAGCACCGATAGCACCAATAGAAATAGCATGCGCCGTAGACATCGGGCGCAGGCACACTGAGCGTGCCGTTTAACAGCGATAATGCCGTTAGTGGCGGCACCAGCGCAGGAGTGACATCAACAGAGCCACGATACCCAGAAGTCACTCCGGGTATCATGGCAGTGTCGGAATAGGGGGGGGGAACGAGGACCGATTCGATCTCAGGTAAGTAATTCATAATGAGCTAGTATGCCATGTTTGTCTTGCACAGTGTGTTTTTTTTTTTTTTCCCCAAACAGAGGGAATGTGTGTGATGCCCAACTCCTGACAATTGGTATTGTTTTCCCCAAGAAATGGCAAGAATGATGTAGTCATTCTACCCCCTTTCTACCTTTATTGTTATAAATGTGCAGTCTTGAAATCCAAGCATGCATGTTTATGCAAAAAGAAAAAAAAAAAGTCGTAAACCTGCAATATACTCATGTACATGAGCCAATAAAAGGGCGTCTTCCTTTTCATCCAACTGGGAACCATATTTTTCTTAACGCAAACTCGCTTCAAAAAAGAGACCAAGATAAAATCACTACCAGCTGACAATATAAGTTGTCAGTAGGTCCCTTTCTCGAATGTTCTTGCATCTTAAATGTTGCCCATAACCAATCTAAAAACTGATTTAAGACACACCCCAAGTCCCATCCAATACATACATAGAGCCTAACATTCGACCCATCACCACACAAGCTTTCATGTAAGGGTGAGTAAATGCATGCAATAAAAATGCAATATTCAATCTGTATGGCAGGGCTCTAGCAGGTAGCACTAGGAAAACAAATGTTGCATTAAAAAAATGGTACCTGCGCTTGACCGCTTTTGTCAGCCATTAGAAAACATTACTTCACTTTGAAGAGCACACAGCTCACCCTGCACACCATCTTCAGACCAGTTTAGTAATAGCAGCTCTACTAAATTTTCTCCTATGTGGCACAGCTTCGGTGTAAAAACTTTTCAAAAGGGGATTCTGTGGCCAAAGCTGAGGCACAGCAGACTCATAACAGCTTTCAGTGTGGAAACAGCTTGTCAGGGATAGGTAGTATAAAGATAGAATTTGGCAGAGCAGGAGGGGTTTTTCCACTCTACATATCCTAGACATTTGTTAGAATGATGCATGCATTACTACAAGTGCGATTAGTAGAATATTTGATGGATATGACAGGTTAATTAATAGAGAAAGATTTTCTTTACAATATGCAAACAACTGTTTGATACAACAACTTACAATGTAAGAGGATACTAAACCATTTAATACAGAGTTGATAGAGGAAAAAAAAAAAAAAATCCACTCACCTGATAAAATTTAAAATATTAAGAAAATAAAACCACACTTTGCTCCTTCAACTTCTGGCCCATTACAGGGTATCCCGACTACATTAAAGACAAAATTTCTTCAGGCCGGTATTCTAGAAAAAATAAAAAATAAATGGATATGACTGATGCAAATATTTAAAATACTAAATCCACCAAAAACCTGCTGAATGGATGTCAGGAACATCCTCGAAACCAACAGCAAGGCAGTTTAATCCTGCAAAATCATATGTGCCTGTCACTTATTCCATATAGTGTACAAACATACACACATCCAACAACAGAATATGATGAAGTTGGTGCATCAGCAAAGGTCAAATTCAACAGAACTCACATCAAGATAATCAGTAGATCCAGAAGTGCTAAACACATCTCCACTTTTCCTATAAAAATGCAAGCTTGGCCCCAACACCCTCCTGCCTTATAAACTTCTCTATTGCACAGTAAGCTGCTGCTCCATCACTATCCAACCAGGCTGTGGGCATCTGTATTGACAAAGCTTTATGGAATAAGTACAGTAAAGAAATGCAAGGCTTATTTAGTTGTTCTGTCTGGCAGGCAAGACTGGGACACAAGACTGGCTGAACAGAACTATACATGCTTTGGTAGTTAAGGCAGAGGACCGCCCACCACTGCAAAAATAAAAAAACAGCATCTGTCCAGCGATGTCGGCACCGCAGCTGATGTTTCCATCAGCTGTCGGGTGCTGCCTCTGCCATTGCGGGTAAGGGAACCCAGTAGTGTAGCCTTACAGCTTCAGGCTGGAAACCCTACTGCGCATGCGCAAAGCTCCCCTCCTCTCTCCTTCTGGCCCGGCAACAGGAGGAAGAGGGAGTCGAGCCAGCACGTCAATATCTGTGGCTGTGGCTCCTGGAAGTGGGAACTGCTGGATACCCATCAAAGAAAGGTATCCTGCCCCGCCCCCCAAAAAGGTTCTGATTGTGGCACCGGAGGGGGGGGGGGGCAACAAAATGAGCAGAAGTTCCACTTTAAAAGAAAAAAAAAAAAAAAATGATACACACACACACACACACACACACACACACACACACACTTGCCTTGAGATCAGCTTTAACCACTTCAATACCAGGCACTTTCACTCCTTCCTACCCCGGACAATTTTCAGCGCTGTTGCATTTTGAATGACAATTGCGCGGTCATGCTACACTGTACCCAAACAAAATTTTTATAATTTTGTTCCCACAAATAGAGCCTTCTTTTGGTGGTATTTGATCACCTCTGAGGTTTTTATTTTTTGCTAAACAAACTAAAACACAGTTTTTAAAAAAAAAAAAAAAAGGTTATCGGTTATAAAATGTTATTTTCTCCATTTCCCCGACAGGCACCGATGAGACGGCACTGATATGCAGCTGTGATTGGCACCATCATGTTTTTTATGGGGCACTGACTGGCAGCTAATAGGCACATCTGATGGGGCTGTGCTGATAATCAATGTGCAGATTATCAGCATAGAACCGCCCCGCCCCCCCAACGACAGGGATAGCGGCCGATCGGCTCTCCCTGTCAGCGCGAACTGAGGAATGCCATTTACTGGCACTTCCTGGTTCACGCGATGATCAGCTGTGATTGGTCACAGCTGATCACATGGTAAGAAGCCTCTGTCCGAGGTGTCTTACCACGATCAGAGATACGGCAACAGCATGTTGCCCTGCTGGACATCATAACTAAACCACTTCCCAGCCGTCAACCTGATATGGCCGGGCGGGAAGTTCACTTCTTATTTCTTACATGTTCCCATTCATAGTATAAAAAAAGATTCAAAAAAGTGCTGTTTACATTTTGCTTGCTCTCTTCTGAAAAACTCCAAAACTGAAGTTTTCCCTTCTATGTAATGTTAAAGTGGTTCTAAATGCTCAAGGTTTTTTTTACCTTTACACATTCCATGCATGAAGGTAAAACAAAAAAACCAACAACAACCTCTGCGCAGCCGCCTCCCCAAACATGCTGAGGTGTGGAGCAGCCAATCCTGGGAGAACTGGAGAAGAAAGGAGGAGGGGATTTAACCACTTTCAGACCAATTTGCAGCCAAAGGACCAGGTCCCTTTTTGCGAATCGGCACTGCGTCGCTTTAACTGACAATTGCGCAGTCGTGGGACGTGGCTTCCAAACAAAATTTACGTCCTTTTTTTCCACAAATAGAGCTTTCTTTTGGTGCTACTTGATCGCCCCTGCGGTTTTTATTTTTTGCGCTATAAACAAAAAAATAGCGACAATTTTGAAAAAACGCATTCTTTTTTGCTATAATTAATATCCCCCCAAAAATATATTAAAAAACTTTTCTTCCTCAGTTTAGGCCGATACGTATTCTACATATTCTTTTTTTTTTTTGACCAAAATCGCAATAAGCGATTAATAAATTATTATTTTTTTTTATTAGTAATGGTGGCGATCAGCGATTTTTATTGTGACTGCGACATTGTGGCAGACACATCGGACATTTTTGGGACCATTGTTATTTATACAGCAATCAATGCTATTTAAATGCATTGATTCCTGTGTAAATGACACTGAAGGGGTTAACCACTAGGTGGCAGTGTAGGGGTTAAGTGTGCCTAGAGGTGTGTTTCTTACTGTGGGGGGGCGTGGCTGTCAGCTAGTGAATGCTTTTCTCTGCTCCAATCACAGGGAGCAGAGATCAGCATCACTAGTTGCTAGGCAGAACGGGGAGATGCTGTTTATTTCCGCATCTTCCAGTTCAGCCTTCCCGGGAGACGATCGTGGGTATCCCCGCGGCGATCGAGTCCGCGGCACCCGCGACCGGCCTCACGGGGGACCCGACCGGCGTGAGCACACGCTGCGCGACCGATGGCAAGGCGGCATCTTAAAGGGGACGTACCTGTACGCCCTTATGCCTGTCCGTGCCATTCTGTCGACGTACATTCGTGTGCCGGTCGGCAAGCGGTTAAAGTACACATAATGTCTCTGGCTCCTGCATGAGATATGTAAAATCACCTGTCACTCACAGTAAGGGGGATAAACAAACTGCTCAGAGCTGGATTAACTCTTTGTGGCAAGACTGGGCACAGATGAGATGAAATCCTATACCCTACAAGCCTCAATTAAAAATTATTTTTCGGGTTTACATTCAATTTAATGCTTGCTCTGCATTAAGGTAAAACCCCTTCCGTGCTTCAGGATCCCTCCCCCTTATACTTTCCTGAGCCCGATCTCAATCCAGCACTGTGACTGAGTGTAGCAGCTCTCTGGTCTCTTTCTCTCCTCAGGGAAGACAGATAGCAATGGGAGCCATTAGCGCTTGCGGCCATCAAACTGATGAGGATGTAGAGGCAGGGCCAAGCCATGCATTTGCCGATGCTACCGCTATAGTCCCGGCTACAGCATCCCTGACAGCTGAATATCACTCCACCGCCTGCTGTCAGGGATGCTGTAGCCAGGACTATAGCGGTGGCATCGGAGCTGGATTTACCCCTTTCCTTTTTATGCTCAAAACAAGTCCTGCCCGCATGCTACTGTGTGGCCACTGCAGCACATCGCTGCTCTGTGTCCACCGCCGACAAATTCAAAGTTATTTGTTGCCAGGACAGCCCCCCCCTTCAGAGGAGGATGAAACTTTCTACTCCCTGCTCCGCCTCAGAGCACCCCGGCTCCCGCCCTGCAGTCAATGGAATCAAATTAGGTGAGGAGGACCTGCTGGGACTGTGGACTCCGTCAGGAAATTGTCTCTGGCAGGGCCGCTGAAAAGGCAGTACAGCCAGCCCTCCTGTACTGGGCCCTGGCCCTATCAGTGCAAAAGCAAGGCTCACCCACCTGCCCAGCAGAAGGGACGGCTGTACTGCTTTATGCTGAGTAGCCACTTCACTGCCTGACTGAGAGGAAATCAGCCGCATTAGCTGTCATCAGTGTTCTACTGAGGGAACCATCAAGATTGTAGAGGATTATTTTTCTCCAAAAATGTACAGTCAAGAGCACACAAACCCCCTTCACCCATGCCCTGGCTGTTGCCCATGACTAAATTATACACAACTAAATGCGATAATCTTCATTGATCATGTTGCGCACATTTGGCTGCTATATAATTCAATTATGATAGTCACACAGTACAGGTTAAGCCACATCACCTGTACTGTGTGATGACAGTGAAATGCATCCTTGGGCCTCATTTAGGGCTCATTGACACAAGGCACAGACATCAATCTCCCGTGCAGGGACTTTTACAGGCACAGTGTTGCGTGCATCCTTATGCCAGTGTCCCATTTCTTTTTTTTAGGACACACTGTGTCCCAATATGTCTTGAGGGAGCATGTCCTAATAGAAAAATCGGCATGGGGATGCACACATTGTGCTGGTAAATGTCTCTGCTTGAGACATAAGAAAAATGATTCTGGATGACCACTTCCAAAAATCCCTTTATTGAAGCTTCATATGACAAGTGGTTGACCGATGGAGCAGGGGTCAAAAAGGTAGACGCGTTTCACGCAAATGTTAGCGAACCTGTAACCTGATGACACATTAGAGTAGTATATAGGTGATTGTGGCGACTAGTTTCAATAGGTAATGACTAAGCGATAACATTTGCATGAAACGCGTCTACCTTTTTGTCCTCTGCGCCATCTGTCAACCACTTATCAAAAGGATTTTTGGAAGTGTAGCCATCCGGAATAATTTTCTTATGTTACACAGCATGCGTGCTGGGCTAGTGTGTGGGGATTAACCAGAGACTCACTCACCTGGAGCGGCTTTGGTTTCTGTGCCCTGTGTGAATTTGCCCTCACACTTGTGTTTGGGAGGGTGGTAAAAACATCATGTGTGTCTTTTTACTGTCCCCAACCACTTCCCCTTATTTTGCAAATCAGCCGAGGGTGGATAATATGTGCTGTGGCCATGAAGCGTTTTGCGCAACAAAAATTATCCCTGCTGCGTTCAGCAACAGCCCTCCCCTTTTCTCCCATTCCATCTGGGAGGCCATAAGTTATGAAGATTTTGTCACTTCCAGTATCGGTTCTGCATTTACCTGGCTGGTACTAGCTAAGAAAGCAGCCAATCAGCATTGGAGGGCAGAGGAGGGATCTAATAAACCCCAGATCTCTTCATAAAGAGGATCTGTCACTACCCAAGGTATCACAAAGGATAACCATCACTTGAAGACAGCTGAATTTGAAATGTTGGAGGTTGGGGTAGGGTCAGGGATGGGCCTAATGGTGAGGTCAGGGGCCCCATCAGATAGGCTGAAGGGGGCCCCATGACATCCAACAGCAGCCCTGGTCTCTGGTAAGGGGGGAGTGGGGGCACATACACAGCCACTGCCAGAGTATGTGCAGAAGGCAGGGACAGAGGTTGTCCTTTTGTGTATTAGTGAAGCCCATCAGTGTAACCAACCAGTGCCCATTATTGCCACCCATCAGTCCCCCTCACTACCGCCTCTTCAGCGTACATCAACGAAGGAGAAAAATGACCCGTTTGCAAAATTTTATAACAAAATGTAAAAAAAAAAAATGTTTAAAAAATTTTAACAAAAAAATAAAACACAGGTGATCAAATACTACCAAAAGAAAGCTCTATTTGTGTGGAAAAGAATGATTTGAATTCAATTTGGGTACAGTGTTGTATGACAGCGCAATTGTCATTCAAAATGCTTCAGAGCTGAAAGCTAGTCTGGACAGGAGGGGGGGGGGGAGGGTTTAAGTGCCCAGTAAGCCAGTGGTTAAGGGGGGAACTCTGCAGACTCTGGGGTAAAAGGGAACTTTGTGGTAACCAGAGACCCCCCTACATCCCAGTCCGCAGAGATCGCGCGCGTGTGCGTGTGTGTTAAGAGGGAATGCTGGTAAATCTGAAGTGGGGATTCTGGTGACCAGAGACCCCCCTTGTATCAAAGTTCCCCTTTACACCAAAGTCCACAGCATTCTCTAGATCAGGGGAACTGTGTGGCTTCTGATGTAAGGGGGGCTTCTACTCTGGGGGGGGGGGGGGGGGGGGGACACTAATACAAGATGCAACGCTATGGACTCTGGTGTAAAAGGTAATTAAAGAGCTTGACTTGCAGTTTTGTTAACTTTTTTTAAGGTTATTTGAAAGATGAGTTTCAAATGTTTTGACTGGGGCACAGTTTCAGTGCTTGCCATAGACGCCATTTTTACTAGATACACCTCTCCCCCCATAGGATGTGGCTTCCTATGGTCTCTTAACAAAGGGGAGCCCGCAGCACCAAAAGGGGATTCAAGATGAAGAGAATCAAGACTACTCTGCGCAAAAAACGCAGTTTGGGGAACATCCTTATTTCCCCACCACAAATAGAGATTTCTTTTGATGTTCTTTGATCACCTCTGCGGTTTTTATTTTTTGCGCTATAAACAAAAGGAGCAACAATTTTGAAGAAAAAAAAAAAAAAAAAAAAAAACACTGAGGTATGCTGTGTAAATGGGAACTATTATAGTGGCGTTTTTCCTCAAATGTGACTGCAGAAGTGGAACTACACATTAAGGGGGGGGGGTCAAACCTTTATACCCATTTCACCTGTACTCCCACTCCTCCCTCCATCACAGTTGGTGACACCACCCAACACACCTAGGAATGGGATGAACTGCTTCTCATACCCCTAACGTGATATTAAGCCCAAAAGAAAACATTTTACTGTAGCTAATAGCTTCTTAGATGCAATAACTACATTTTTTTTTTTTTTATTTACTTTATTTTCACGTGGTGATCTGGTGATTTTTTTTCAACAGAACAAGCTGTCATGCAGACTAACATGTCAATTTGGAGAGTTTAGCCCACGGGTGTCCATCAAATCTGGCCCTCTTTGAAAAAAGTTTGAAGTGAACATGTGTGAGGGCCGACCATTTTGCCTGACATTCTTTGAACCATTAAAATGCGGTCTAAGTGTGTTAGTTTCAGCACTAATACACTGCCCAACAATAATTCTCTTACCTTTGTGGCCGTGTGTGAGTAAAGAGAGGAGCTTGGTCGTATTATTTGGATATACCGTATTTCAGGTCTTGACAAATTTGCTTAAAACCTAGGAGCCAGCTAAAAAAAAAATTAGGAGCCAGGTTTTTTTTTTTTTTTTTTTTTTTAACGACGGACAAAAAAATAAAAAATATATAAAACATGCAAAAGACATGCAAGACGGGCATAATGAGCTAGTATACATCACATACTTGCTCATTACAAAATAATTACCTTGGATCGCAGCTGTTGCAGTGGTTCCTGCACACCCCTGTGACTGGCGACAAGTTATTTACGGGTTTGTGGGCTTCGGAACCGCAATGACGTTATTCCCGCGCATTCACTGACTTACGGCTACTGAAGAAATGGTACGAGCGAGCCATTTCTTCAGTGTGCATCTGCCGATGACATCGGCACATGTGAATATCTCCTTAAATGTGCAAGTTTAGGAGATATTCACGGTACCTACAGGTAAGCCTTATTATAGTGGTAACGCATTTTCTAATTGCAATTGAGACCTGGTGCCTGGGATTTGTCGAGCCCTGGGCAAAGGTAAATATATGGGAGTGACTGGTTACAGAAGGATTTTTACCTTAATGCACTGAATGCTCAATTTCCATCTCAGCCCTGTTACACTTTGAATGACAATTATTCAGGCATGAAAAGGTACCCAAATTAAATTTTTATCATATTTTTGAGACAGAGCTTTCTTTTGGTGGTATTTAATCAACACTGGAGCGATTTTTTTGTGCTATAGCAAACTAAAAAAAATAAAAGACTGGACATTGACCCAAAAACTTTTAGTCTGTTATAAAAAAAAAAAAAAAAAAAAAAATGTGCAAATTTTTCATAAATTTTGATCAAAATGTATTCTACTACAAATCTTTTCTAGAAATAATCCAATCAGTATATATTAGTCTGTGTAAAAAGTTATGTATCCATCGAGCTACTTGAATTGATGAAACACAGTGGACCAACACCAGCAGATGACATGGCTCCCCAAATAATCATGGACTGCGGAAAATGTTGCATTTCATTTGGAAATCAAGTTCCCAGAGTTTGGAGTAAGAGTGGAGAGGCACAGAATCTAAAGTTGCATGAGGTCCAGTGTGAAGTTTCTACAGTCTGATGATTTGCGGAGCCATGTCATCTGCTGGTGCTGGTCCACTGGGTTTTATCAAGTTACCACGGCTGCTAATAGGGGCCAGGAACAATGGATTGGTGATTGGCAGACCAAGCTGCTGCTCTCATCCACCCATAGTACATAAACAGTTGGACGGAAGCAACGGTTAAAGCAAATGACTGATCACCCCTGACAAAAAAAAAAAGGGGGGGACGGACGGACGTCCATACATAATACTTAGAGGATGGCCACCTGCACAAAAAATATTACAAGTCAGCAGCTACAAATACTGCAGCTGCTGACTTTTAATAAATGGACACTTACCTGTTCCAGCGACGTCGGCAGAAGATGACGAGCTATCACGTGTCTCTCGGCTGCCCCGCCGCCATCCTCTGTCAAGGAATCAGGAAGTGAAGCGTTGCGGCTTCACTGGCCGGTTCCCTACTGCGCATGCACGAGACGCGCTGCGCGTCTTTACTGGTCCCCGTTGTGTCCTGGGAACTATGCGTTTCCCAGGACAACGGGGAAGGGGGAGCATCCGCGGCTAGCTAGTCACGGAAGTGGGTGCAGATACCTGGATTATACAGGTATCTGCACCCCCGTCCCCCCTGAAAAGGTGCCAATTATGGCACCGGAGGGGGGGGGGGGGGGATCCGATAAGAGGAAGTTCCACTTTAATGAAAAAAAAAAAAAAAAGGTAAAGTGAGCTACCAGCCCCAGCATAGCTACAGTCTAAAACTGAAAGCTACAAAAATGTTAGTCGGTTATGGTAAATAACCTGACATAAAAATGACTTGAACACAAGGGACTTAGAGGAAGTAAAGCCGTTTAAAAAAAAAAAAAATAGGAACCTGCAAAGCAAAGGCATAATGAGCTAGTATGCATAGCATACTAGCTCATTATGAATGACTTACCTGAGAACGAAGCCCCCGTAGCGGTCTACATCTACGATCTTCGGCGTCGCCATCAAACCCGGAGTGACTTCCGGGTCTCGCCGCTCCAGCGCTGTGATTCGATGGAGCGGCGATTACATCACTCCCGCGCAGTGCGTCTGCATGCCGCTGTCTACAGCGCATGCGCCGTAGATAGCGCTGCATTTTCTTTTCTAAATATCTCCTAAACCATGTAGGTTTAGGAGATATTTATTGGACCTACAGGTAAGCCTTAATCTAGGCTTACCTGTAGGTCAAAGTGGTCCCAGAGGGTTTACTTCCACTTTAAGGTTTACCCATAATCCCATGTTTTTCTCACACAGTTAAGATGAATAATCTGCTGCTGCTGAAAATGAACTTTTTTTTAATTAAGCTAAATCATATTATGCTATAATAACATAATAATTTATGATTTATCTATTTACTGTGAAATTACTGGTTTGACGGTATATGCATTAGAAACAGGGACAGTCGAAGCCCAGAAGCCTCTCATCATGCTTTTAGACCAGAAGAGGAGTCCTCGTTGTCAAAGGCGATCACAAACACACAGTAACCGAGTCAAGTAACTTAAGCATACTTTTTCTGTGTAGAGACCATAGTTTATTTGCTGGGCATTTTGCTTGTTACAGATATCAGTCTTGTATTCCCAATATTGTAATAGTTTTGTATGTACAGCATTTTTGTTCAGTAAAAGCACATTTACACACTGCAGAGGTCTCAGATTCCTTACTTATACTGCAAAGTAACCTTGCTAGAGAGACACAAGCAAAACAGCCACCCACGACTCACAAGACCAATAACACTTAGAGAAAAAAAAATAAAGCAAAAAATGCCATCACATGTGCGGGCAAAACTGAACACAAACCCCTGAAACTCCAGCACAATGTCAAATGACTGCAGCATGAGAGCAACTGCAAATAATGGCCCATACACATGATCCAAATAGCGTACGACTTTTTTTGCTCAATAGTCGATATTGAATAGGTTACTATAAGTCACGATAATTCTCGTACGACGACCAAATTTTTTTTTAAATAAATAGGACGTGATGTCATGTGTTGTAATGCATTTTTATTTTCGGACAACTGTACTGACTAAAACGAAAATCGTACGAGGAAAATTTTCGATTTTGTCCGATCGAATAATAAATCGGATGCATTGCCGGGATCGGCTCTCAAAAGCTCTGTACCAACAATCCCATTATCGTACGAACGCGGCGAAAGCGGTATTTTTAATCCGATTTTCGGATCGTGTGTACAGGCCTTAAGACTTTACAGCAGCTATGTTACTATTCCTTCTAAATAGTTTTTAATTTGGATTGTACAACATTTCACGCAACACCACCACACACTGCAACCAAAAGAGCCAGCTAATACAGGGATAATAAGTAATATCTTAAATATTAGATCTGTCATAAAATGTTTGATCTGACATCATACTCAGTCAAATATCGCAAAAAAACACCTCTACATATTTATGATCAAATCTCTCTACATTTAATTTCACATTTCGATTCAGTTTGAGTTATGCTTACGATTTTAAAGTGGCTCTAAATTATAAACTTTTTTTTATCCTTGCCTGTTCACCTGCCGTGTACCCGTACGTTGCAACCTATTTCCGGGTATAGGGCGCACACTGCTCCTGTTGCGATTGTACACAGTTGGAGTCTGCCAGCAAGTAAATCATTGGCCAGGACCTCATGATCAGCTGTGTGCAATCAGAGCCCACAGCTCTGTGTTGGTAAACAGAGCTCTGTACAGAGGGAGCGATCTGTCAGTTTCTCATCCCTGCAAAAGCAGGGAGGAAAAGGAGGGGGGGCCCAGGTTACCAGATTTTGACAGGTAACCGTTCCCACCACCTAGGCACATGACAGGTCCCAAAAGACTGCAGGACAATTAACGACGCCACTCACGCATGCACAGTGGGCACCCAACTGTGAAGCCACAAACTGTCACAAAATACCGGCGAGAGAGAACAGTGGACAGGGGGAGAAAACGGCTCAGGTGAGCACCACGCTGGATTGTGGGAAAGGCAAGTGGCTATTAAAAGTCAGCAGCTACAGTTTTTGTAGCTGCTTACTTTAAATTTTCACTTAAGAGTCTGAAGCTCCTCTTTAGCCCCGGAAGATTTTACCCCCTTCCTGGCCAGAGCACTTTTTGCGATTCGGCACTGTTGCTTTAACTGACAATTGCGCGGTCGTGCGACGTTGCACCCAAACAAAATTTACGTCCCCCCCCCCACAAATAGCTTTCTTTTAGTGGCATTTGATCACCTCTGGTTTTTATTTTTTTGCGCAGTAAACAAAAAAAGGAGTGACAATTTTTTCTCCTGAGTTTAGGCCGATATGTATTCTACTACATATTTTTTTAGTAATGGCGGCGATCTGTGATTTTTATTGTTACTACGACATTATGGCAGACACATAGGATACTTTTGACACTATTTTGGGACCATTGTCATCTATACAGCGATCAGTGCTATAAAAATGCACTGATTACTGTGTCACTAGGGCACGATGAAGGGGTTAAGTGTGTCATAGGGAGTGATTCTAACTGTGGGGGGTTTCAGATCACATGACAGCGATCTCTGTCATGACACAAGGCAGAACGGGGAAATGCCTTGTTTACATAGGCACTTCCCTGTTCTTGTGGCTCCATGACACAATCTCCGGGAGACCGGCGAACATAGAGTCCGCCGGCAGGTGGGCACCTGCTATCCCCGCCTCTTAAAAAGGGATGTACAGGTACACCCATTTACCCACTGCCATTCTGCCGACGTATATCGGTGTGCAGCGGTTGGCAAGTGGTTAAAAGGGTAAAAACATGTTTAGCCACCTTCTCTATCCTTCCCTACCTCCAAACAATTACCCCTCTCCTCTGACTGATCCAGCGCTGTCCCAGCTGCAGGTCTTCTTCCTTCACTTCCTGTTCTCACAGGAGACTCGGGTAGCAGTGGTAGCCATGCTCCTATTCTCAGTCAAATCCTGTGAGGAGGGAGCATTGCCAAGCTGTCCACGTGTGCCTCCATAGCACACCGCTTGTTATGGGGCACCCACAGGAAGAAGATGCGGCCAGCAGGTGACCACTAAAGAGGTGAGGGACTGATCTGTGCAATAGTGACTCAAAGAAGGTTAAGAATAAAACTTAAAATTAAAAATAAATTGGCTTTGGCATCTTAAGACCCTCTGCAGGTTTTCAGCTACTGCAGCGCTGCAAGTCCCAGCAACTTTCAGATATTATCTGACAGACATGCTATGATCAGAAGGTCCTGTATCATCCAGGGAGCCTGAGGATGTGGAAATGCACCCACACATTACACCATGCACTGTACATAAACAGAACTACACCAAAATTATCACTTCTGTGCACACTAACCATAAAAACGTGGACTACAAGTTTACCAAACAAAACTATAATCCTGCTAAAGTTCTTAGCAAGAAGGGCATCCAGTTCTCTTCTAGTAATAGCTGGAACAAAATGTGTCTGTTTCAGCAGGGATTGGCTGAATTTAAAACCATGTTGTAGCCGCTCCCGCTCAACAAAATTGATCCAATGATTGACTTCTGTCAAACAGGATTGTTGGAATTTTTTTTCTTGGATCAGCGTTTCCTGACAGCACAGAGTACCTGTCAGAATACAAGCAGGAAGGATTCCTCCATAGTGTGTATGGAGGAATCTGTTTATGCTTTTGATTTGGCCTACTGGCCGAGCAAAAAATAAAAATAAAAAGTCCATCTATGGCCAACTTATCCTAAGGCCACTTTTACACAGGCATTTAACAGGTGCATTTGCGCTAAAAAAATAAATAGCACCTGAAAAGCACCTGCCACTTCTGAAGCCCCAGTGTGAAAACCTGAGTGCTTTCACGCTTGCAGGACAGGAAAAAAAGTCCTGCATGTAGCATATTTGGGGTGGTGCGGGAGCGCTGTATTTAGTGCTCCTAAACCAACCCCGTCATTGAAATCAAAGGCAAGTTTTGCCAAAGCACCTGCAAAGCGCAGCTTCCTGGAGGGCTCTACCCGTGCGGTTGCAAACACGCTTGAGCTCATCCTTACCCATGATAGCTCTACGAATGGCCAGATGTAAACAGATTTGTGTCTGTTTACACCAGGGTACCTCCGATACATCACTTTTAGGTTCGGGAAAACGAAAAAAGATTCCATTCTTTTCGCTTGACCAGGACGAACTCGGCGGTAGTCCATTCACATGAGCCTGCCCATACATCTACATCAAGCTTCCAATCAGGTCTGCCTGAAAAACAGGCAGGTTGACCTGATCAGGCCCTGGGGCAATTTTTGTTTTCTTATTAGTTTTGGATAGAGTGATGAGAGGCTAGAACCCCATCAGGTTTTTATTGCCGTCTTTGGGAAACTCACTCTTTATTCATTCTCGTGATCACTGGCACCAGGACCAAAAATGAGGAAAAGCCTGAACACTGGAGCCAACTCCAGAGCAGGAATAGAGGGGAATTTTCTAAAATGAGGTAGCCACTGTCCAAGAGGGGGGTTCCCCTTGCCAAGTAGATAAACCCCCCCCCCCCACATCACTTGTTTCTATAGAACAGAAAGTGAAAGTGGTTGTAAAGTAAGTATTTTTTTACCTTAATGCATTCTGTGTCATAGACTCTCCCAGCTGCCAGTCAAATCTGTGAGGAGGGAGTGGGAAGAGTGGCCAAGCTGCACTGCCTGCACCTATGGACGTACATAGCCTGGACTGGGAGTGTGCCCCCCTTAGCACCCAGCTTGCTGAGGGGGCATCCAGAGAATCTGACAGCGCCAGCATGGGACCCCAGAAGGAAGGTAAGGGACTGCTCTGTGCAGAATAAGTTACGTATAAGGCCTCAGGCACACTGAACGTTTGCCCACCTCTCCTAGATGCCTTCTTATCCTGGCAGCAGCGTTTTGGCAGAAAAAAAAAAAAACACATTTGTAAATGCATATAGGTGCGTCAAGCTCTTGGGCTTTAATTCACCACAATAATTTATTCTGACCACCGAAATTAACACTCACACTCTTAACACACCTACCATTAACACACGTTTAGACGCATTGTGTTTTTTCCTGCCAAAAATCTGCTGCTCATGAATAGCTGGTGGGGGTGGGTATTGCCTCTAGAGGAAAAAAAAAAAAAACACCAGACACCCCCCCCCCCCCCCCAACCACCACATTAAAAAGGAATGTTAAAGGCAGGTGGTTTATCTACATGCATTCTATGAATGAAGCTACAAAAAACTTCAGTTTGTGCCTCCTCACCAGCCCCATCTCTGTTCAGCGATGTGCATGAGTGCCTCAGCCATCCGGAACTCTCCCTCCTGATTGGCTGAGACACAGCAGCGGTGTCATTGGTTTCCGCTGCTGTCAAACTCAAGTTAGCCAATCAGGAGAGAGAGGGGCCGGGGCCAAACCACAGCTCTGTGTCTGAATGTATACACGGAGCTGGTGCTTGGCTGCCCCCCATAGTAAGCTGCTTGCTGTAGGGGCATTTAACAGGAGTGAGGGGCCAGGAGCTCATGCCTGAGAAGTGCTCTGTGCAAAACCACTACACAAATCAGGCAAGTATAACATGTTTGAGTCCTGTGGAAATCACATGCTGTGTTCTGCATGCACTAGCATGACCCCAGGCTAAGTGTCATTTCTATCTGCATGAGTCACTCCTGACAAGTTTTACTGACACCAAGATAAAAAATGGTGACAGGGGAGGGACCTCCAGCAGATTGACAGCATCAGCTTTGTTCCTGTGTGAAGGAGGGGGGGGGGGGGGCTCTGCAGTGTAACTTAAGCACTCCGTCACCCTTTTCTTTTTTCTGATATCTCAGACAAGCTTTCTAAATTCTTCACTTTTAATGGATGTAGAGAAGACTGCATAAACAAAGTACACTTTAGGCCCTTAAGGCCCCTTTCACACTTGTGCGACTACAAAGTTGCGCGATTTCAAGGAATGCCTGTGTAAGTGGCATCAAAATCGGACCAAAGTAGTGCAGGGACTACTTTGAAGTCGGAATGACTTGAAGTCATACTAATATGAATGGCTGTCATTGGAAATCATGGGGAACGACTTGTCACGCTACTTTTCAGTCCCAAATCGTGGGACAAGTCGTATAAAAGTGTGAAAGGGGACTAAAGCAGAGTTCTGCTTAAAAAAATTAAAGTCAGCAGCTACAAATACTGCAGCTGCTGACTTTTAATAATTGGACACTTACCTGTCCCAGGGTCCAGCGATGCGGGGGGAATCGAAGCACTGCTTGTCTCCCCCCTCTCTGCCGCGCCGGCATTGTCACTGTGGGAGCATGCACCCACTGCGCATGTGCGAGTCGTGACTGGCCGGGCAATCATCTGGGACCTGTGACTTGTCACAGATGATTGCGGAGGGGGGGGGGGGGGAGGTGATATCCCTTCCAGGGAGTGGGAGCTGGGACCTGCTAAAAAGAGGGTACGGTCATCTACCTTAAAGCAGAAGTTCCATTTTTGAGTGGAACTCCGCTTTAAAAGTCGCACGATTCTGCCCGCAATTTCAGAGAAAGCCTGTGTAAACTTGGTCTATGGACCTCAACTCGCATCAAAGTCGGACCAAAGTAGTGCAGAGACTTTGAAGTGACACAGATATGAAGGGTTCTCCTTGGAAATCATGGGGTACATGTCAGGCTTTGCAGTCCCAAGTCACACAGTGTGAAAGGGGTCTCATATAGGAGGATTTGTCTCCTGTGTATAACCTGAGGATAGTCCCAGCATTGTGTATATGTGAGGGCTTACAACTGCTTTGACCTCTTATTTTTAGCCCCCCCCCCCCCCCAAAGAATGAAGCCTTTTATATTAATATACAGGCGTTATATACGGCGCTAACAGTTTTCGCCACACTTTACAGCGGTCTATCACTTGAAGGGAAACCTCAATGGGACACACGGGGTGTAAAAAAATATATATAAATCAAAAAATAGGACCAGAAAGGTTTAACACTTTCCTGCTCTAGATATAATAATAATACAGAAAGTTGTCTTTAGATGTACTGAAGTCCTGCAGTCACCTGACAGAGCAGCTTTCTTGTGATTGGCTGTCAGCAGTGAGGGCAGACAGTTCTTTGTCAGGTATGGTGAATGAGGGGGCCCCTTGTAGAGCACAGGGGTGAGTAGGCCTGTGAGTAGGCCAGGCCGGGGAGTAGAGTGCAGGGAGTAGGCCGGAGGGGGTGACCTGTGACCCAGCAGGCGGTCCTTTCCCTGAAGTGAGGCCTAGCACCGCTCCCACACACAGGAGAGAATGGCTCCTCACTGGCTGCGATAGAGGAAACCCTCCCCTCCCTTCCTTCCCCTCCATACCCAGCACCACTACCGAGCCCTGCGCCCCTCACAGGACAACTTCCACGGCCTGCACAGCGCCCGCTGACAACAGGCCGCCGGCCCCCCCACCTCCGGAGCCGCGGCTCGCCGCTCACACGTCACCACCCCACAAGCTTTACCTGATATCGGGGAAACAACCCAATCCAGTCAGGCGGGAAAATTGCTCAGCACTATAAGCGACTTTTCAAGATGGTGGACATATCAACTCTTCCAAACCTCCCCCTCCTCCTTCAGGAGAAGCCTTCAGCCAATCGGCGTACACATAAGGCCTTCGTTTTACCATGGAGGGAGCTGATTGGGTGACGAGGTTGTCATCCTCTAAAGCCCACCTTATTGTGCACCCAGCTCGGCTCGCGGTTGGACGGCCCGGCCGTCCGTCAAGAAAGTTGCGTTACTAAAAAGCACCGCCTCAGGATTGGTTGAACTTCCACGGAGTGCAACTTCAACTCTTCCAATGGAGAGCTGGGGCTGGCGCAGCTACAGCCTCCTAGGCCTTAGCAACAAACTTGCGTCACACGGATTGACATTTCGAGGAGCCAATGGGCGAGGGAGACTCGGGGCGCTTGTCCAATGAGCGCTTAGCTGCCTGATGTGGATGTAGACGAATGAAATCGACGGGAGGGCGGGACTGTGGCTGGCTTGTTTCGAGGCAGAAGTAAAGGGGGATGGTGAGGGTCGCTTCATCGCCGCTTGAATGGTCGCTGTGAGAGAACGCTTTATTCTTCGTGAGGCTGGGCAGTAATAAAGCTTTATGGTCACTGTGGAGCAAAATGACGTCTGTATTCTATTATTATACACGCGTATTCCATTCCTCTCTAGAAAAAGAAGGTTGACAATGGTAATCTGGTGAATAGAATGTGTGAGGAATACTGTGGTCTGATTGGTCTAATCTTTGGACTACTGTGCGGGGAATTAGCTCAGATGGTAGAGCGCTCGCTTAGCATGCGAGAGGTAGCGGGATCGATGCCCGCATTCTCCAAGTCTTTTTTTTATATTTATTGGGATTTGTGTTTTTTTTTTTTTTTTTTACGTAAATTTACGGATTTACATGTTATAGTAAAAAAAAAGTATAGTGTTAGCCATTTCCTATTCTGTAGATATATTACTTTTTTGTATTAACCCCTTGCTGTTCAGGCCAGTTTTGCCCTTTCTCACATACAGCATATTTTGCAAGATTACTTAGACGACCCCTCCCCCAACATTATATGTTTTCAGAAAGCAGAGGCCCTGGAGAATAAAATGATGGCTGCTGAATTTTTTTTTTACTGTGACTTAATATTTGCGTAGGAAAAATAACCCCCACAGCAGTATTAACCACTTCAGCTCCGGAAGGTTTTTATCCCCCCCCCCCTTTTCATGACCAGGTCATTTTTTGCGGTGGTAGTGGTATTTGATCAACTCTGCGTTTTTTTGTTTTTTTTTTTGCGCTATAAACAAAAAAAGAGTGACAATTTTGAAAAAAATATATATTTTTTTTACTTTCTGCTATAAAACATATCCAATAAAAAATTATAATTTCGTCATCAATTTAGGTCAATACGTATTCTGCTACATATTTTTGGTAAAAAAAATCCCAATAAGCGTATATTAATGTGTTTGCGCAAAAGTTATTGCATCTACAAACTGTGGAATATTTATATGGATTTTTTTATTCTTTTAATTGTTTTTACTAGTAATGGTGGCAAATTTTTTTTTTTTAGCGGACAAATCTGACACTAAATCGATCGGATTTTCTGCAGATAAAACGTAGGCGTGTGCCTGGATTTTGTCTTGCATACAAACGGTACACAATTGTCGACCAACAAACACGAACGTAGTGACGTACTAGATGTACTACGAGCCTAAAAATAGGAAATTCACTTGTCAGGCGCCACCCTTTGGGCTCCTGCTAATTTCGTGTTAGTAGAAGTAGAAGAGTGCTGATTCACGCTTTTCATTTAACACTTTTCAGTTCTTTTCTGAACGGCCGTTCGTCAACCAGACATGTTGCGGCATCAGAGGAGATAATGAGTTACATAGTTACATAGTAGGTGAGGTTGAAAAAAGACACAAGTCCATCAAGTCCAACCTATATGTGTGATTATATGTCAGTATTACATTGTATATCCCTGTATGTTGTGGTCGTTCAGGTGCTTATCTAATAGTTCCTTGAAACTATCGATGCTCCCTGCTGAGATCACCGCCTGTGGAAGGGAATTCCACATTCTTGCCGCTCTTACAGTAAAGAACCCTATACGTAGTTTAACCACTTACCGACCGGGCCATTGCCGAAAGACGGCTACAGCGCGGTCGTGTTTTTCTGGGAGGGCGTCCATGGAGGTCCTCCCAGAATCTTGCTCTCACGCGCCACCTGGGGCTGATAGCGGCCATTTACCACGTGATCGCTCCATAAAAATGACGGAGCGATCACTTGTAAACAAACCGGCGTCATGTCATGATGCCGGCTCCTCCCTCCCCTCTCTGTACCGATCGGTACAGTGCGAGGGGAGAGATTGCAGCAGCGCTGTGGGCTGGATGTGTAGTGCCCACAGCGCTGCTCAGTGCCAATACTCTGCAGTACTCTGCCCATACTGTGCAATACTCTGCAACACTGTGCAATACTCTGCAACACTGCAATACTCTGAAATACTCGCCAATACTCTGCAATAAATTTTAACAGAAACAAAGAATTTTTGTTTGTTTTTTAACCAAATTTTCAGTCTTTTTTAATTTATAGCACAAAAAATAAAAAACCCAGTGGTGATTAAATACCACCAAAAGAAAGCTCTATTTGTGTGAAAAAAAGGACAAAAATTTTATATGGGTACAGTGTTGCATGACTGAGTAATTGTCATTCAAAGTGTGAGAGCACCGAAAGCTGAAAATTGGTCTGGTTAAGAAGGGGGTTTAAGTGCCCAGTGGTTAAGGTTAAACCTCTTTTCTTGTAATTTTAATGAGTGGCCACAAGTCTTGTTAAACTCCCTTCTGCGAAAAAGTTTTATCCCTATTGTGGGGTCACCAGTACGCTATTTGTATATTGAAATCATATCCCCTCTCAAGCATCTGTTCTCCAGAGAGAATAAGTTCAGTGCTCGCAACCTTTCCTCATAACGAATATCCTCCAGACCCTTTATTAGCTTTGTTGCCCTTCTTTGTACTCGCTCCATTTCCAGTACATCCTTCCTGAGGACTGGTGCCCAGAACTGGACAGCATACTCTAGGTGCGGCCGGACCAGAGTCTTGTAGAGCAGGAAAATTATCATTTTAACTCTGGAATGAATCCCCTTTTTAATGCATGCCAATACTCAGTTTGCTTTGTTAGCAGCAGCTTGGCATTGCATGCCATTACTGAGCCTGTCATCTACTAGGACCCCCAGGTTCTTTTCCATCCTAGATTCCCCCAGAGGTTCTCCCCCCAGTGTATAGATTGCATTCATATTTTTGCCACCCAAATCCATTATTTTACATTTGCCATGTAGTTGCCCACCCCATTAATTTGTTCAGATCTTTTTGCAAGGTTTCCACATCCTGTGGAGAAGTTATTGCCCTGCTTAGCTTAGTATCATCCACAAATGCAGAGATTGCACTGTGTTTACCCCATCCTCCAGGTCGTTTATGAACAAATTAAATAGGATTGATCCCAGCACAGAACCTTGGGGGACACCACTACCCACCCCTAACTATTCCGAGTATTCCCCATTTATCACCACCCTCTGAACTCGCCCTTGTAGCCAGTTTTCAATCCAAATACTCACCCTATGGTCCATGCCAACGGACCTTATTTTGTACAGTAAACGTTTATGGGGAACTGTGTCAAATGCTTTTGCAAAATCCAGATACACCACGTCTACGGGCTTTTCTTTATCTAGATAGCAACTCACCTCCTCATAGAAGGTTAGTAGATTGGTTTGGCAAGAACGATTCTTCATGAATCCATGCTAATTACTGCTAATGATAATATTCTCATTACTAAAATCTTGTATATAGTCCCTTATCGTCCCCTCCAAGAGTTTACATACTATTGATGTTAGGCTAACTGGTATGTAATTCCCAGGGATGTATTTTGGGCCCTTTTTAAATATTGGCGCTACATTGGCTTTTCTCCAATCAGCTGGTACCATTCTAGTCAGTAGACTGTCAGTAAAAATTAGGAATAATGGTCTGGCAATTACTTGACTGAGTTCCCTAAATACCCTCGGGTGCAAGCCATCTGGTCCCGGTGGTTTATTAATGTTAAGTTTCCCAAGTCTAATTTTAATTCCAAGTCTAGTGTTGTTTATTATTGGTCTTGGAGTTATTGCTTTGACCCAAGTCCAGTCCAGGAACAGTAGGAGGAGGATTTCTTGGACCAAAAATTGGTTTCTTTATTAATTGTGACCAATTATGTCATATGCCTTTGCTGCGGGAGCTCCAGGAGAATAATCCAGATAATTTCAAAATTATCTCTGGGTGACGGACCCCTGCTTTCACCAACTCTTGGCGTTGGTGACCCCCTATATTAAGAAGCAGGACACATGCATGAGGCTTTTATTTAATTTTTTGTTTGAATAATTATTTGATTTGGTATATTTTCTATATTTTTGGATGCATAGAATGTACTTTTTGGTTAAATTCTAATCTGGCAGATAGCATATCTAATTTTATTTGTTTTCTTTTTTTTAATGCACAATAAAAAAAATTGTGTTTTACTTCAAATGACAGTTTGGCAGTAGGCAGTTACATTTAAAAAATACAATGTAAAATGAAAAAGGGACACCAACATAGTTGTATCTTTTGATATTAAAAAATACAGGATAATGGTGTTGTGCTAACTTGCACCAAAAAAATAAATAAAAAAAATAACAAGCATAATAACATTATTTTTGATATCACTAGAAAAAAAAAAGCCTTTGAAAATTTGTTTGCAATAACTCCATCAGTATCACCAGCAAAGCAGCTTCATTATTATCCCATTAAAGAAGAAGAGAATTCTAGATTTCATAATTTGCCACGTCACGAATGTTAATTCTCCATTACAAACGCTAGTTTACAAGACCGACCGCTTCTGGCTCGTCCTTACTTCCGAGCATGCGTGTTTGTACTTTGGACTTTTGTCTGACGGACTTGTGTACACACGCTCAGAAAATCCGACAACACACATTTGTCCGCAGAAAATTTTAAAGCCTGCCATCCAACATTTGTCCGCAGAATTTTCCACCAACAGCCTGTCATCACACAATTCCCGTCGGAAAATCCGGTCATGTGTACGAGGCTTAAGTGACACTTTTTGGGGACCAGTGACACCAGTACAGCGATCAGTGCTAAAAAAATGCACTGTCACTGTATAAATGACATTGGCAGGGAAGGGGTTAACATCAGGGACGATCCAAAGGTTAAGACCCCTTTCACACTGGGGCACTTTTCAGGCGTTTTTGCGCTAAAAATAGCTCCTGAAAAGCATCTCTCCTGCTTCCCCAGTGTGAAAGCCGAGTGCTTTCACACTGGGGCGGTGCACTTGCAGGACAGGAAAAAAAGTAAAAAAAGCAGCATCTTTGGGGCGGTGCGGGAGCGGTGGTAAAAGCATGTCGCTATATCAGCGGTAAAGCCCTGCTAAAACTAGCGGAGCTCAACCGCCCCAGTGTGAAATAGGACTTATGCCCTGTACACACGACCGGTTTACCCATCGGCTTAAACTCTGACGGTTTTCCTGACGGAGTTCCGCTGAAACCGTCTTGCCTACACACGATCACATCAAAGTCCGACCGTCTAGAACGCAGTGATGTACAACACGTACGACGGACTAGAAAAAGGAAGTTCAATAGCCAGTAGCCAATAGCTGCCGTCTCGTACTTGCTTCAGAGCATGCGCCGTTTTTGGTCTGTCGGAACAGCATACAGATGAGCGGTTTTCCCGATAGGAATTGGTTCCGTCGGAAATATTTAAAACATGTTCTATTTCTAGGTCCATCAGAATTTTTGAAAAAAAAAGTCAGACGAGGCATACACGCGATCGGAATATCCAATGAAAAGATTCCGTCTGACTTTTTCTGCAGGACAGTCCGACCGTGTGTACGCGGCATAAGTGTGCTCCAGGGAGTGATTTCTAACTGTGTGGGGATGGTTTAACTGGAGGAAGAGAGATATCTGTGTTCACTGCGTATATATATATATATATATATATATATTATATATATATATATATATATATATATATATATATATATATAGTATTGTGTTTTTTTTTTTTTAAATTCATTAAATTGTATTTCTTCCCAAAAAATTGCTTTCGAAAAAACGCTGCACAAACACTGTGTGACATAAAAATAAATTGCAATTTTATTAGCTAGGGTGTTTGCTAAAAAAAAATATATATGATGTTTGGGGGTTATAAGTCATTTCTAGCAAAAAATGCTGCCAGAAAGGGCTTGATGTTCAAGTGGTTAGTGATTGTAAAGTCTATTTCTTTCTTTTTTATTTCAGTAACAAACATTTAATACTTACCTGCTCTGTGTTATGGTTTTGCAGAGAGCAGCTCTCCTCTTCAGGGGTCCCCTGCTGGAACTCTGGGCTCCTCCTCTTCTCCGTGTGACACCATAGGAATACGCTTGCTATGGTGGCACACATGCAGGCTCGATCCAGAGCTGCGCTCTGTGTGTTGATTGACACACACAGTGCGGCTTGGCTGCACCCTGCTCTCCCTAGTCATAGATTTGATTGATAGCAGTAAGAGCCAATGGCTCCCGCTGCTATCCATGTGCACTCTGAGCAGGGAGAGACTGGAGAGAGCTGCTGCTCTTGTGCACAGTGCAGGGGGGGGGGGGGTTACCTTAAAGTAATTGTAAAGGCAGAAGGTTTTTTAACTTAATGCATCCCCTCTCAGCCTCCTAATACTTACCTGAGACCCATCTAGATCCATCGATGTTGAAGGAGTGTCCTGACTGCCCGGGACTCTCCTCCTGATTGGCTGAGACAGCAGCGCTGTGCAATTGGTTGCAGCTGCTGTCAATCAAAGTCAATCAGCCAATGAGGAGAGAAAGGGGATGGGGCCGGGCCGCAGCTCCGTGTCTGAATGGACACAGGGAGTTGTGACTCGGCAAGCTGCTTGCTGTGGGGGCTCTCAACAGGAGGGAGGGGCCAGGAGAGCCAAAAAGGGGCCAGAGAAGAGGAGGATCCAGGCTACTCTCTGCAAATTCACTGCAACAGAGCAGGTAAGTATATGTTTGTTATTTTTAATGAAAAATAAAAAAATTAGATTGCAGTATAACAATAATGCAGAGAATGCATTAAGATAAAAAACCTTAAAGAGTTAATCCAGCTCTGAGCAATCCTCATATCTGTTTTCAGTGAAATAAAATGGACAAACTGTGAAAACTTTGTCCGTTCTCCCCCCTTGCTGTGATTGACAGGTGATTTACATATTTCGTGCACTAGCCTAAGACGAGCATTATTTTTTAATTCACACCCCCACTCCTTTCTTCAGCAGCTCTGCAAGGATTGGCTGTTCCACACCTCAGCATGATTTGGTATGCTGAAGTCATGTGGGGACTTTTCTGGGTTTTAACTGGATGTTAGTGATCATAGCAGAAGTTCAGTGTAAGAAATACACAGGAGAAAATGCTTGTTGATAAGGGGAGTGTAGAGGTGGGCGGGGAGTCTACTGACATCACGACTCCACCCACTGAGCCCTGGAAAACAGATTCACCCAGGCACTCTGTACATTATCCACTCCTGACTCCTGTACTCTGTACATTACTCACTCCTGACTCCTGTACTCTGTACATTACCCACTCCTGACTCCTGTACTCTGTACATTACCCACTCCTGACTCCTGTACTCTGTACATTACCCACCCCTAAATCCTGTACATTACCCACTCCTGACTCCTGTACACTGTACATTACCCACTCCTGACCCCTGTACTCTAGCAAATTTGTGAGGCCTAGTGTGCATTAACACGGCCTATACCCCAAAGAGAAGCTTAAACAGATAGACATAAAAAGTATATGCATGTGAAAAAAAGTTTTTTATTAAGGGCTTCAGGCCCAAAGGTAAATCAATGAATAGGTAAGTAGACATATAGATATACAAGGCAGTGTATATACATGGTATTCATGTGTAACCATAGACATGTACAAAATGCATAAATTGCACAGCAACTTGCGATAATATCGGGGTCTTTCAGGAAAATGCCGACATGTTTCGGACGGACGTCCTTTTTCAAGGCAATATCTGTTCCTGTATTTGCTCAATAATACTGTATAAGACAGAGTAGAGTCATTAATATACAACATAATATGTTAATAGGTATAAACCTGTAAATTGCACCGCTCAATGGTAATGGTACTCACTTGCAAAGGGTTAAAGGGCTAGGGATAGGCCCAAGGGTCTTGGGGTACAAGAGTATGGTATCAGTGTATCCATGCAGTATACAGTGGATCTTGTGCTGTTAAAAGCAAACGGCTGCTACACATTTGAAAGGCTGCAAGATCTCCAAGCCATGCAGTGGGAAATTGCAATGGCTAGTGGTGCCTGGGCCAAAGGTGATAAATGGCTATAGAATAAAAGGGAGTAGGTAGAGTAACATTAGTATCACTTGGTAGTGACCAAGTGATAGCACAAGATCCACTGTATACTGCATGGATACACTGATACCATACTCTTGTACCCCAAGACCCTTGGGCCTATCCCTAGCCCTTTAACCCTTTGCAAGTGAGTACCATTACCATTGAGCGGTGCAATTTACAGGTTTATACCTATTAACATATTATGTTGTATATTAATGACTCTACTCTGTCTTATACAGTATTATTGAGCAAATACAGGAACAGATATTGCCTTGAAAAAGGACGTCCGTCCGAAACATGTCGGCATTTTCCTGAAAGACCCCGATATTATCGCAAGTTGCTGTGCAATTTATGCATTTTGTACATGTCTATGGTTACACATGAATACCATGTATATACACTGCCTTGTATATCTATATGTCTACTTACCTATTCATTGATTTACCTTTGGGCCTGAAGCCCTTAATAAAAAACTTTTTTTCACATGCATATACTTTTTATGTCTATCTGTTTAAGCTTCTCTTTGGGGTATAGGCCGTGTTAATGCACACTAGGCCTCACAAATTTGCTATTTATATATGTGAGAAGCGATAGACTAACCTGCCACCACTCACTTGCCCAACAAATATTGGACCCCTGTACTCTGTACATTACCCACTCCTGACCCATGTACTCTGTACATTACCCACTCCTGACTCCTGTACTCTGTACATTGCCCACTCCTGACCCCTGTACTCTGTACATTACCCATTCTTGACTCCTATACTCTGTCCATTACCCACTCTTGACTCCTGAACTATGTACATTACCCACTCCTGATCCCTGCACTCTGTATATTAGCCACTCTTGACTTCTGAACTATGTACATTATACAACTGACCCTTGCACTCAATGCAATGCCCATCCCTGAACTATGTACCTTACCCACTCATGACTCCTGAACTATGTACACAACCCACTCCTGACCCCTGCACTCTATGCATTACCCACTCCTGAGCCCTGAACTATGTACATTACCCACTCCTGTCCCCTTATGCGTTACCTACTCCTGACACCTTCATTTTGTACATTATATACGCCTGATACCTGCACTCTGCATAATAGATAATAGGGGCACTTTTGTATATTACATACTTTTGACGTGCTCTGTGCAAGTTTTAAACCCCTCCCAATAGTAGCACAATTTTGCCACACCCAAATTTTTCCAAAACACACACTGTCTACAGGCTAGGGGTAGAAGTGGTCGGACTCAGACCCTGGCCCTTTTAGGTAGGGAGGCCCTGTCAGTTAGGCTGTATGGGGCCCCATGATTTCTATTGGTGGCCCTGTCCAGGAGGCACAGTTAGTGTGTACAGCTCGCTGCTAGCAGCCTGTCAAAATCAAAAACAGGCTGAAATAAGTTTCAGCTGTATGCACATCTAAGTAGTACTCCCATACAGGTCTGCATGCATACAGGGACATATGTCCTGAAGGCATAGCATACATCACAGTATATATATATATATATATATATATATATATATATATATATATATATATATATACAGTCCTGCATCCAAGTACCACTCAAATATGTGTACAGCTGAAGCATATTTCAGCCTGTAATTGAACTTAACAGGCCGCTGGAAGCGGTCTGTGTGCTCCGCCTGTACCCGTCAGGTGACAAAATAACATTTGTTTTTTATGCTAAACGGGCAAAAATACTTACTGTCTGTGTTCCCACTGGTTACATTTATCTTCTCTATGTGTTCTAGTGACCATTATTATGCCGCGTACACACGAAGGGACAATCCCGCGGGATTATCCTCTGGACTCAAGTCCAGCGGACAATCCCCTCGTGTGTGGGCGTCGGCGGACTTTTTGGCGCCAAAGTCCGGCGGACCAAAGTTTTAAGTTTTGTTTTAAAACTATCCGCTGGACTTGGCAGTCCGGCGGACAATCCCGCCGTTAGTAGGCTAGTCCGCCGGACTTTTTAAATGAACCGACTTGCTGCTCGTCGGCAAGTCCGTTCATTTAGCACGTGACTTCAGGTTACGTAGCTAGCGTAGGCAGTAAATGCCGCCGCGCTAGCTCCGTGACCTGGCATGGATTTAAAGGGACTCCCCACGCCGAAAAACGGCGTGGGGGTTCCCCCCAGATCCATCTCAGACCCTTATCCGAGTACGCAGCCCGGCCGGCCAGGAAAGGGGTGGGGACGAACGAGCGACCCCCCCCCCTCCTGAGCCGTACCAGGCCGCGTGCCCTCAACATGGGGGGTGCCCTGGGGAAAGGGGGGCCGTGCGGCCCCCCCACCCCAAAGCACCTTGTCCCCATGTTGATGAGGACAAGGGCCTCTTCCCGACAACCCTGGCGGTTGGTTGTCGGGGTCTGCGGGCGGGGGCTTATCGGAATCTGGGAGCCCCCTTTAATAAGGGGGCCCCCAGATACCGGCCCCCCACCCTATGTGAATGAGTATGGGGTACGATGTACCCCTACCCATTCACCTAAGGTGTAAAATGTAAAGTACAAAAACACACACACTTTTGAAAAAATATTTTATTGTACTGCTCCAGGGGTCTTCTTCCGTCTTGGGGGTCTTCTCGCCGGACTCCTCCGCTCTCTTCTGCTCTTTTACCTAGCTCTTTCACGAGCGGAGAAGTCCGGCTACCTTCTTCGTCGTCGCCGCCGTTGTCTGGGGGTCTCGATCCGCCTTCGGGGGTCTCTTCTGTTCTTGCGGCGGTCGTCGTCTTCCGCGCCGCCGGCGCCTTCTTCTTCTTGTTCTTCTTCTTGTTCTTCTTCTTGTTCTTCTTCTTCTTCTTCTTCTTCTTCCGATGTTGACCCGTCGCTGTCTCTGCCCGGAATGGCAGAGGCGCGCTGTGCTGGGACTTATATAGGGACATGGGGACAGGGTCACATGCTCATGTCACATGGTGACCCCGCCCCCCTGTGATGTCACAGTCCCGGAGGATGCTGGGACTGTGACATCACAAGGGGGCGGGGTCACCATGTGACATGAGCCTGTGACCCTGTCCCCATGTCCCTATATAAGTCCCAGCACAGCGCGCCTCTGCCATTCCGGGCAGAGACAGCGACGGGTCAACATCGGAAGAAGAAGAAGAACAAGAAGAAGAAGGCGCCGGCGGCGCGGAAGACGACGACCGCCGCAAGAACAGAAGAGACCCCCGGAAGACCCCCGAAGGCGGATCGAGACCCCCAGACGACGGCGGCAACGACGAAGAAGGTAGCCGGACTTCTCCGCTCGTGAAATAGCTAGGTAAAAGAGCAGAAGAGAGCGGAGGAGTCCGGCGAGAAGACCCCCAAGACGGAAGAAGACCCCCGGAGCAGTGCAATAAAATATTTTTTCAAAAGTGTGTGTGTTTTTGTACTTTACATTTTACACCTTAGGTGAATGGGTAGGGGTACATCGTACCTGAAGTTACGTTCGAAATGAACGGACTGCTCCGTGTGTGGGCAAGTCCATTCATTTTCAAAAGTCCCGCGGACTTTGGCCAGCGGATTGTCCGCCGGAGAAGTCCGGGCGTGTGTGGGCAAGTCCACACGCTCGGAAAGTCCGGCGAAGCCAGCTGGAAAGTCCAGGGGATTGTCCGCTGGACTAAGTCCGCCGGCAAAAGTCCGCACGTGTGTACGCGGCATAACCTGGACTGAAAGTGAGGGAAAATCAAAAATTTGTCATCAGAATAGGAATACAGTAAACGTGAAGTATATCGTGGTGAAGTATATCGTGGTATTTTAATTAGGACCTGTTATTCTGATATTGCACTAATATTTCGCCATTTTGCAGTTATGTATATATTTTTTACTGTACTGTACTGTTAAGACAATATTTTTATGTTTTAAAAATCCTCTTGATCTCTCTCTCTATCTTTTATGTGTTTCTATTGCGTAAAAGTGTGTTTAAAGACCTTTAAATGCTATTAAAAAATTTACAAAACATGCCTAGGGTGTATTTAAATAGGGTCTTTCTATTTCGCGGTTTTTCACTTTTCGCGGGTGGGTCCGGAACGTAACCCCAGCGATGGAGGGGGGTTTACTGTAAAGAGCAAAACTCCAAGAATACTTACAGTACATTTGTTTAGCTTGGCACAATTTAAACATACATCCCAACTGTCCCAAGTTTCGCTGGGACCATCCCAGGATTTCCCTGGGGTGCTGAGTCCCACAGTGGAGCCAAGTGCTGAGACATGTCCTGGCACTCCACTAATCCCCTTGGCAGGTGCTCGCTGCTCCGCCCTGCAGATAGCAAGCCTGAGACAGAATACTTTATTAATCCCAAAGGGAATTTGGGGAAATTGTTACGACACAAACTCACTTAACAAAGACAACACAAGATCACATCAATAAACTGAACTCGCTCAGTGCCCAGCCAGTACAGCCCCCCCCAACCTCCCGCCCACTCACCCACCCGCCGGCTCTACGAATGGACGAGGAGGGAGGCTAGTTCTCTACCTCCTCCCCATGCCCCCCTGTGCCTGCCCACAACCCCCAGCATGCAGCCAATTCTGTGCCTGTGAGGGGGCTGTGTGGGCAGGAACTTTAAAGCAGCCAGTGCACACAATGTCTGCCTGAGCCTCGGGTGAGTGAATTCTCCTCTGTCTCTCTTTCTTCCATGTCCCATAGTGTTCCTTCCATGTCCCATGGTATTTCCCATAGTTTTCCTGGCTTTCATGTGCCATAGTGATCTATCCTTCCTGCCTTTCATGTGCCATAGTGATCCTTCCTTCCTGCCTTCCATGTGCCATATTGAGCCTTCCTACCTTCCATGTACCATAGTGATCCTTCCTTCCTGCCTTCCATGTGCCATAGTAATCCTTCCTGCCTTCCATGTGCCATAGTGAGCCTCCCTTTGTCTTCCATGTGCCATAGTAATCCTTCCTTCCTGCCTTCCATGTACCATAGCGATCCTTCCTTCCTGCCTTCCATGTGCCATAGTGATCATTCCTTCCTGCCTTCCATGTGCCATAGTGATCCTTCCTTCCTGCCGCCAATGTGCAATAGTGATCCTACCTTCCTGCCTTCCATGTGCCATAGTGAGCCTTTCTTCCTACCTTCCATGTACCATAGTGATCCTTTATTAAAAACAGAAAAGAGAAGGCACCGCCATCTAAGTGTAATCCATACACTTAGATCGCGGCACTTTCTCTTTTCTGTTCTTAATTAAAGTTTACAGAGGCAATCAATACCCTCATTAAAGAAGAGCTGCAGCCATTTATAAAGTGAAATTCTCCCATGTATACTTTTATCCCATATACTGACATTTTTAGCACTAATGGGTTTAAGACCCACTCTTTGTTTGCGCTAAGGGATTTTTATTCTTTTTTATGGACCATAGTGATCCTTCCTGCCTTCCATGTGTCATAGTGATTCTTCCTGTCTTCCATGTACCATAGTGATCCTTCTTGTCTTCCAAATGCCATAGTAATCCTACCTGCCTTTCATGTGCCATAGTGATCTTTCCTGCCTTCTATATATATATGTCATATTGATCCTTCCTTTCTTCCATGTACCATATTGATCCTTCCTTCCTTCCATGTACCATAGTGATCATTCCTTCCTGCCTTCCATGTACCATAGTGATCATTACTTCCTGCCTTCCATGTACCATAGTGATCATTCATTCCTGCCTTTCATGTATCATAGTGATCCTTCCTGCCTTCCATGTGCCATAGTGATCCTTCCTGCTTTCCATGTACCATAGTGATTCTTCCTGCCCTCCATGTACCATAGTGATCCTTCCTTCCTTTCTTCCATATACCATGGTGATCCTTTCAACTCTCAAATCTCTCTCCCTAAGAGTTGGTTCACACTGGAACACAGTGCAGGAAACGAGCATTCCGTCTGCATTTCCCGCACTGCATCAACCATGATGCCCTTGTGAGATGCACGCAGGTTCCATTCATTATTAGTGACAGCGTGTTTGTGGCCACAAAACCACATGGTAGTGCAATACTATGTGGTTTGGTGTGGTACAATTTAAAAAAGTAGTGCTTTGTAGAGCATCACTATTCATTTGAATTGGTCAAGGTCAGTGGGCAGTAGTGCCCGCCAATGCATCAGGGGATATAATTCATGCTGCAGTCACGAAGCAAAGCATCGCAGCTGCAGCATATGTACACCACCAGCTGCTGCGTCTGCAGCTAAAGGGGGAGCACTTGTCGAGGTGGTTAAACCCTGTGGTTGAGCCATGGTTTTATCACCCCTACAACCACTAGTGTGAATGAGCGCTAAATGTTATGTTGCATATTTCTGACATTTGAGATAAGATTTCTCTTTGATGTTCATTTGTTCAAGCAATGCTGCACTGTATACAGCACTTAGGCTAAGCTTCTGTTTAATCATCCCTCTTTAAGCCACTCCCACTGTTAGACCATCATTTGCTACTATGTGCTACACATACTGCAGTATTTATTCCTTGGCTCCATCCCAGGTTCCTCAGGTCCTTCATAATCCTCTATTTTAAGCTCTCTGCCTGTTTTCAGTATATACAAAACCAGATGTATTGGAAAGATTTTTTAAATGATTGTGTTGAGGTTTATATGTATCCCTGAAACTCCAGCTAGTGACACAGCAATCAAAACATACTTCATAGGTACAAGGAAGCCCAGGTTCTGCTTGGCTTGCATACATACGGTCACACAAAAGTTTGCTGAACTTTCGACCGTCAAGAACGCGTGACGTACAACACGACGAGCCGAGAAAATTAAGTTCAATGCTTCCGAGCATGTGTTGAATTGTTTCCGAGCATGCGTAGGAATTTTGCGCGTCGGAATTGGTACAGACGATTGGAATTTCCGATCCAAACTTTTTCCGACCGAAAAATTAAGAACCTGCTCTCAATCTTTTGCTGGCTGGAATTCCACCAGCAAAAGTCCGATGGAGCATACACACGGTCGCATTTTCCGACCAAAAGCTCTCATCGGACTTTTAATGGGGGAGAATTTCCGATCGCGTCTACGCGGCATTAGTATACATATCTCATACTTATTGGGTCTCTGGGGAAGCTGGTGTCAGTGCTACTACAGTGATAGTTCCGATCCTCTGGGTTCTGCTCATGCTCTGCTCATGTGAGTGGCTGCCCCACTGCGCACAGAATACAGAAGGTCACTGTCTTGTCACCGCCACTGTTCATGGAACGGTTTCAGTAAATACAGTGATATTCATTCATTAATTGATTGGGCAAGGTAAAAATTGTCACCGCCCCTCCTCTCGATCTAATCAGAGAATGCCTATTCATTTTAACCTGTTCCCGACCAGCCGCCGCAGTTTTACTGCGGCAGAATGGCACGGGCAGGCGAATGGACATTATGTTACGTCGCTTCCTTAATCGGTCACTAGGGGCACGCGCGTGCTGCTCGCCTCTTGAGCTGATGCCAGTGCCTGGCGGTTCTCGATGACCACTGGGGGCTCCCGCGATCGCTCGTGACATGGCGAGAACCGGGATCTCTGTGTGTAAACTTTTTAAAGAAAAAGTGTAAAAAAAATAAAAATAAAGAATAAACAAAAAAATATAAAAATTGAAAGCGTCCCTGTCCCCGCACAGAAGCAAATGCATACGTAAGTCTTCAGCTTTCAAATCACACATGAGTGGTATCACCACGTGCGTTAGAGCAAAAGCAACAATTCTAGCCCAAGACCGCCTCTGTAACTCTAAACATGTAACCTGTAAAAAAAAATTAAATGTCGCCTATGGAGATTTTTTAAATACTGAAGTTTGGGGCCATTCCACGAGTGTGCGCAATTTTAAAGCGTGACATGTTATGTATCTATTTACTCAGCGTAACATGGTCTTTCACATTATGCAAAAAAATTGGGCTAACTTTACTTTTTTTTTTTTTTTTTTTTAATTTATGAACATTTTTCCCAAAAAGCTTGTTCAATTAAGCTTTGACAAAAAAAAAAAAACTTGAAAGTTGATTTATGTGCAGAGCTGCACCAGATTTTGCACTCTCCAATGTTAGTAAATACACAACACGAATATTAAAAATTAATGGATTAGTTTGCATACCTCCCAACTTTTTGAGATGGGAATGAGGGACACCTATCAGCAAAAGTATACAGGCCTAGGACACACCCCTTGCCACACCCCCTTAAAGGAGAATTGTACAAAAAAACAAGATTTGTTAAACCCACAAGTGCTTTTTTTACCACTACTATTCCTTTTATATTGGCTTTTGGAATTTACAAATGCAGCAATTTAGAAATCAGATGAAAGGTTTAGTGCTGGAAAATACTTTTTGATAGATAAAAAGTGCATTTTATATACAACTATATAGAACAGACCATAATGAGGGACAAATGAGGAGGAATGAGGGACAGAGGGACATTGCTCCAAATCAGGGACAGTCCCTCGAAATCAGGGACAGTTGGGAGCTATGAGTTTGTGGTGCTCAGAAAACAGTTGAGTTCCGCTTTGAGATAAAACAGTCCTACTGTGTGATACTTGTGCTTTACATTGTATTATACAAGCAGCCTTACCGTTTTTTTCTTTTTGTACTGAAAAGGAGCACTTCTCTATTTTCCCATCCGAAAGTTT